>CALNVZ010000174.1:45973253-46012800 GCA_940671915.1 Paracentrotus lividus | reverse complement strand
TTAATGGTGTTGCTGAAGAGACGATTGGCCCATCACATGGTGCAAATACATGCCTATGTGAGAAGGGCAAAGAGGCACGATAGGCTGTGTTAGATACAGGTAGACGATTGAAGAAACGCTGGTTGTGTGGCCGACACAGTTCCCCACAAAGAAGCAGTGCGATTCTCGTTTTTAAGACGCACGAGTGCGACAGAGCAATGGTGGGCTCGGGGTGGAATGTTACTGTTGGCAAGGGACAACAATAGGCCCCAATTTTTTTCCTCCCTCGCTGTTTGGTACGTTCAATTCCTGCATCATAGAATGGGTTTGTGAACAACGTACGCAAATAATTCAGCATATGTTGCCATGAAGAAAGTCAGGATCCAGGTCGAGGTGGCGCGATGCATCAATGTCAATTGTAGGATCGTTAATCTCAATTTTATGGTCACTGGAATAACTATAAACGTACAAGCCAAGTATACCGTCACTGACAGGAGAAGTAGAAAAGTACCCCGCTCCGGTTGGCGATTTCAAGCAGGCCTTTGTATCCGGGGAGAAGCGAGATAGCCGTTGCAAAGTCTCCATCATCGACACAAAAGGTTGATAATACCTTCGAGTTTCGTCATTTTGTCTACTGGAATTGAATTCATCAACTTAATAAAATAAACTGATCGAAAGAGTTCAAAAGATGCAGAAGAAATCAAGAAAAGTTGGCAATTTCACGTTCGATACACGTTGTTGACACAACTATACACCGTTTAAATATAGGAACGCCATCTGAAACCATTTAACTTGCATTCATAATTATTCATTCACCATACTATATATCCTTAATTAATGAAATAATATCATCTAATCAAATAACTTTATTATTATATAATATCTCTCGCTAAATTATTGCCATATTTTTAAAGATAACTGGTTAGGTAATATTTGTCGATGAACTAGTAGATCTGAAGGTATTGTGTTATATTATGAAATACTATGTAGCGTTCCTAGTAAGCTAATTTTATCAATCCTTTTTTTTAATCACATTTCCACAAATCTGAAGTTCAAATAATATTTTCCATCTAAACGTGAGGCAATTAGTCTATGTTCATAGCTTTAAGCGAAGCATATCGACGCTAATTGGCAGATCCAGGTATGAAAATGGGGGGGGGGCGAAAAAATTTCCGATTTTATAGGCCAGTAGATGAGCGGCGCCACTCTCCTGCATCTACATGAGTCTAAATAAAAGGAAAAATGTCTTTCATGAGTGCGAATGAAAAGCTTTTAAAATTAACTCATAATAGGTATACTTTCATTAGATATGCATAAATTCGCGGAATTTATTGAAGCATTTCGCCATTAATTCGGTCCCAATAAAATAAATAAATAAACAGAAAAATGGATCTGGAGGGTGATCGATAAGTTGACGACCTCTGTTTGTTTGTATGGGTGGACCTGTGTGCGCATGTTTTAGATAAAATGAGACAGTAAAATACAGTTTGCTTACTTAAAAAAAAAGTTTATCAAAAAATAATATTATAATTCTTCTGGCAGAGTACGAGCAACACTGACCAGGTGGTGTCGATTGTGGGGGGGGGATCCATTCCCCCCCCCGATAATTTCGGTGTGGGGATGGTGTGTACAATCACCCCCCGCCCCCCAATTTTTGATGTCAAGAATATAAAAAATTCATAATGCATAGGCCTTTAAATCTACCCATTACAAATTCGTTATCACATAAAACACTTTATGACACATAATATTTTGTAGTCTAAAATACATATTTTCTGACAATCAAAAATCCTCATTCTCTCGTTAATCTTCCTCGTGTGTGCCTGATATACTTTAGTAATTATGTTAATAGCTACACAATACACCATGTAGATAATGGAAGCGCGAAGTGCACACTACAAACAAAAAACACATCATCGATGATAATCAGGGGCACGGCAGGTGCATAGTGCCTCGATAAGTAAACTGAAGGGCATAAGTATTCCCCTCAAAAATCCAAGATGGTTTTGATAAAAATGAATAATGAATATTGAAGAGTCTGTAACACTTATATCTAGCTCTTATTGCAAGGTAAGGGCTCGGACCATTGATTATATAATACACTTCCACTATCCTCCGGGCTAAATGCCCTCTTTCAAATTAGTCGCTATTTTGCTCTCAAATTTCAGATAACTATTAAAATTGCCTGAAAATTTTCAGATCGCGCTTTCGCGCTCGCATAATATAAGATAGTGCAAACTGCACTTGACTTTGTTATCTTTTATGCATGTATTAACGTCACATGGTACGGTTAAAACACCAACTCCCTCCCGCGTTTCGTGCTCCATGAGGCTACAAGTAGGCCAAGTTTATCAGGTCACTATATTATTGAGAAATTTTTCAGCTCTTTTTGCCTAACTTGAATTCGTCCATATTTATATAGATTTGCGTTTGTTGGCATTACATCATGATGTTCCACTTCTAATCACCAGTTAAGCAAGAAGGTACGAGAGAGATGGATCCAACTGCAACTAATTTATTCAAACAGCTTTCACTTCTAAACACGCACAAAAGAATATACAGTTCAATGCTGCCTTTGATGTCTGATCCTCAAAGCCGACAGATTCATGGGGATAACAGAAGCGAATTTTGTATATATAAAATAGAATATTGCTTATATTTCACTGTCCATTGGACTGAACAGCCGCTAAAATTGAGCACATGGATATAATATGAATATATCGACGAGGTATTATTAAACATTGGGGTAAATTTAATGACAGCACCTTAAATTTGTGAAAAAGGTTAAAAAATGATCATCCAAAATCCCCTTTTTAACAATCTTCCGATTATTTCCGGGCAGACGAATAAATTGAATATGTGCTAGTTGGAATATTGGAAATTATGATGCTACATGTCAGATTAGGCCCACAAATGCCCAGTCGAGTAATTTTGATTCATTGGCCCGAATTCACAAACGTGGTTTAGTTAGTCCATGGTCTAAATCAATTGTTTAAACCACGGATGTAGACCATGGTCTAAATTTTGGTATTCGCAAACACCTGATCATGATGGTGCAATTCTGATATTAAAATTGGAGGAAAGGGTATATTTTTGAAAGAATGGTGGGATAAAGGCATCCGTTTTATAAACGATTTGTTAGATGATCAAGGAAATATTTTAGTAAGAGAGAGTGTGAAAAAAGTTTTCAATCAAAATTCAATTTCTTCATTATTATGCACTTTGTCAAATCATAAAATGTAAATATAAATCTCAGTTAGAAAGTTGTAATTTGAAAGTAACTGAACCATTATGCCCTGGTATGTTTCAAACTTGTTGAAAGAAAAAAAGGATGTAGACATATATATCATATCATGTTAAAAGAAAGGGATGATCACTTGAATTTATGTAACAGATGGTATGCAGATGGTGTATTATTGATAATAATATATGCATATTATTTCGTGGTGTTGTTTCGCTGTACAATGCATACAACAGTAAGATATTTTCAATATAGACTCTTAAACAGGATATTGTTTTTGAATAAGGATCTTGTAAAATTTAATAAACTTTAGACAAGAACTGTTCTTTTTGTGGAAGAGAAGAGGAAGATTATGGTGCATTTCTTTTATTATTGTACGTGACCAAATTGATCTGAGGTCGTTGACCGACTGGTTATATAATGTAACACGTTGTAGAATAAGTTCTCATTGATACAGTATTGTTAGGTTTTATTAGAAAAAAGAAAATGAGCTTTGAATTGTGTTATAATTTGACCAAACAACAATATATTTTGCTCGAATACAAAAACCATACCGACTTTCATAACAATTAAGCAATGTATTAGGAACTGTTACTTAAATGAGAGGCAAGTTAGTATACTTGCTAACAAAATTGACAAATTTGATAAAAAATGTTAAATTTGATAGAATTTGATGGTTTAGATTAATCTTATTTCAAATCCCAAACCATTCTCAACCTTTATGTTATTAATTGGTGTTACATGATAATTATTATGTATGTCTGTGTATAAAGCAAATCCCTTTTTTGCTGTAATTTCTCTATGCTATGTTGTTCAGGAAACGCATTAACTGTAGAACATTCATATATGTATTTTATTTTGCTGCAATATTCTCTATACATGTATTCAATTATGTTGTTGTTCTGAATAAAATGGCCTATCGGAGGGTCAAAAAAAAAATAAAAAAAAAAACATTACATTACATTATATTTTCCACTTGCTATATGCATGGTATGGGGTTACTGCTGCTGTACGGGCTGTGGCAGCCGGGACGCGGCTAGGTATTGGGCAAAGGTACTTTGTTAACGCGTTGTTTACAATTCCCCGAGCAGGCGACCATATTTGGATAAATTTTTTTTCTATCCTAGCTTAGGTATTCATTGTCGAAACTTTAGCAAAATACAGGCCTAACTTACATAATTTCTATAAAAAATAAATAAAAAATAGAAATGACAGCTATAGATCACCAATAATTATATATATTTTTTTAACTGTAGAAAGTTCCACGAACCGTTAAATCTGCTTACACTCAAAGAGCATGTGGAGCGCGACTACATGTCTGTACACAGGTTAAGTTTGTAGCTTGTTTCTGCTAGGAATAGGAGCCTCTGCTACAATTGCCAGTGTTACAATTATCCCGCGTCCCCTACTACATTTCCAATATTTGGAATGAGGTGATATTTTATGGTTGTGGCCGCAATTTCCCCGAAATAAAGAATTTTATAATTTTGCCTCAATTTGAATGATAGGTTTTTTATTTGATATAATTAATAAATTAATGATACCTCTCACTGCATAACGTTCCCCACCCTCTACGGACGACCCTGGCCATGGCAGATAGATGACAGCTTACCAGCAGAGCTTGTAAAAGTTTGGTGTAACGTGTTCACTAAGACAATCATCTCTCAACCTTGTGACATGGCTTACCGTTATAGATTCAGAGCTCCTTTGGTAATTTTCTGCTTCATTTTCCCGATGATCCCTTGTAAGTATAATTATAATGTAATAAGATTTTATCCTATTTGATATTTACAGCAGATAAAAATAGACCAAGTATGCTCAAGGGAATAAAGATCAAAAATATTCATAAGGCAATTAAAAGCTAGGGGGGGGGTTATAGACAATTGTTACACTTCTATTTGGCTAATTTCTGAAGAAATGAAAAGAAGTAACCCTCCATAACCATATATCAGCAGAGAGTTATATATCCAGGAATCTTATGGACGAATAAAAAAAAATCCCCAAAAATGCCTGATTAGCATGATTTATGCAAATTAGCCCTTTTTGCCCAAAACAAAATAACTCAAGAATGGAATGTCTGTTGCCTTTCAAACTTTAAATGCTTATTGGTGAATGTGTCTCTGGGAACGAATGGATTAGGATTTCAAATAAAGTTTTAGTTTTCTGGTAATGTCATGAATATATAATTGGCATAAAACATATAAAATACAAAAGAAAAAATACATTAATTTTGTTTTCTCCGAGACGTCTCTAATACTATTTATCCGTCGCGGAGACGAAATTTTCTATTCTGCAGGCCCGAACTAGGGGAGGGGAGGGTCGGGGCTTCAAACGAACCCCCCCCCCCCCCCGCTGCGGGAGTAGAGGGTCCGCTTGACAAAAAAAAAGTCATTAAAAAATTTTTTTTTTAAAGGAATATCATGTAAAGAACCATTTTATGTTTTGCATTTTTTGTTTTTTACTTTTCAATTTCTTTGGGCTGATCGAACGATGTTAGCCTAACTATATAGCCAATGGTACTCTTCTTAATGAAAGAAGGCAGACAAAATTTGAACCCCTATCCCCCCCCCCCCCCCCCCCGCTCATCGCGCGACCAGCGTGACGTGAAAGAGTTTTGATGTACCTTTTTGCTCGCCCGGCGTGATGTGAAAACAATTTGATGTACCTTTTTGTCCACTTTTGCAGATTTCGAACCCTCCCGTAAAAATCCTAGTTACGGGCCTGATTCTGTCGCGGAGACGTCCGCGAAATGAGATATCACCCCAGTGGCGGATCCAGGATTCATGAGAGGGAGGGGGCCAAAATTGGAATTTCAGATTTGGTACACCCAAAAGCGTCCGTTACACCGGGCGAGCAAAAAGGTACATCAAATTTTTTCATGTCACGCCTGGCCGAGCAATAAGCGGGGCCGGGGAGGGGGGGGGGTTAAAATTTTCGGCCTTCGGCCCATCATAGAGGTAATCAAGATACTTCGCCAATACACAATTATCTAGTGTAATTTGTTCTTATTTCTTTCTTGAAAAGTGGTGGTGGTGGGGGAGGGGTGTTTGTACAGGCCATTCCCCCCCCCCTCGAAAAGTGGCGGATGTATCCCCCCCCCCCCATCCTCCGGGATTTACGCCAGTCGTAGCATCAATTTGAATGAACACGGCTTGTACATTTAAAATATCCACTGGTAAATTTAAATGTCAAAACCAAGCGCAAATATTCGCTGACTCGAAATTGATTGTGCTTTAATTTTGGCATTTTGTTTTATATATCGAAATTTTAACGTTGCCTTTATCAAATTGAAACAAAGTGTAAACGGGAAAATTTAATTCGCTTCAAATTGAATGAATATTCGTGAAATTGACTGAATGGAGCAGGTAAATGGCTGAGAAAACCCGTATAATAAAAACAATATCTGGTTATTTGTGTAGCGCTTTTACAGTTAAACTGCTCAAAACGCTTTACAGAATTACTCCGTTTATTAATCGGGTACCATTTGAACGTGTCCAACACAATATGATAATGAAGGCCATGTTCAAACAGAGTTTAGAAAAGAAGATTTTTTGATTTTTTTTTAATCCCCTTAATCAATTATCCTTAATCAATTATTAAACTGTTTTATAAGGTTTTCAGAAAACAGAAAAGTGACTGGGCATCTATTTAATTATGATTTAGGATTTCTTGATGTGCTATAGGGGAGACTGGGGTAATTATGGCCCCCTTTTTCACATTTCCTATTACTACCATTAAATGAAAAGTCCAATGTTATTCTAAATATGTGAAAATACAGTCGATCATATACCTATAATATACAAAGGAAAGTATAAACCTGCTACTTCTCATTTGCATAATAAATTACCTTATTGTTAATAACTTTGGGGGCCATAATTACCCCACGGGTTGGGTATTTATGGCCCCTATTGTAATGACTGTATGAACTCAAAGATATTATGCTAATTAATGATGGTAATGTATAATAAATGTTGTTGTGTATCCTAATACACTTATCAACCACCAACAATGATTTAATTAATAATTGGGTTCAGCCAAAATGTTGAAATTTTGCAATCAAAGCAATACATATATTTATGTACAAATCGTACAAGTTAATGTCCCTATCTATGCTTATCTGCGCTTATACACTGTTTATGCATGGGGGCCATAATTACCCAAATGACATCTTCAATTTGATTCCCCTTTACAGCTCTACTATTGAAGATATTCGGGTGAAAGTTTTTCTGTCGTGTTTTTTTACTTCTATTGTTTCAGTTTCAGTCAAAATTTCATCTTAAATGATTTTAATTAATGATATCACACCCCACATAAAAAAGCAGATGCCGCTTTCCAACGAACAGAATTGTAATTGCCATACATTTTAGGCTCCCCTAAGCACAAAATTTCATATAAATGGCTTATTTTTCTCATATGATAGTAGGAAGAGTTTAGCTACACACAGAAAAAAATAAGTGTCTAAGTGACCCTTTTACAAATTCAAATTCAAATTTATTGATATAAAAATCCACAACCTGGATTATCATCACAGAGAAACAAAAACAATGGATATCTTACAAAATCTAATTGAACATACAAATCAAAATGAACATACAAGCATATTTACAAAATTAATAACTGAGCTTAATATTTATAGTCATGTACACATACCTTCACAGACATACTGAAATATATAATAATGTTATATTTTAGATGTATGTATTTAACATACATAATACTATACATTCCAAACTACAGGGATCAAAACAAAGCCCAAAGGACGGAGGTAGGGACAATCGATCCCCGAATTCAGAGCAAAATCCTAACGATTTAAATATAAGTCTAAAAAAAACTAAAATTCAAATATTCAGGATTCAAATCTAAATACTGGCACCGACCGGTCCCCACCCACAATCCCCCGGGATCCACTTCAAATCCCTGCAATTTAGAGTGTATCTGTAAGCATACATATTATGCATATTACACATACGTAAAAATATATATTATTGTTAATATTATCATGATATTGTTATTATTACACTATTTTGTTCCAACCTGCCTAATCTTTCTATATACATATTACTAATGGAGGATACACTTATTTTTGTTACATCATAATCGTTTGTTTTTAATAAATATAAAATTTCTCATGTTGGTTTTTATCTTTAAAGTGGCACTATATCGTTTATCCTTTTGAATAGGTTTCTCTCTTCTTGTTTAAGGTATGGGCAGCATATAATAAAATGGAACTCTGTTTCTACATCTAATTGGCACATGGGACATAGGCGTTTATGTATTTCCAATTTTTATGTCTTCTATGTTCTATCATTAATTTACTGTTACTAATTCTTATTTTCATAAAAATTTTAATGTGTGATTTATCGATGTCTAACAAAAGATATTTTCAGATCGTATGCATGTTTTAAGTCCTTATATGTTCTAAGTTTGCTACAAAACACCTCGCTGTTTTCGTCTAAAGTTCTCTTCCAATGTCTGATATATTGTTCTTGAAGTTTATTGCCAATAGATTTTGTAAGCTGTCGTTTGAGAATGTATTTTGATTATCCCATACGTGATGAAAACCGATATCTTTCAGAAATACTTCTAGCTGTTGCAAAAACCATTTGTAATTAACATGTTTGCCTTGTATGCAATCTTTATTAGGCTATTGGTTTGAGTTCAGGAATTGCAGCCAAAAGCCAATCATTAATTTAAGCTGTGTATATATAATGGGTATCGTCCTAGTTCCGATAGTATAGCATTGTTAACTGCTCCTCTGTTTAGCTCGATCATGTTCTTTAAATACTTTATATGCATTTTCTCAGGTGTGACAGAGTTGAATCTCTTTCTATTCCCCCTTTTGAGGTCTTGATGGTGTCCATTATCCAAATTCAGAGCAGTATAACGCAATTGGTTTGATGCAGCTGTCAAATAGCTTCAAGTTGGGTAGGATTAATGACGATCGCTTGCTAACGTCTTCTTAGTGAGAACATCGCTTTTTTGGCTTTGTTCGTCAAGTTATTTACCGCATGGAGAGGTTCCCGAAGGTTTAAATAGAAGTCCTAAATATTTATACTCTGAGCTATCGTAACAAGGTTATTACTATAAAGAACTTCTCATATTAGTCTACCAGATTTTATGAAAATCAATAACATTCGTTTCTTAAATATTACTTGTAGATTCCAGTATTTACAATATTTATCAAGTTTATTTAAGAAGACTGAAGACCATCTGGTGATCTGATATTCAGTACCAGGTCATCAGCGTATAGTAGACATGATTTTTCTTTCCCCGAGCAATGCTGGTTGCATCTATCATCGAATTCATTACCAAATCATTAAATACAGTGAGAAAAGAGTAGGGCTCAGTGAGCAGCCTTGTTTGACCCTGGCTGAGGTTGAGAATGCTGGTGTTCCCCCACGTTCCAACTTATTGAAAACCTAACATCACTGTACATGTCTTGATAATGTTTAAAAATGGTCCTTTATCCACACACTTTTGAAGTTTGTACATTAGAGCCTTTCTATTCACTGAGTCAAATGCTTTTGCAGGTCGACAAAACATACATATAAATATTTTTTCTTCATAAAAGCCTGGTCTATTATTGTTTTAGAGTGCAAATATGGTCGCTTGTACGGCTACCTTTACGAAACCCGGTTGCTCTGGTTGTATGACCTAATTTTTTTCAAGGAATTCATTAAGTCTGATGTATTATATCCTAGAGAATAATTTCCTAGGCAGCTGGAGAGAGCAATAGCCCGGAAATAGAGGATTATCATAAGTCCCTCTTTAAAAACTGGTTTTATTATAGTTATCCCTCCAACCATCGGGGTAAAACCAGTTTTGAGTATCAGATAAATATTTGGGTATAGGTATAACATGTAATTTGCAAGAGATTAGTATCATTCATTAATATACCATCTACTCCGCAAGATTTTCCTCTTTTAAGTTGATTTAATGCTTAAGGACATCTTTGTTGATATGTCGGCATTCAGTATTCCAGAGTTGTTTTTGTACATGCTTGGTGCATCTATGGTACTATCTTCAAAGTAATTTATATATTTAATATTCATTAATTTATTAAAGTATTAGTAGTTGTACCAGTCGCTGGTTCAATTTCTGAAGTAACATCCTTTTTTACTTTCCCTTTCATTTATTAACAATGTTCCAGAATTCAGTGGGATTTTTGTGTTCTGCGGAGAGTAGCTTATCTAAAATTTTCGTTTATGATTCTATGCTGTCTACGTATAACCTTACGAAGCAATTTCTTTTTGCACATTATTTCTAGCCGTAGCGTTATCCCAAGGGTTTTTCCTTAAAAGTTTGCAGAGTCTCCTAATCGTTGATTAATACTTCTGCACGTGCATCATACCATGGTTTATTTTGCTTGTGTTTCTTTTTAGCTTTGGGATCACGAGGCTTGAGCTGTGCAGCTTTTGTAGATCGCTGTAAAGCTTTAATTAAGCAATGACCTTTCTCGTTACTTCAGATGAGTCATCAGTTCCGTGGATTTGCAAATTTGATCGCAGATTTCTAAAAAGGAGTTATTGTTACGTGTGAGATTCCTACAAAAGATTTCTCGCGAATTTCGACCACGAGCCGCCTATTATGGTAGTTAGTGGGGTAGTATCTACATGTTCAGAAAATAGATTGCAATGTAGGCCTAAGGGTAATAGGACAGTGGTCCGACATGTGGGGAAAAAATCCTCTACTACAAAACTCAAGACGCTGGTAATAAATTTGCGCTGCAAATGCATAATCATCTATGGCCGTGCCTTGCGAATACAAAAATGTCATTTTACCTCTCGTGTCGCCGAGAGTACGGCCATTCAAGATTCTCAATTGGGCATTCAAACATATATCCAATATATTCTACCGTACGTGTTTGTTGATTGGGGATACAAGTATTACGTCTACGGTATACAGAATCAGCTACATAGTCGTCGGGTAAAAATCCGTCAAACTCGTCATTAGTATCATGAGGTATTAAGTCAAATTCGTTTACATCTAATGTGCATTCAGGTCCCCTTATTATGACATCTCCTTTCTTATTAAATCTACTAATACTCTCCTCCATGCTATCGAATAATCTTTGTTTAGCCCTGTTCTGATAGTGTACGTAGAGTTGGCAGGTGGATATAAGCGAAACATACATATATATCATTATTAAGACAAAAAAAATGATTTTGACAATTTAACCATATATCGTCGGTTGGAGCCAAAAGGGCCTATTGCAGATCAAGGATGTTCCGTTGAGCCAGAAGGGCGCTACTACCATTGACTTTGTACAGTAATAGCGCCCTTTTATGGCTCTCAACCGAACATCTATACGCCCTTATGGCTCCCAACAGACGATATACACAGTTAGAAATTGTCCATCACTCGAACACCCTTTGATAATGGTGCTTAATGAATACACCAAGCCCCCCACGACTCGTGAAGGCTCTTTGGGCGGCATACCCCTTATTACTTATATCCATTACAGTAAAAGTGTCTTTGTCTGAAGCATGTGTTTCACACATAAAAACTATATCAGAGACATTTTTCCCTGAAATTCTTTACCATCTAATTTACAGAATCGTTCCCATTGATTCTTTTAAATAAGCCATTAACATTCCATGAAGAAATGAAGCAATTTTGATACTTTGGGTGCCATAAATTTGATCTGGGTGCAGAGAACTACATAATTAAGGTATATAGTTTAGGTTAGCATATCTCAGATATCACTGAGGATAATAAAACTCTCCTCCCTCCTCGGTGTTGAGAGAGAAAAACCCAGTGATATCTGAGATATGCTAACTAAAACTATATACCTTAATATGTAGTTCTCTGGCACCCAGATCAAATTATGCACCCAAAGTATTCAAAATGCTTCCATTTCTTCATGGAATGTTATGGCTTATTTAAAAGAAATCATGGAGAACGATTCTTAATTAGATGGTAAAGAATTTCAGGAAATTGTCTCTGATATAGTTTTATTGTGTTGAAACACATTGCTTCAGACAAAGACACTTTTTACGAATGGATATAAGTATATAGGGGTATGCCGCTCCAAAGAAGGCCTTCACGAGCTCGTGGGCGGGACATTAACACCATTATCCAAGGGTGTTCGAGTGATGACAATTCTAACTGTGAAACTGCATTGGGAGCCATAAGGGCGTATAGATGTTCGGTTGGAGGCCATAGGGCGCTATTACTGTACTAAAGCAGGTAGGTAGCGCCCTCTGGCTCCAAACGGACATCCTTGATCTTTTTTTTCTTGCAATAGCGCCCTTTTGGCTCCAAGCGTACGATATATGTGTTTTAAAAATTGTCCAAAATTCAATTTTTTCGTCTTAATAGATATATATGTATTGTTTCGCTATATTCCACCTGCCAACTCTACGTACACTTTCAGACAGGGCTAAACAAGATTTATTTCGATAGCATGAGGAGAGTATTGTTAGATTTAATAAGAGGGGGGGGGGGGGGGGGGGGTAAGGAGATGTCATTAATAATGGGGTGACCTAATGCACATATAGATGTAAATGAAGACTATACCATGACTAATGGACGAGTGTGACGGGATTTTACCGACACAGTCGGACGTACCGTAGACGAAACTTGATCCCCAATCAAACAAACACGTACGGTAGAATATATTGGATATATGTTTGAATGCCCAATTGAGAATTCTGAATGGCCGTACTCTCGGCGACACGAGAGGTAAAATGACATTGTATTCGCAAAGGCACGGCCATAGATGATTATTGCATTTGCCAGCGCAAAATTTATTACCAAGCGTCTTGAGTTTGTAGTAGAGGATTTTTTCCACCAATGTCGGACCACTGTCCTATTACCCTTAGGCCTACTGCCAATCTATTTTTACTGAACATGTAGATACTTACTCCACAACCCAATAAAGCGCTCGGGTCGAAATTCGCCTGAGGAATCTTTTTGTAGGAATCTCACACGTAACATAAACTCCTTTTTTTAGAAATCTTGCGAATTTCAAATGCAAAATCCACGGGAAACTGATGACTCATTCTGAAGTAACGAGAAGGTCAATTTTGCTTATTAAAGACTTTACAAGCTTCATCCTACAAAAAGCTGCACAGCTCAAGCCTCGTGATCCCAAAAGCTAAAAAGAAACACAAGCAAAAATAAACCATGCGTATGTGCCACTGCAGAAGTATTAATCAAACGATGGAGACTCTGGGCAAACTTAAGGAAAAACCCTGGGATAAGACGGCTACGGCTAGAAATAATGTGCAAAAAGAAATTGCTTTTCGTAAGGTTATACGTAGACAGCATAGAATCATAACGAAAAACTTTTAGTAAGCTACTCTCGCAGAACACAAATCCACTGAATTCTGGAAACATGTTAATTAAAATGAAAGGAAAGTTAAAAAAGGATGTTACAGAAATTGAACCAAAGCGACTGTACAACTTACTAATACTTTAATAAATTAATGAATATAAATATATTAAATTACTTTGAAGATTAGTACCATAAGATGCACCAAGCTGTACAAAAACAACTCTTGGAATATGAATGCCGACATATAGCAAGATGTCCTTAAAGCATTAAATCAACTTTAAAGAGGAAAATCTTGCGATTAGATGGTATATTAAATGAAATGATACTAATCTCTTCAAATTACATGTTAATACCTATACCCAAATATTAATCTTGATACTCAAAACTGGTATTTACCCGATGGTTGGAGGGATAACTATATAAAACCAGTTTTTTAAAGGAGGGACTTATGATAATCCATCTAATTTCCGGGCTATTGCTCTCTCCAGCTAGCTAGGAAAATTATTCTCTAGGATATTATACATCAGACTTAATGAATTCCTTGAAAAAATAGGTCATACAAACCAGAGCAAACCGGGTTTCGTAAAGGTGCCGTATCAAGCGACCATAATTTTGCACTCTAATAAACAATAAAGACCAGGCTTTTATGAAGAAAATATATTTATATGTATGTTTTGTGAACCTTGCAAAAAGCATTGACTCAGTGAATAGAAAGGCTCTAATGTACAAACTTCAAAAGTGTGTGGACTAAAGGACCATTTTTAAACATTTCAAGGAATGTACAGTGATGTTAGGTTTTCAATAAAGTTGAACGTGGGGCGAACACCAGCATTCTCAACCTCAGCCAGGGTCAAAACAAGGCTGCTCACTGAGCCCTACTCTTTTCTCACTGGTATCTTAATGATTTGGTAAAATTGAATTCGATGATGAGATGCAACCAGCATTGCTCGGGAAAAGAAAATATCAATTCTACTATTACGCTGATGACCTGGTCTGATTCAAATCACCAGATGGTCTTCAGTCTTCCTTTAAATAAAACTTGATAAATATTGTAAATACTGGAATCTACAAGTAAATATTAAGGAAAACGAATGTTATGATTTTTCAATAAATCTGCGTAGACTAATATGAGAAGTTCTTTATACGGTAATAACCTTGTTACGATAGCTCCAGAGTATAATTATTTAGGACTTCTATTTAAACCTTCGGGAACCTTCTCCCATGCGGTAAATAACTGACGAACAAAGCCAAAAAACGATGTTCTCCTAAGAAGCACGTTAGCAAGCGATCGTCTATTAATCTCTACGCCAATTGAAGCTATTTGACAGCTGCATCAAACCAATTGCGTTATACTGCCTGAAATTTGATAATGGAACATCAAGACCCAAAAAGGGGGAATAGAAAGAGATTCAACTCTGTCACACCTGAGAAAATGCATATAAAGTATTTTAAAGAACATGATCGAAGCTAACAGAGGCGAGCCAGTTACCAATGCTATACTATCGGAATAGGACGATAACCCATTTATATATCACAGCCTTAAAATTTAATGATTGGCTTTTGGCTGCATATCCTGACTTCAAAACCAATAGCCTAATAAAGATTCATTACAAGGCCAAACATGTTAATTACAAATGGTTTTTGCAAACAGCTAGAAGTATTTCTGAAAAGATATCGGTTTTCATCACGTATGGGATAATCAAATACATTCTCAAAACGACAGCTTACAAAATCTATGGCCAATAAACTTCAAGAACAATATATCAGACATTGGAAGAGAACTTTAGACGAAAAACAGCGAGTGTTTTGTAGCAAAACTTAGAAATATTTAAGGACTTAAACAATGCATACGATCTTGAAAAATATCTTTTTGTTAGGACACGATAAATCACACATTAAAATTTTATGAAAATAAGAATTAGTAACAGTAAATTAATGATAGAACATAGAAGACATAAAAAAATGGAAATACATAAACGGCCTATGTCCCATGTGCAATTTAGATTTTAGAAACAGAGTTCCATTTTATTATATGCTGTCCATACCTTAAAACAAGAAGAGAAAACCTATTCAAAAAGGAATAAACGATATAGTGCCCACCTTTAAAGGATAAAAACCAACAGAGAAAATTTTTATATTTTATTAAAAACAAACGATTATGATGTAACAAAAAATAAGTGTATCCTCCATAGTAAATATGTATTAATAAGAAAGATTAGGCAGGTGAACAAAAATAGTGTAATAATAACAATAGTCATTTGATAATATTAAACAATAATATATATTTTACGTATGTGGTAATATGCATAATATTGTTTGCTTACAATACACTCTAAATTGCAGGGATTTGAAGTGTATCCCGGGGGATTGTGGGTTGGGACCGGCGGTGCCAGTATTTAGATTTGAATCCTGATTATTTGAATTTTAGTTTTTAGACTTATATTTAAATCGTTAGGATTTTGCTCTGAATTCGGCGGATCGATTGGTCCCTACCTCGGTCCTTTGGCTTTGTTTGGATCCCTGTAGTTTGGAATGTATAGTATTATGGTATGTTAAATACATACATTCTAAAATATAACATTATTTATATATTTCAGTATGTCTGTTGAAGGTATGTGTACATGACTATAATATTTAAGCTCAGTTATTAATTTTGTAAATATGCTTTGTATTGTTCATTTTGATTTGTATTGTCAATAGATTTTGTAAGATATCCATGTTTGTCTCTGTATGATAATCCAAGGTTGTTGATTTTATATCAATAAATTTGAATTTGAATTTTAAAAGGGCACTTAGACACTTATTTTTTTCTGTGTGTAAGCTAAACTCTTCCTACTATCTATGAGAAAAATAAGCCATTTATATTGAAATTTTGTGCTTTTAGGGGAGCCTAAAAATGTATGGCAATTACAATTTCTGCTTCGTTGCAAGCGGGCAAGGTTCTGCTTTTTTATGTGGGGTGTGATATCAATTAATTAAAATCCATTTAAGATTGAAATTTTTGACTGAAACTGAAACAATAGGAGTAAAAAACACTACAGAAAAACTTTCACCGAATATCTTCAATAGGTAGAGCTGTAAAGGGGAATTCAAAATTGAAGATGTCATTTGGGGTAATATGGCCCCCAATGCATAACAGTTGTTATAGCGCAGATAAGCATAGATAGGACATTAACTTGTACGATTTGCTAATAATATATGTATTGCTTTGATGCAAAATTTCAACATTTTGGCTGAACCAATTATTAATTAAATCATTGTTGGTTGGTTGATAAGTGTATTAGGAGATACACAACAACATTTATTATAACATACCATCATTAATTAGCATAATATCTTTGAGTTCATACAGTCAATTACAATAGCGGGCCATAAAACCCCAAACCCGTGGCGTAATTATGGCCCCCAAAGTTATTAAACATAATAGCGTAGATTATTATGCAAATGAGAAGTAGGCAGGTTTATACTTTTCCTTTGTATATTATAGGTATATGGATCGACTGTATTATCACATATTTAGTATAACATGGAACTTTCATTTAAGGTAGTAATAGGAAATGTGGAAAAAGGGGGCCATAATTACCCCAGTTTCCCTATAGCACATCAGAAATCCTAAATCATAATAAATAGATCCCAGCACTTTTCTTTTTTCTGAAAACCTTATAAAACAGTTTTAATAATTGATTAAGGAATAATTGATTAAGGCGGATTAAAAAAAAATCAAAAATCTTCTTTTCTAAATCTTGGAACATGGGCCTTCATTATCATATTGGTGGACACAGTTCAAATGGGTACCCGATTATAAAAACGGAAGTAATTCTGTTAAAGCGTTTTGAGCAGTTTAACTGTAAACGCCTACAAAAATAACCAGATATTGTTTTTATTTATACGCGGTTTTACTCGCCATTTACCTGCTCCATTCCAGTCAATTTCACGAATATTCATTCAATTTGAATCGAAATTAAATTTCCGTTTACATTTGTTTCATTTGATAAAGGCCAACGTTTAAATTTCGATATTAATTAAAACAAAAATGCCAAAAAATTAAAGCACAATCAATTTCAGTCAGCGAATATTTGCGGCTTTTTGGTTTTGAACATTTAAATTTACCGATGATATTTTAAATGACAAGGCGGGCTTCATTCAAATTGATGCTACGACTGCGTAAATCCGGAGGATGGGGGGGGGGGATACATCCGCCACTTTTCGAGGAGGGGGGGGAGATTGGACCTGTACAAACACCCCCTCCCCCCACCACACCATTTTCAAGAAAGAAATAAGAACAAATTACACTAGATAATTGTGTTATTGCGAAGTATCTTGATTACCTCGATATGGGCGAAGGCCGAAATTTTAACACCCCCCCTCCCGGCCCCGCTTTATGCTCGGCCAGCGTGACATGAAAAAAATTTGATGTAACCTTTTTGCTTCGCCCCGGATGTAACGGGACGCTTTTGGGGTACCAAAATCTGAAATTCCAATTTGGCCCCCCTCCCTCTCATGAAATCCTGGATCCGCCACTGGGGTGATATCATCATTTCGCGGAGACGTCTCCGCACAGAATCAGGCCCGTAACTAGTTATTTTTACGGGAGGGTTCGAAATCTGCAAAGTGGGACAAAAAGGTAACATCAAATTTTTTTCACATCACGCGGGCGAGCAAAAGGTACATCAAAACTCTTTCACGTTCCACGCTGGTCGCGCGATGAAGCGGTGGGGGGGGGGCGGGGGATTAGGGTTGATAGGGGTTCAAATTTTGTCTGCCTTCTTTCATTAAGAAGAGTACCATTGGCTATATAGTTAGGCTAACATCGTTCGATCAGCCCCAAAGAAATTGAAAAGTAAAAAACAAAAAATGCAAAACATAAAATGGTTCTTTACATGATATTCCTTTAAAAAAAAAAATTTTTTTAATGACTTTTTTTTTGTCAAGCGGACCCCTACTCGCCAGCGGGGGGGGGGGGTTCGTTTAAGCCCCGACCCTCCCCCTCCCCCTAGTTACGGGCCTGCAGAATAGAAAATTTCGTCTCCGCGACGGATAAATAGTATTAGAGACGTCTCGGAGAAAACAAAATTAATGTATTTTTTCTTTTGTATTTTATTGTTTTTAGCCAATTATATATTCATGACATTACCAGAAAACTAAAACTTTATTTGAAATCCTAATCCATTCGTTCCCCAGAGACACATTTCACCAATAAGCATTTAAAGTTTGAAAGGCAACAGACATTCCATTCTTGAGTTATTTTGTTTTGGGCAAAAAGGGCTAATTTGCATAAATCATGCTAATCAGGCATTTTTGGGGATTTTTTTTATTCGTCCATAAGATTCCTGGATATATAACCTCTCTGCTGATATATGGTTATGGAGGGTTACTTCTTTTCATTTCTTCAGAAATTAGCCAAATAGAAGTGTAACAATTGTCTATAACCCCCCCCCCCCCACTAGGCTTTTAATTGCCTTATGAATATTTTTGATCTTTATTCCCTTGAGCATACTTGGTCTATTTTTATCTGCTGTAAAATATCAAATAGGATAAAATCTTATTACATTATAATTATACTTACAAGGGATCATCGGGAAAATGAAGCAGAAAATTACCAAAGGAGCTCTGAATCTATAACGGTAAGCCATGTCACAAGGTTGAGAGATGATTGTCTTAGTGAACACGTTACACCAAACTTTTACAAGCTCTGCTGGTAAGCTGTCATCTATCTGCCATGGCCAGGGTCGTCCGTAGAGGGTGGGGAACGTTATGCAGTGAGAGGTATCATTAATTTATTAATTATATCAAATAAAAAACCTTATCATCAAATTGAGGCAAAATTATAAAATTCTTTATTTCGGGGAAATTTGCGGCCACAACCATAAAATATCACCCTCATTCCAAATATTGGAAATGTAGTAGGGGAGACCGGGGATAATTGTAACACGTGGCAATTGTAGCAGAGGCTCCTATCCCTAGCAGAAACAAGCTACAAACTTTAACCTGTGTACAGAACATGCGCATGTCGCGCTCCACATGCTCTTTGAGTGTAAGCAGATTTAACGGTTCGTGGAACTTTCTACAGTTAAAAAAAATATATATAATTATGTGGTTGATCTATAGCTGTCATTTCTATTTTTTATTTATTTTTTTAATAGAAATTATGTAAGTTAGGCCTGTATTTTGCTAAAGTTTCGACAATGAATACCTAAGCTAGGATAGAAAAAAAATTTATCCAAATATGGTCGCCCTGCTCGGGGGCAATTGTAACAACGCGTTAACAAAGTACCTTTGCCCCCATACCTAGCCGCGTCCCGGCTGCCACAGCCCGTACACTGCAGCAGTAACCCCATACCATGCATATAGCAAGTGGAAAATATAATGTAAATGTAAATGTAAATTTATTTATTTATTTATTTTTTTTTTTTGACCCTCCGATAGGCCATTTTATTCAGAACAACAACATAATTGAATACATGTATAGAGAATATTGCAGCAAAATAAAATACATATATGAATGTCTCTACAGTTATAATGCGTTTCCTGAACAACATAGCATAGAGAAATTACAGCAAAAAAGGGATTTGCTTTATACACAGAGCATACATAATAAATAATTCATGTAACACCAATTAATAACATAAAGGTTGAGAATGGTTTGGGATTTGAAATAAGATTATACTAAACCATCAAAATTCTATCAAAATTTAACCATTTTTTATCAAATTTGTCAATTTTGTTAGCAAGTATACTAACTTGCCTCTCATTTAAGTAACAGTTCCTAATACATTGCTTAATTGTTATGAAAGTCGGTATGGTTTTTGTATTCGAGCAAAATATAATTGTTGTTTGGTCCAAATTATAACACAATTCAAAGCATCATTTCTTTTTTTCTATAAAACCTAACAATACATGTATCAATGAGAACTCTATTCTACAACGTGTTACATTATATAACCAGTCGGTCAAACGACTCCAGATCAATTTGGTCACGTTACAATAATAAAAGAAATGCACCATATCTTCCTCTTCTCTTCCACAAAAAGAACAGTTCTTGTCTAAAGTTTTATTAAATTTTACAAGATCCTTATTCAAAAACAATATCCTGTTTAAGAGTCTATATTGAAAATATCTTACTGTTGTATGCATTGTACAGCGAAACAACACCCCGAAATAATATTGCATATATTTATTATCAAATAATACACCATCTGCATACCATCTGTTACATAATATATTCAAGTGATCATCCCTTTCTTTTAACATGATATGATATATATGTCTACATCCTTTTTTTTCTTTCAACAAGTTTGAAACATACGCAGGGCATAATGGTTCAGTTACTTTCAAATTACAACTTTCTAACTGAGATTTATATTTACATTTTATGATTTGACAAAGTGCATAATAATGAAGAAATTGAATTTTGATTGAAAACTTTTTTTCACACTCTTCTCTTACTAAAATATTTCCTTGATCATCTAACAAATCGTTTATAAAACGGATGCCTTTATCCCACCATTCTTTCAAAAATATACCCTTTCCTCCAATTTTAATATCAGAATTGCACCATCATGATCAGGTGGTTTGCGAATACCAAAATTTAGACCATGGTCTACATCCGTGGTTTAAACAATTGATTTAGACCATGGACTAACTAAACCACGTTTGTGAATTCGGGCCAATGAATCAAAATTACTCGACTGGGCATTTGTGGGCACTAATCTGACATGTAGCATCATAATTTCCAATATTCCAACTAGCACATATTCAATTTAATTTCGTCTGCCGGAAATAATCGGAAGATTGTTAAAAAGGGGATTTTAGGATGATCATTTTTTAACCTTTTTCACAAATTTAAGGTGCTGTCATTAAATTTACCCCAATGTTTAGATAATACATCGTCGATATATTCATATTATACCATGTGCTCAATTTTAGCGCTGTTCAGTCCAATGGACAGTGAAATATAAGCAATATTCTATTTTATATATACAAAATTCGCTTCTCTGTTATCCCCATGAATCTGTCGGCTTTGAGGATCAGACATCAAAGGCAGCATTGAACCTGTATATTCTTTTGTGCGTGTTTAGAAAGTGAAAGCTGTTTGAATAAATTAGTTGCCAGTTGGAACTCCATCTCTCGTACCTTCTTGCTTTAACTGGTGATTAGAAGTGGAACATCATGATGTAATGCCAACAAACGCAAATCTATATAAATATGGACGAATTCAAGTTAGGGCAAAAAAGAGCTGAAAAATTTCTCAATAATATAGTGACCTGATGAAACTTGGCCTACTTGTAGCCTCATGGGAGCACGAAACGGCGGGGAGGGAGTTGGTGTTTTAAACGTACCATCGTGACGTTAATACATGCATAAAAGATGAACAAAGTCAAGTGCAGTTTGCACTATCTTATATTATGCGAGCGCGAAGCGCGATCTGAAAATTTTCAGGCAATTTTTAATAGTTATCTGAAATTTGAGAGCAAAATAGCGACTAATTTGAAAAGAGGGCATTTAGCCCCGGAGGATAGTGGAAGTGTATTATATAATCAATGGTCCGAGCCCTTACCTTGTCAATGAAGAGCTAAGATATAAGTGTTACAGACTCTTCAATATTCATTATTCATTTTTATCAAAACCATCTTGGATTTTTGAAGGGGAATACTTATGCCTTCAGTTTTACTTATCGAGGCACCTATGCACCCTGCACGGTGCCCCTGATTATCATCGATGATGTGGTTTTTTTTTTAGTTTGAATAGTGCAACTTCTGCGCTTCCATTATCTACATGGTGTATTGTGTAGGCCTATTACATAATTACTAAAGTATATCAGGCACACACGAGGAAGATTAACGAGAGAATGAGGATTTTTGATTGTCAGAAATATGTATTTTAGACTACAAAATAATATAATAGTGTCATAAAAGTGTTTTATGTGATAACGAATTTGTAATGGGTAGATTTATAGGCCTATGCATTATGATATTTTTTATATTCTTGACATCAAAATATTGGGGGGGGGGGGGTGATTGTACACACCATCCCCCCACCGAAATTATCGGGGGGGGGGGAATGGATCCCCCCCCCCCCACAATCGACACCCATGGTCAGTGTTGCTCGTACTCTGCCAGAAATGAATTATAATATTATTTTTTTGATAAAACTTTTTTTTTTAAAGTAAGCAAACTGTATTTTACTGTCTCATTTTATCTAAAAACATGCGCACACAGGTCCACCCATACAACAAACAAGAGGTCAGTCACTTATCGATCACCCCCTCCAGATCCATTTTTCTGTTTATTTATTTATTTTATTGGGACCGAATTAATGGCGAAATGCTCAATTAAAATTCCCGCGAATTTATGCATATCTAATGAAAGTATACCTATATATGATTATGTTTGTAAAAATTTTAAAGCTTTTCATTCGCATCTCATGAAAGACATTTTTTCCTTTTATTTAGACTCAGTGGTAGATGCAGGAGAGTGGCGCCGCTCATTCTACTGGCCTATAAAATCGGAAATTTTCGCCCCCCCCCCCCCCATTTTCATATCCTGGATCTGCCAATTAGCGTCGGATATGCTTCGCTTAAAGCTATGAACATAGACTAATTGCCTCAACGTTTAGATGGAAAATATTATTTGAAACTTCAGATTTGTGGAAATGTGATTAAAAAAAAGATTGATAAAAATAGCTTACTATGGAACGCTACATAGTATTTCATAATATAACACAATACCTTCAGATCTATAGTTCATCGACAAATATTACCTAACCAGTTTATCTTTAAAAATATGGCATATAATTTAGCGAGAGATATTATATAATAATAAAGTTATTTGATTAGATGATATTATTTCATTAATTAAGGATATTAGTATGGTGAATGAATAATTATGATGCAAGTTAAATGGTTTCAGATGGCGTTCCATATAATTAAACGGATGTGATAGTTGTGTCAACAAACCGTGTATCGAACGTGAAATTGCCAACTTTTCTTGGATTTCTTCTGCATCTTCTTGAACTCTTTCGATCAGTTTATTTTATTAAGTTGATGAATTACAATTCCAGTAGACAAAATGACGAAACTCGAAGGTATTATCAACACTTTTGTGTCGATGATGGAGAACTTTGCAAATCGGCTTCTGCCGCTTCTCCCCGGATACAAAGGCCTGCTTGAAATCGCCAACCGGAGCGGGGTAGCTTTCTACTTCTTCCTGTCAGTGACGGTATACTTGGCTTGTACGTTTATAGTTATTCCAGTGAACCATAAAATTGAGATTAACGATCCTACAATTGACACTGATGCATCGACGCCCACCTCGACCTGGATCCTGACTTTCTTCATGGGCAACATGATGCTGAATTATTTGCGTACGTTGTTCACAAACCCATTCTATGATGCAGGAAAATTGAACGTACCAACAGCGGAGGGAGGAAAAAATTGGGGCTATTGTGTCCCTTGCCAACAGTACATTCCACCCCGAGCCCACCATTGCTCTGTCTGCACTCAGTGCGTCTTAAAACGAGAATCGCACTGCTTCTTTGTGGGGAACTGTGTCGGCCACACCAACCAGCGTTTCTTCATCGTCTACCTGTTCTACACAGCCCTATCGTGCCTCTTTGCCCTTCTCCACATAGGCATGTATTTGCACCATGTGATGGGTCCAATCGTCTCCTTCAGCATACACCATTACCTGATCCCAGTTGCTACCTTCCGATGGTTGACCGGATCGTTTGGGACCTTGGACTACCTGGTACTCTTTCTGCTTTACAACATGCTGATGATTGGTCTTGGATGCAGCTTCCTCTTCTTTCAGCAGATTAGTCTCGTCCTGCAGGGCCAGACGACTTTTGAAGCAGCAAAAAGGGTGAATGTGTATGACAGTGGTGCTCATATGAATCTTCAGGTTGTCTTTGGGAGGTACTGGTGGTTGTGCTTCATCCTCCCCATCAAATTCCCTCAGCCAGTCGATGGTATCACATGGACTAGGATGAAAGATATTAAAAGATACTAAGTTCCATGAGATTTATACAATGATATTTTATGGATTTTATTTCATGTTGTTAAACATGGTGTAGTTTGGTAACAAAAAAGGAATTGGCACAAAACCTGTCAAATGTAGTTACATGTTGTCCACATTGCACTAAAAGATATGTGTGAGAGATCTCATTTCATTGAATTTGTTTGAGTGAAGCTTAATTAACGGCCGTTTAGACCTCTGCTGACAGATTCGCACGCCGAAGGTTACGGCGTGAATTAGTGCGAACGATCTGTGTGTAACACCCACACAAGAGAATCCCCATTGGTTTTCCACGTGAGCACTAACCTGTGACGGGTCCCCGACTTATCTTTTTTATCCTTATATTATGAAATAAAGACACTTTAACGAGATTTCAAGTACTATAATTTGCTTTATTATAGTTCTTGAATTCAATCTTTTATAATTTATCTTAGTGTGAATCAAAATTAATTTTTCCTTCTCCCGAAACTATACACCAGCTTTAAACATGACAAAGCTTCTGAATCTGGTTTCGTTCAACTTTTTTCATCAGTCATTCCACATACATACATTGTACAAGAATCTGCATTCTTTGATTAATGTAAATTGTATATTAATACTAATACATAATAGTCACTGCAGAGTGTTTTGCACTTTTTAGGGGAACGTTATCTTCATGCAATTCTTCATCCATTTGTTGTTGGGGGTCTATTGTTGGAGATCTGATAGGACTTGGCGTGATTCAGTTTTACTTGTGATTTAAGGCAGCTTGTATAAATAGTATTGACCAAATTTCATAAACTTTGAAAATTTTCAAAGAATAAATCAGAAGTCAGATTTAAATGGAAATCTTCAATCTGAAATCATGTGCAAAAATACTTGTACAATATGTACATATATGTTCACCTTATCTTTATGTCTTTCATGGTGTAACACTCACCCCAATATATCTGAAATACTATTTTTAAACTTCTTGAGAGTGTTGAATACACTATTTTTTTAAATTCTTGAAAAAGTATCAGAATGATAATTATTTTTTGATCATCAAGATAAGACCTCCATTCAAAGAGGAAAATAACATGTAGTTTTGAATGATATAATTTTCTAATCCTAAGGCTAATCCCAATACACTTTGGCGTATGAACAGTGTTAATGTTTTTCATGAATATGCAGTTAACTGATATACAGTCTGTGTAAAAACAAATGGTACAGTCGGAAAAAAAATATTTAGGTGTGAAATATTTTTAGATAATGTGTGTATGTGGTACCAAAATAAAACCAAAAGATTTTCCTTGCTGATGCGCTTTGTTCTGTATAATTTGCTTTCGTAAAACAAAAGTTATGCTAAATTTTGTGCGACGAGGAACAAATGGAAATTGAGCACTTCATGGCCATTATGCGAAACCTATACACAAAGGCATGGGACGGCATGCGAAAAATGTATTTTTCTTGATTGTAGAAAACTAGTCATATTTCAAGAATTACAACACCAAATGTGATGAAAAAAATTGCAGGTGAAAGTCTGATCTTCCTGCTTTATGAAAATACCAAACAATAGCAGGCTGTGATTAAACTTCATACTATAAAAAAATGTTTTCCACATGTACCATTTTATTTGACACAGACTGTATTCTCTTTCATTTTTCTACATACATGATTAAAATTGTATACTTATATAAGAAGCAAAATCTTTTCCAAAGTTCATTTAGCACACTGCCTTAATTTCTTTTCACTTTTTTTTATTTTACATGTTGAGGACATTTCACTCTAAGTATGGAGTAGATATCTATTCAGAAGTGCACTGAAAACAGTTCTTTCACACTTTATTCAATATTGTTAGGCTTACATCTAGATAGTGATGGAATATTATAGAAAGTGGTGAGGGATCGAGTTGTGTAGATTTGGATTTTGATGTGCCAAAAGGAACATGTATGAAATGTATGAAACATGTCAAAATTATATAAATTAAGGTACATGTGTTGTAAATTTTCTTTTTCAATTTGCAAACAGACAAAATGTATTGAGCAAAGTTGCATGGTCATATTCAAACTAAGTGGGACATTTGGCTGAAATTTCATTATGGTGCTGTGCCTTTGAAAATGCAAATTAAGATCTGAAATCAACACAAAGGCTTCTTTACAATACAAACAATTATTTTTCAAAACCGACAAGTGCAAAGATATGCGCCCTTTTATCAGTCCAAATGTCGTGTCACTCACGTTTGAATATGACCATATACATGCTAGTTGATATTGTGCAATGATTTAAAATGTTGTATTTTGTAACTAGTGTGTATATTTTGTAATACTTGTATGGCAAGATACATTGTATTCCTACATATTTACTCTGTTTTATGTAAAGTAAAGGAAAATTTATCTATGTCATGAAGATGAAAATCGAAGTGCATTATCTGTTTTCTTATGACTATAAATTTACATTTAGTCTTGAGATAGATGCAGCAAAGAATGAGCAAATATAAATTATGTTCCCTTTAAAGTAATACATGGATTCGAAACAGCCATTTTGGGAGGAAAATTTGTATGTTTTGATTTTTTTTGTACAGGTTTGTTACAAATCAATTGTTGTCAATGTTGATTGCAGTACTTATTCCCCACAATTTTCTCTTCAACGAATACATGTACCTCCAAATTCTAAATGATTGCATGTACTACATTGTATGTATGAACATAGGATTTTGACTAACACTGTGATCAATATTACATTTGTATGTACACTAATTTAATGTGTATCTATTGCTTTGATGAAATTGTTGTTTGATATTTTGCTTTTGTGTTTTTTAATAAAGTTTGCAATGAAATATGTTGTTGAGATATGTTATGTGATATGGTTTGCTTTGATTAGTGTGGTACGTTTCATTCCTGTTTCAAGCAAGGATATACGATATCAAACATTTAAATAGAAAGGCAATTCCAAGCCAATTGTTCCCAAGGTTGTGATTTTTCCACTTTTCGACCGTTTTTGTATCAAGTGTGTCATTGAGTTTATAGAGGTATATATAACGTGTCAGAAATTACCATAAAGGGTATGACATAAACTTAATGCAAATGAGGTCAAAAAGTCATTTCCAGGTCATATAATGTCACAAGGCTCATTAATATTAATGAAAAACATAATAAATTGCATTAAAAATGCTATTTTCAACCATTTTTTGGAAAGGTTTGTTATAGAAGTACAACCAAAATTCCTGTTACCTGTCCCGTGTATTACCTGGCACATATTTAAAAACTTGACCTTGCCAGAAAACTTGAAGTTGTATTGATGTTAAAATATAAATTTATAATGTTAATTACATGTTTAAGAGGATGTGACTATGAAGGTTTTGATCTGCCTTTTAAATTCAGAGTATCATGTGAGCAAATTCAAAATTTAAAAACACCGTTTTTTCTGGTTCTGTGTGTTACCGACGAAAAAATTATCATAAATTAATTATGAATTGAGTTATTTTAATCATTGTTTATGTTTTTGTTGAAGGTTCGTAGTACCTTCAAGAATATACCTAAGGATTGGGATTTCAATTTAAGATACATAAAAAAAGCCTATTTTTGCCTCTAAATGTCCTGTTTGTTACTGTGTAAAATAGCTTGGACTTGCCCAGAAACCTATATACAGTCCAACCTCACTTGTACAGCCATAATTTATGCAGGCTCCTCTATTAACCAGTCATGTCCTCTTTAAAGTTTCCCTATTTACAAAGAAAGACATTACTGAACATTCCCTATCATTCGCCAACTACATGTAAATCCTCTCATGGAACTCCTCCACCTAAAGGGGCTGTCCCACTGGAGGCGATCGTTGTCACGACAACTGGCGATCTTGCTGTTGCGACTGCGAGTGTGGCAGCAAGTTGTTGTTGCAGCATAGCTTAGATAGAGTCGTATGTGGCCATGTGTTTTGAACTCGCCACCCAAAAAGTGTGGTTTTGTTACGCTTTTCCAAATCTTAATCAGTTAATGTATGACAGCGTAAATATTCATATAATGAATGAAAGCGCCGTAAAATTAAAAAACAACAACAACAACAACTTGGCTAAATAGAGGGGTATTACCATGAAATTGGTGTTATTTGAAAGCTGAATGCAAGCTCTATCAGACCTGTGAATTTGAACGTACCTCGCACTTGAAATCGCGACACGGCACGCGATAGAATACGAATAGGCGAGGGTGGTTGAGGGGGGGGGGGGGGGGAAGAGGAGGGGGGGGGGAAGAGGTACACACAAAGTCTATGGGATTTCGGACCCTCCTGTGCATTTGAAACGTCATAACCATGATAACTTTATGGATATTTATTTTTGTGCTGTAAGCTTTTAGGACTTTATAGTTTAGAGTCTCGTGCATCTTTTGACACCACAGTTATAAAATTCTAGCCATTTGGTAATGCGCAGTTCCGAAAATCGCTGCGCTGCGCGCGGTTAAAATGACAATTTTACCATTGACTGTGTATTGTACATAAAGTAACTCAATACAGTTCCTGTTGTATGTGAAGTGACGTTACATAAATGCAGATAACTCAAAGATTACTTGAGATAGGGTCCTGAAACTTTGTGAGCTTCTTCATCATAAAATAACCCACCTACATGCAAGTTTTTATAAACTTTGGCCCCACCATGGCCACGATCTTGAGGAGGAGGCAGCCCCCTCCTTGGCCCAGGTTGACAAAAATATTTGGGCCCTTTTACGGTTAAGAATTTTTTAATTAAATGAAGAAACCCCCCTACAACTATATATTTTCTGAAAGGAAATTTCAAGAGCAATTAAAATATGGTGAGCAATTACGACCTGGATCAAAGGGAGAAAAAATATTGGGGGCTGCAGTAAAAAAAAATTTTAATCAAAATATGTTACTACTTCACCCTACATTGTAGTGGATAGCATTTTTGAAATCTACAGAACATTTCCTTTCAGAAAATGTATACTTTTGTAGGGTTAGAGTTAATACTTCAAAAGTTATGACACTTTGATCCTGACAGGTGCATGATTTTTAGATTTGGGTGGTGTAACACAAAAAGGTGCCAGTTCAAAACGCATGGCCATGTAGGTTTATAATCAACTTTTTAAAGATAAACTCCTTATAATTATGAAATTATCAGGTTGTCGCCGCAACGATCGCCGCCTGTGGGACAGGCCCTTTAGGTGCTATAAATTTTAATAGGAATTATGTCCCTGTACATTATTCTCATATCCTGCCATATCACTTATAGAGATGGGTGCCAATCCCACCACGGCCAAATAAGTGAGGTCACACTGTCTGTGGCTATTTTATTGGTAAATTGCCAATTGGTCTAAACCCACATGGTCTAATGCCATTTCGTCAACAACCAGTTTGTCTAATTACCTTTCAGTCTAAATGTCACTCTGTTTATTTACCATTTTGTCTAAATCCCATTTTGTCTTATGTACATTTGGTCTAATGTCCAATTGGTCTATCACTATTCAGACGATTCCTGTAACTGACTGGAAATATACCAAATATTCATTTGGGAATTGACGAAAAGGCAATTAGACCATTTGGCTATAGATGAATCGCCAATTTAACCAGTTGTGTATTTAGACCAAGTGAGAATAGGACCAAGCATGTATTAGACCTAATGGAAGTTAGACCAAAATGTTAGTAGACCAAATGGGTGTAGCCCATGTCGTAATAGACTATCAGAGAATTGGGCCAAGTGGATATAAACCATTTTATAACTACCATAACAGGTAATGGGCTTCAGTCTGAGAACCTTATTACAGTGAGGAGTGGACTGTATTGCACATCCTGGGCCCAATTGGATAAAGAGTGACTACATGTATTATAGCAACAATGGCAACTCACATGAAATACTGCCTTTTGATTGGCTGTTGAGCAATGTTACCATGGTAGTTACCATTTCTGGCCAAAATTATTATACAATAGTAACTTTTTATGCAATAGGGGCCCTGGTAGAATATTTGATGTGGCCGACTAAGGCGACTTACCCAAGGATAAAGCCGCGGCCTTCTGCATGAACGCCGCTCAACAGGTTTTTAAATAGGATGCACTAATCCCCTCTAATTAAATCAATGGAAGAATGATAGGGGAACGGTATGTCCAGCACATAATCCCGCTGTGCGGCGTTCACTCAGGGGGCTGCGGCTTTATCTTTTGGTAAGCCGCCTAAATGTAGATACAATTTGAAATCGTTTGTGACTTCTCGCTATAAATTTGTCACTCTTGCTACCCTTCCCATCTTTCCAAATTATGTTCCAATAACAGGTCACATAAAATTAAATGCACTGGCATTTTTTGTTTTTGAAGTACCAGTCAAAAGGAATACTGTAGGAATTCCATTTAAGAATTACATAATTATACCTGAAAATGAATAATACCTAAAATAAAATCAGTTTAGTTTTGTATTGACTACCAAGAAGTCAAAACAAGTTTCTTGGTACAAACGACCTTGATATATGAAGTTTCCACTGCATTAATTAAAGGAGTTACAAGTATACTTTCATAATGAAAAAATTTATATTTCTTTTATTCAGAAAAGATGAGAAGTATTCATCGCAACTCATATTCTGTAACAATATATTATATGCAGGCTTTACGATTTGTTCACATATATACTTATTTAATCCAAATATATATTCATTCAAATCAATCATATGCCTGTGGATACATACATACATTGTATACTTAGATATTCAATTGAAATCATTATTTTCTCTAATACATGCCAGAGAATATGAACTACAAGAAGAAAATGCTATTTCCATTACTATTTAGTCTTTTAACGCAATATGATTATTGAATCATTGAAAACCAACAATTAACACCTTGCATAACAGACATTACAGGTTTTTGTTCATTTTTCCCTTTTATAATTTATTAAATATCTCATGAATTTTGAAATTATAGTCATAATTATTTATCAGGCATCCATTAAATCCCTCATGTTAATAAATCATGCAATTCCTTGAAGTACAGACAAAAAAAATGAAACATTTCCAGGATAATACTATGTTCTTGTTTTCTGACCCACAATCCACTTCAGTTATAATGAGATGCAAGGGACCAAGACTATTATTGCATTGTACCAAAAACTTCTTATACTGAAATTTGGGGCACAGACACAATGAGCACATGATTAAAGTTGGGAGCTGAGGGTTTTCCTTGTCTTATTGAAATCTTGAGTCTGTACTCGTTATAATAGGAGTAGACTGCACATACTTTGAAAACCTTTTCTTCCATGCCAAGTTAAGTTTCTGCACCTTATCAATACACTTTATATTTTTGAGGTAAATAATTTCGACCAGAAACACATGATTATTACTCGTCGGTCTTTGTGAAAGACAAAGAGATAACAAAATATGATAATATAACAGTGCTAAATTCATATCAGTAACTTATCCAATCTCTGCTTTGAATAATAAATACATACTGTACAGAAAAAAAAATGATTAATTTCATACAAAAATAACAATAAATATAAAATCAATACAAAAATATAAAAGAAATTCATACACGTAAAGTTCTTATGAAAGTATATATGTAAACAACAGGTCCTGCCATATGGGAATTTTTTAAAGGCTATGAAACCATTTACCCCTATTAAAAAGGTCAGGGATAATACTTTTACCACAATAACCAAACACTCTTTTCTGTTTTGATCTTTAATTTTACCAAAATATACAGTGCGTTTCTAATAAAAGGTAATCCATTTTTGGAGGGGCTTTAATCACAACTCGTCCATTCTTAATATTTATTTCTGTCATATAATTGAAGACTAACTCCTCACCTTTACAATGATACCTTTCTTGAATCATAAATTATACGCATAACCGAATAAACTGCAAATGAAGGTGTCAGGTACAAAATCAATTTTTTCCAAGTTTGTGTCAAAGGATTAAAGATAGTGTGGATGCTTTCAAAGGAGTCACACATCATTGCACGCAATCCTATTCAATGCTCGGGGACAGTAGGGATAGCATTCACTCCGTCTTTTTTCATTTTCTTTAAACTTGGAAAAATTTACTCTGTACTTGCCATTTTCATTTGCAGTTTACTCAATTATGCTTTACATTTATGATTAAGTATCATTGGAAAGGTGGAGAGTTCCTCTTTAATTATAAGTTACATATAAACAGCAAAAACAAATGAACATGGAACATGGGCCCTCTAAAAATGGATTACCTTTTATTTGAAACACACTGTATATTGGTTCACCTGGTTCTAACAATAAGGTAAGCCTTGACGTTGAACTCCAAGGTAATAATCCTAGGTAAACTTCATTTAAAAGCTATTTAAATTATATGATGACATAACACTAAATTCAGTTCAATACAATTCATGTGAACCTGGGGGGGGGGGGGGGTGATTCACTAACATCTAAAATCAATCCTAACTGGGATAAAATTAATTTAAGGATCAATAGCCATGCTATAGTTCCATAGGTCCAAAGTGGGATTGATTTTAAATCTTAGTGAATCCCCCCCCCTCCCCCCCCCCCCCCCCCCCCCCCCCCCGGGTTCGAATCTGTGTTGGCTCCTTTGGATTGCGATGTTGTCAGCCACCCAAAACCCCTGAAGATAAAGATAACTGATTGATAAACCCAATGCAATGTATCAAACAACAACGTACACATGTAGATCTCAAGCCATTAAGCAGTTATATTGCCATCATTTGGATAATCTAAATTCTGTGTAAGGCATAACATGCCTGATGAACATCTTGTTCAATATCAGCACACTTTCATGCGCACTACAAATACATTTCGTATAAATTAATCTATATTTTTGCACTAAGGCAAGTTAAACTGATGATGCACTCTAATAAGGCTGATGTGTTGTTTGTCTTGTATTTGCTTAGGAACATTCACAAAATTACATGAAAAGTAGCCTCATTCAGCACCTTTCATCAGCAAATTAAATCTTAATTTTTGGTGCGTGTGTATATTCAATTGCTCTGGATACATGTGTAACATATCTAAATTTGATTGTCATTATGCAAACTATTGAAACTAGCTATCCAGAAAGGAAAATACTTTAAAATAACAAAACATTAAAGGGAAACGTATGTTTGTGAGACATAACAGAATAATAACATACATTAAAGTATAATTATGCAGCCTTGACAATTTTTTCCTATAAATATTGCAACTTTTCCTCTGATAAACTTTCTTCATGTAAATTCTATCAAATTTAACTCAAAATAAACCATGCAACTAGCACCTTCCCCTGATTCAGCCATACAGAATGAATGGAGATTTGACACATTTCACAGCAGTACAAATCTATTTGGGATAAATGTTGATCTAGAGTCTGACAACATTTCAGGAAGGGGTTAAGGACTAGGGGAAAAATGTTTAAACAATATTGATGATAGGATGGATAGACTTGATCTGTACTCCACAAGTTATCAGCAATGCGAAACTTTGGAGGCACCGTATGTGACGTCATACTCTCCTTCCACGCCTCAGCACACCATGCCCCTGTAGGTGGTCCCCTTCTGCCCCTTCCTCCTGGCCCCCCTCCGCCCCTCCTCTGGGATGTATCTCCTCCATACTGGGTTGCTGGCGTAGGGTGGTGCTGGAGGCTCGTAGTTGGGGTTGCTCTGAGGAGGGGGATGAGTTGAGAGGATGCAGGGTCTCATGGAGGGTTGTGTGGTGCGCGGGATGCGCTCACGTCACATCCTCCTAGTAGCTTGATGAGTTCCTCCTCTGTAGACACCTGGGAAGATATCTGTGGAATCTGAAGAATTGAAAATATTAATATATATATTATTCATATTTGGGCCCTGTTGCTAGAAACTTTGCTGTCCTGATTTATGAAGTAAATCATGACATAAAGCCAAGATTATGTCACAAATCCGTTGCTGGAAATTATATGTTGGAAAACGTAATAAAATCATGACATAACTGCCCTACTTTGAGGCAAATTATGTCACAAACATAAAACTTATAGCAACAGGGCCAGGAGTTGAGAATTGCACAGGGATTGTGAATTACAAAAGAAAGGTCCGAGTCCCCAGGACGCTGAGAAATCTACTCTGGGAGCTACATGGTTTTCAAATCCTTTTCTGCATCCGCTAGACATGTTTGTCTGAATAAATACAAAAATCCTGCAACAATATCCTCATTGCTAAGAACATTGAATACAAGGCTGGGTTATGGAGAGGCTTAATCTATTGAGCTTTTTTCCTACACCATGTAAACCAGAAAGACAATCGCCACAGACGTTTTGAAGAGAACTTGCTTTTCCTTTAAACCTTATGTACTTCAAAAAGCTCAAAAAGTGGCGGACCCAGGATAGGTTTGAATATGTATAGTCAATTAGTAGTTTTGAAAAATATATATGATAATTCCATAATAAACTTATTAATATCTGTATTCATTTCATGTATCATCATCTCCTTTGTTGGGTAAACATAAATTTAAAATTGAAACTTACTTTTGTCTGTTTTTTCATTCTGTTGATATGTGCATGGCTGTAGAGAGATCCCACATCTGCACACCTCCATTAGCGTGACCTGTGAAGAGATATCTCCGAGGTCGTGACCCCATTACTACTTGACCCCTCACACTCATGGACGCAAAATGATGAGATGCTGCTGCATCTTACTGATTCGAATCTGGCAAACTCTGAGGAAGTGGAACAAGATTGTGAAAGCGATTTTCATTTAAATTTTGGTTTACATTCCAATTCCCTTTTTCTTTTCTAAAGCTTTACCATCCTTTTTTTCACATTCCTTTATTTCAACTTTCAAATTCTTCCTTTTCTTCCTTTTCTTCTTTAATCTCAACATTAGATTTTCTTAATACTCCTTTGCTCTGTGAATCAATCCACTTTCATTCCCATTTCTTTTGATAATTCTTCTCCTCTCTTACTTCTCAAACTACTTAACTTCATCTTTAAACATCTCATTGTGCTCCTTATCCTTCCTCCTCTTTCATTCCCATTCCTTGCTGATTGTTATTACCTCTGCCTGTAGATGACAGTCTAACATAGACCTGGTCTGTATCTGGAACTACCTCTCGAACAAAGACCTGCTGATCATCCCGCCTCTCCAAAAGGTCCTAGAAAACAGATCAAATGAGATTCATATCAAAACAAATATATTAATCTCTTCTTGTATTTTTGTTCCATACAATCAAACCTGCATGTTACAAGCTTTCATGGGGAATGAGACAAGATCTGTGGCCTTCCATTTTCCTCGCGCAGATAAATTAGGGCCAGTCATGCCGTGATATCGAACATTAATATTTGGTGGAGGCGTTATAAGATGGTACACAGGGTATGAGGGGGTTGTGATAGAATTATGGCATAAGTTAACTATGGAATTGTTAATCGAGTGAGTTTAGACTAATTCCCGAGTTAATGCATCTGACTTATTCCATCTGACCCACGGTGAAGTATGTGCCTCATCTGTTTTATAGAATGAAGGAAAAATTTTTTTTTCAATCGTCAGCTGGTAATTACCGGCGCGCATGGCAAATTTACCGGATGCATGGCTAGCCATTCTATAAAACCGCCAAGATAACACTATTTTGTAATAAAAACTTATGAGGAAGGGAAAAAACTTTAGCATTACATGTGGGAAGTATAAAAATGCAAACAATGGATGTTGACACTTGCGAGTGGGGGTGGGGGCGGATGCTCCCCCCCCCCCCATATTATCTATATTCCAGATGAAATGTCAACTTACTTATATCATTGCCGATCTGATGACACAAGGGGAATGGTTCAGAGTCAGGAATGGGTATGTGTGCTCTACCTATATCATTGGCGATCTGGATGACAAGGGAAAGGTCAGAGTCAGATGGGTATGTTGTGCTTACCTATATCATTGCCGATTTGATGACAAGGGAATGGTCAGAGTCAGATGGGTATGTGTGCTTACCTATATCATTGCCAACTGTGATGACAGGGAATGGTTCAGAGTCAGAGAGATGGGTATGTTGTGGCTTACCTATAATCATTCGCGATCTGATGACAAGGGATATGGTTTCAGAGTCAGATGGTATGTGTGCTTACCTATATCATTGCTGATCTGATGACAAGGGAATGGTTCAGAAGTCAGATGGGTAGTGTGGCTTACCTATACATGCCGATCTGAGTGTCAAGGAATGGTTCAGAGTCAGATGGGTATGTGTGCTTACTATATCATTGCCGATCTGATGACAAGGGAATGGTTCAGAGTCTGATGGTATGTGTGCTTACTATATCATTGCCGATCTGATGACAGGGAAGGTCGTTCAGAGTCAGAGGGTATGTGTGCTTACCTATATCATTGCCGATCTGACGACAAAGGAATGGTTCAGAGTCAGATGGTATGTGTGCTTACCTATATCATTGCCCGATCTGATGACAAGGGATGGTTCAGAGTCAGATGGGTATGTGTGCTTACCTATATCATTGCCGATCTTGATGACAAGGGAATGGTTCAGAGTCAATGAGGGTATGTGTGCTTACCTATATCATTGCGCTCTTCTGATGACAGGGGAAGGTTCAGAGTCAGATGGGTATGTGTGCTTACCTATAATCATTGCCGATCTGGATGTAAGGGAATGGTTCAGAGTCAGATGGGTATGTGTGCTTACCTATATCATTGCCGATCTGTGATGTCAAGGAATGTTCAGAGTAGAATGGGTATGGTGCTTACCTATATCATTGCCCAACCTGATGACAAGGGAATGGTTCGAGGTCAGATGGTATGTGTGCTACCTATATCATTGCCGATCTGATGACAAGGTAATGGTTCAGAGTCAGATGGGTATGTGTGCTTACCTATATCATTGCCAACCTGATGACAAGGAATGGTTCAGAGTCAGATGGGTATGTGTGCCTTACTTTTATCATTGCCGATCTGATGACAAGGGAATGGTTTAGATCAGATGGTATGTGTGGCTTACCTTATATCATTGCCAACTGATGCAAAGGGAATGGTTCAGAGTCAGTGGGTATGTGTGCTTACCTATATCATTGCCATCCTGGATGACAGGGGAATGGTTCAGAGTCAGATGGGTATGTGTGCTTACCTATATCATTGCTGATCTGATGAAAGGAATGGTTCAGAGTCAGAATGGGTATGTGTGGCTTACCTATATCATTGCCGAACCTGATGACAAGGGAATGTTCAGAGTCAGATGGGTATGTGTGCTTACCTATATCATTGCCTGATCTGATGACAAGGGAATGGTTCAGAGCCAGATGGTATGTGTCGCTTACCTATTATCATTGCCGATTGATGACAAGGAATGGTTCAGAGTCAGATGGGTATGTGTGCTTACCTATATCATGCTCGATCTGATGACAAGGGAATGTTCAGAGTCAGATGGGTATGTGTGCTTACCTATTTCATTTGCCGACTCTGATGGAACAAGCGAATGTGATTCAGATGTACAGAGGGATATGTGTGCTTACCTATATCATTGCCGATCCTGATGACAAGGGAATGGTCAGAGTCAGATGGGGATGTGTGCTTACCTTATATCATTGCCCGATCGTGATGACAAGGATGGTTTCAGAGTCCAGTAGGGTATGTGTGCATCCTAACCTTACTAATCATTGCCACTGAATCAAGAGAACAAGAATGATTCAAGAAAGTCAGAGATCGTTAAATCAATCGTGTGCTTAAGCCTCATAATAACATTAGCTGCCAACCTGATAGACAGGACAAACGTTCGAGTTCTTCTAGGGACAGCACGTTTAAAGGAAGCCTAGAGGGTGATCCGGAACGATTGGGCTAGAAGATCAACATTCCCTGACGGAAATCGCTCATTCAAGTCCATGTACGCGGCATGGTGACTCGAGAACAAACTCCAAAAATATCATGTATTGATCAAGAGGGTAAGTTGAGAATGTATGATGCCTTTTTTAGGCAATATTTAGACATCACCTATTCTTGATATCCCAGCCAAACTTTAATGAACATGTTCATTGGCACAGAATTAGTTCTTCTTTAAAAATATGTGGGCTTGGCCTTTATCCTATAGTATATTAAAAATTTACTTAAATTTGATATGTAAATGTAGGTTTACTCGCATACTTCACTTTTCTTTTGTCAAGTACATATTTTTCTGTAATAAAACTTGAGACACAGAACAAACTTATACACACTAGTACACAATCACCATTACTTCTGCCTTTACAACTACAAATATACCAAGATCTAATGTAAATTGAATCCACTAAGGAAAATATTACAGCATTTTTTCTTCACTGCAGGGCAAATGTTATCCCACCATCTCTCTAAAAAGCATGCATAATCAAAGTCATGTTGCTTCTTGAAACATCACCAGAAAACCATAGGTATTCTTCAGACAGCAAAATAGACTTTAGTGATTGCGTCCGAATGAACTTAAAAGGTCTGGCAAGAGATTGAGGACCTGGAGGCCGGGTCTGCCGACTGTCGGTGCGAGGGTGGGGATCATGAAATGACCGCGACCGTGTCTATGGGGAGGTCCATAGCTATCTAGACGGGCGCTCACGTACAGACCTGGTGCGAGTGTGAGGGTTGGGGGGGTTGCCTGCATGGATCTTTATCCTGATGTGAGAGCGAAAGAATTGTGGAGGCGTGCGGAGGCGTGGGTGGTGGCTGCTGGGGGAACAAGAGTCTGTTGTGTGTGCGGGGAGCGGACATAAAACCTCACTTTCTGCTGTTATTCATATTACCTTTCATCCGGCGTGTGAGCGAGCGCGAGCGAGTGAGTGGAGAGCGAGTGAGATGATTATTTTAATCACCCACCTGCGAGTGATGAGTGCTGCGTGGGCGCGCGTGGAGAAATTTCAGACATGCCAAGGTATCAAAAGGAGAGGAGATTACGTGTAGATATACTACCTACAAGATTGAAAGCGAGTTGGGGGTCGCACCGGCGCGGGCGGGGGTGTGTGGGTGTGCGCGAGCGAGGGTGCGTGCGGGGGCGCGCAGGGGGAGTAGTAATTTGGTACACAAAAGAGCGCGCGGGGCGCACAGCACACACGTTTCACGTAGTAAGCTTATCTGTGAAACACGAGTGCGCCGACGGCGAGAGTGAAGGGGGGAGTGCGGCGAGCAGAGAGAGAACTGCCGAAATTTTAGTTT
>CALNVZ010000174.1:45944179-45962814 GCA_940671915.1 Paracentrotus lividus | reverse complement strand
ATGACTAAGGAATATTCAGAGTCAATTGGTATTGTGTAGCTTACCTATATCATTGCCAACCTCTTACCTGATGACAGGGAAACGGTTCAGAGTCTTCTAGAGACAGCACTTTAAAGGAAGCTAGAGGGGTTGATCCGGGTTGGGTAGAGATCATTCCTCGGAATCGTGTCACAGTCCATGTACGGGCATGGTTGTACTCAGAACAAACTAAAATATATGTATTGGATCAAGAGTAAGTTGAGAATGTAGATGCTTTTTTGGGCAATATTTTAGACATACCCTATTCTTGATATCCAGCCAAACTTTAATGAAAACCATGTTACATTTGCACAGAATTAGTTCTCCTTTAAAAATATGTTGGCTTGCCTTTTATCTTATATTGTATATTAAACATTTTTTTTAAATTTGATATTAAATGTTAGGTACTCGATACTCACTTTTTCTTTGTCAAGTACATATTTTCTTATAAAACTTGAGACAAGACAAACTTATACACACTAGTACACAATCACCCATTACTTCTGCCTTTACAACTATATACCAGTACATGTATTGAATCACAGAAAATATACAGCATTTTTTTCATCAGGGCAAATGTTATCCACACAGGTTTTAAGAAAAGCATGCATATCAATAGTCATGGTTGCTCTTGACTCACCAGAAACCAGGTACTTCTCAGACAGCATGACTTTAGTGATTGGGTTCCGATGAACTGTAAAGGTCTGGAAGAGTTGAGGACCTTGACCTACTGTCTCAGGATGCTGGACAATGACCCGTACCTTGCCTGAGCTGGTTCCATATGCTATCTCAATCCAGTTCCCGCTCAGACCTAGACAAAATGACACAAACTTGAGTGCAACGATGGGAAATGCCCTCTGTTTTGATACGCAATGCTTGGTAAATTCCTAACTACAGAATGTTTTGTGAATGCCTACCAACTGGCCATGGACTTTGAACAGATTCCTTCTTTTATTTGTTCAATTCACATAAAAGCCTCACTTTTCTGCTGTTATTCATATTACTTTCATCTCCTTACACACAGAAAGACATAATGATCATTTTAATCACCCACCTCATATATCCTTTCCCTATAAATTCAGACATGCCAAGTATCAAAAAAAAATTTACGTGAGATCATTCACATCGTGTTTGAAAGCGGTGCGCACGCGGCGCGCGTTGCCACATGTGCGCGCGCGCAGTAGTAATTTGTACACAAAAGAGGCGCGCGCGCACGCTACACACGTTTCACGTGTGCTATCTTGCATATAACGATCGCCTGCTTGAAAACATCGCACTTGCATTGATGCGCGACAAAACTGCCGAAATTTAGGGTTTTTAGACTCCAAAATGGTAAAAAAAAATCTATAATATATGCTCCTTTTTCTTATATTTGCGTGCAGAATTGGGTGTTCTGCGCTGAATGTCGTTGAGACGGCCGAAATGCGTGATCTCACGCAAGATGCGTGAGACTTGGCATGTATGTAAATTTGATAGAAATGCCATATGGTGTCTGCTATTCATGGAACAATGGGGCCTGAACTATAAAGCTAACACAGGAGATTTAAGTTGGTCTAGCTGTAAATTCTGTTTTGCTCACTTAGAACTGCATGCTTATCTTTAAGACATAATATTTTGCATGTAACTCGGATTCAAAAAGTTATTTATTTGTTTCAAATTTGTTTCATACAATATGATGATCCAATTTATACTATGATCGGGGTTTGTCATTTTAATCACCAGTTAAAATTTGCAATAATTTGTAAATTTTTTTTCTAACTCACTTATATTAAACTGCACATACATAACATAATTCTCTACAAGCTCCTTAATAGATAGTAAATTCACATTCCTCCTTGTTTACAAATTTTGCTTACAAATTACTCCCAAGTTGATTTCTTGTAAATTTCTCCTATGATTAATTTACATTTGTAAAGCTTGCAATACCAGTGTGTGTAATTTCACTTGGCTGTGTAAATACACAAGAGCATTTCCTGTGTAACATACAACCTGTCACTCAAATTGCAGCTCAGGAAAAGATGACCTACTTCCCTAATTAAATATCATCAAGGTCAATGACCATTTTAATGGTTAAGAATGAAAATTCAGGCAATTTTTATTTTCATTGACATGACCATAAAATTGCTAGAAGAGTTGCTGAATAATTTTTTTTATTTATAATATAGAATTGACTCTTTCATCAATCAAATTTACATTTTGATTAAATTGCTCATATGTTATTATCAATATCTATTGATTTCCTCATCAATCTTTTAAATAAAAGCTTAATTTTTTCATTAAATTATGGATTAATAATAGACAACTCTTTCATTAATAAACTGATTACCAAATCACATTAGGGTATTCCCAAACACAATTCATCTAGTCATTGGTTTAAAGTTTTCAGTTCGTCTATCCTCAAGACTTTGGATGGATATTGTAAATGACATTATAAGGATCAAACAATGACGAGACTACTTACTGCTCTTTGGTGTGAGATAGACACTGAGTGCTGTAACTGCATCGTTAGCTGGATCCTTGTATAACTCGGTTACTAAAAGATCCTTGTCTTTAATCCTCAACGGAAATTTCTGCATATCTTTAAGAAAAGAATTCAACATGCACAGAAATTTAGTTAAAGATATGCCACCTATAGATATTACCCTTATTTTGAGCAAATTTATCTTTAAAAAAATAAAAAATAAATAAATGGTTCAAAATTTATGAAAACATTACAGAATACAAATACATATAAATCAAATTTTCAATTTTCTTTCTTTAGTGAACTTCAATAATTCAATGCACTATAATATGAATAATGATAATTCAGTATATTATTATTGCGGATACGAACTACAAATTAGATTATTTTTTTTGCAGAAAGAATTTAGCAACTCCTCAAAACCCCCACCTCTATGATTTTGTCTATTAATAGCAACAAGTGGTTTATGGTAAGACAATAAACTTTTATCTTACCTATGTAGTATATAGACCATTTGTGCATCCGAGATAAGGAAAGATCCTGCTGTGTCATAGCTAGCTATTGGGTTGACGTCTTGAACCTGGTAACAAAAATTACACAGAAGCAGGTACATGTAACAGTGGTCATCACTTATCATACACAATTAAATTCCATGACTTTCCATGACCTTTCATAAAGAATTCCATGACTTTTCCATGACCTTTCGACGATTCCATGACTTTCCATGATTTTTTCAATGGAAAAATAGATGTTTCATGACTTTCAAGGCCTGAAACACAAGATAGCAAAATTCCATAACTTTCCAGGTTTTCCATGACACGTATGAACCCTGTGTAACAAACGTATACATGGTAGAAAATAAAACCTAAAGATTTCATTTTAGATTTGAAAGTCAAGCTTGTTTTGTATTGTGTGCATTTCAGGTAAAAGGACTATCCACCTTCACACCAAGGTACCAACCAAGATGAGTTTCTTACCTGCCATGTCTGTGTAAGGGCATGCCATACTCCAACTTTGCCTACATGACTAGTAGCTACAAGCTGACTACCAATGAAGAACAGACTATCCACCTTCACACCAAGGTTAAAAGTACCTGAGAGGAAAAAAAATAGACAACAGGAAAGACAAGGTCATAAATACAAATGCCTGATTGAGATGTAGAGAAGATGGTAGAAAAATAATCACTGTTGATTCAAATGACAGGCAAACTATCACTTCCCAGGCAAGCTGGATAGCTATCTCCTCCAAAGCAAAGCTGATGAGAGATAGTGTTCAACATATTTTTTTTCTTTCCCCTAGCTTTTCTAAATTGTTGATGTGTTAAAATGGAATCTAACTTTAATTTCAAGAATGAAATCATTTTTAGATATAAATCAAAGTAAACTTAATTGTCTATTTCAAAGTGATATGTAAATAACCAATTGACATATTTCATCATCATCTAAAGAACATTCATACCAGCAAAGAAATCACAAAGCCCTTGCAATCACTCACTTCAAATCAGAAACTGCCACACCAATTTAGGCTGGAATCGACTGCATTTTAAAATCCTCAACAAAAGAAAGTGGGTCCTTACCTATTTCGACCTTCTCCTCTCCTTCATTACTACTCCACATCCTGATCTGACTGCCGAACGCTACAGCAACCATCTTCTCCCTATTCTCCATATGAGCTGCCCCGCCCACCTTGGGGTTAAGAGCTACTCTATGGACCGTCTGCTCCAGGTGGGGCGACTGGAAGACAAGATGCCATCCAGTGGACTCCTTGATCCGATAGCAGCAGACAAAATGGGCGTAGGCTAGTATGATCCAGTTGTGATGGCCGCTGATAATGAGCACTCGCCGTGGATCAATGCTAGCATCTGAAAGAAAAAGATGGAAAGAAGTAGAACAGTTAAGTCCATTGTATGATCTGATTTCAATAAAATATGAGAAGAAAGTTTAAATTCATAAAAAATGATGAAAATCAAAATAGTCTGTATAATGAAATACTACATGTAGTACGTCATTCAAGCTAGTTTCCAGTTCAGGACTGGAAAACCTATTTCAACTTTTACACTACATGTACTAAGGAGCCTGCAGTAATTAGCAATTTAACCTGACCAAGCACAATTAATAACCTAATTCAACAAATTTTACATGAAAGTATTTGTATATTTTATTTTAAAACATCTTCCAAAGTCAGTTAGATTGTACAAAGTAAACTGCTCTTATTTTGTTTCATTATTCAGTTACCGTTTTAAAGAACAATTGTTTGTATCATTTGACATAATTTCAAAGGATTAGCCAAGTAGGCCCCATTTACATGTTAATATCATTCACAGCCAGAAAGGACCGAAAATGGAATAAAAGAACACAGAGAATTTTTCAAAAAACAAAACAAAAACAGAAACAATAAATATATGAAGAATTCAACTTTATACGCTTTGCTGAAATTGACCTCTTATCACTACACATATTTTACAAGATAAAACGTTTCTCAGTTCCTAGACTTACCCAGAGGTATTTCTAGATCATGTTTGGAATGCCTGATATCAATGGCTGAGGCTGGTCTCTGGTCCCTCCCTGAACCTCCTCTAGATCCTGGTCTTGTCCTAAACTCTGCCTCACTGGCAAAGCTATACCGTTGCTGATCTACCATGTCATGTCTGACTGGGAAAGCTGAATGGAGATGGGGAGAGTAGAAACATTGATATCCTGGATTCCACACTAACTTTTTATCCCCGGGTCCACATTGAAATTCCTGAGGAATGTATGCATAGGACCTGTGTACCAGAAATCTATCTATCTTGTGCCCTGCTTTATTGTGACAGTACATTTTTCATGGTGTCAAGTGTGGAGTGCAAATTGTAAATTCTATCTAGCTTGAGAGCTATAAACCCAAACATATAGAAGAGTAAGAAATTCACTACTTTAGTATAAGGAAAACTTGTATTACCTTTCAGGCACTTACAACATTGTAATTACACTTTGATATAAATGTGTTCCATCATTACTGTACTTAAAAGATCCTAAATATATCCACCTTTACATTTAAAAATCTAGTTATCAGTGTTTTCCTTTCCCTTGCTATTGCTAAAAATACAAAGCTAAAATTCTGAAAATGGCAGAACAGTTTTCTCTTCTTTTATTTGTTATTACTTAATTTGAGGGACACCTATACCGAGTGAGTAAAAAAAAACTTTACACCTAGAAAAATGTCAATAAAAAGAAAACTAATTTATAAACCACCAATTATTTTCCATATTCTGAAAGAGTAACTCCTCCTGCATCTTTTGGTACCATTTTTGTATGGTATGTCTTTACGCTTGGATGAACACGACGCATTGTTTGCGAACATGTCAATTTCGAATTGTGCCAGAATGGGAGTAAAATCAAAACAACAAAAAGCTAGAAAAAAGCAACTTCATCCTGATTAAAATAGCATAAGTTTTTAACGATAATGTCTTTCGCTTAATAACTTGGCAGGGGTGTTGTTACACATATTTACTACATTCTGCATGAAAATTAGATTGACTCGTCAAGTAATGCCCGAATGAGTACACATCAAAGAGTAAATTACCACTGACAGACCTAAAAAGGCCTCCTCATACTTTTGAAAAGTGATTATTTTGTCTTTGACGTGTGACTCACTCGGTATAGGAATATATCTGTAGATGGTATTCCAAATTTAGTAATAACTGAATCACATTCAAAATCTAGATATGTCAGGAATTCATAAACTTACGTGATGGAGGAAGAAAGCCATGGAAAAGAACACTGCCACAAGATGACCTTTCAAGATCCTCACATAATGTCAGCTTCTTCACTGAATGAGATAAAGGAGGAAATACAAAACTGTTAAATGTACAAAATCAAGTAAATAACCCTAAATTATAATTTAAATATTTACCATTAACGTATAACATTAAATTGCTCACATGTTTAGGACCTTCTCTAAAACTAAATGGCCATTACTCTTATAAAGAGAATGTGGGGCTCAAAGTGCACTCTGAACCCTTTCAATGAACCTGCACAGGATGAAAGAACAACATCAAATTCAATTTTACAACCATATAAACACAAAACAAAAAGAAAGTGCCCCCTATTTCAGATATCAATAATTTTCGAACCAGGAGGAATTTAAAAAATCTAATTACATGTCCATGTAGGGAATTTAATTAGCCACAATGGGAGCGAATTTTATGAAAAATCATCTAGTCATGCTTGAGTTAGCAATGGTTGAATGCAAAAATGTCATTTTTTGAAGTTCACATGCCTAAAATGGCAACTTTGATTCAGTGATAACGGACCCATTTTTAGATTTAAACATTTTACACGTCAGAATGTATGCAAAACGTGCTTCCCAATATACGGAAACGAAATTTGCGTCAAATTTCACGGTTGAGTGACCATGCAGCAATAATTGCCCAAACTGCGATTTTTACTTCTTTCCCATGGTATCGTCGATCAAATGTGAGGGAATTCCTGTTTTGGAAGTGTATGCAACCAATATCCATTCATTCACGGTTGAATGAACCCATCAATCAACCAAAAAATAGGCCATTTTAGAATTACAAAGAGTCATTGTAGTAATTTTATGCACTATAAAGCATCTCATCCATGGTAACTGACGTTACACACAACCAGAATTTTCTACATTGTTTGTACCATAGTTACATAAATATGAATACATGGGTCTTCAAATTAATATACCTAAATGAGTAAATGTAAAGGAAGAAGTTGTATCTAAAAATTCCACCCAAACATTATTTCCATTGAAACGCCAAGCAAAAACATGTCGGTAACTGACGTTACAGAAACCGGACATGCAAAATCATGGTGTTTGATCGAATCTCAATATCTCATGTCCTCGACGTGTTGTAATGATAAGGCTTATATGACATCATACCTAGGTCCTTACGAACAGATTTGCAAAATAAGGAGAGATTTTCATAATTTTTGTTTATGCTCGGGAAACTTTTTTTAAGACATGTCGGTAACTGACGTTACGTAACTGACGTTACCCTTACATCTTCCACAGACTTTACACATGTAAAATCTCAATTTTGAATTTGATCAAAATATTTTGCGTTCCGGGCTTCTGAGAATTATGTGTTTGATATGACATTATACCTATGTTCTAGGCAACGGATTGGCAAAATAAGAAGTAATGTAATCATTTTCCTCGTATTCCGTTAAAACTTTACTATGAACATGACAGTTTTACACATGTATTTCCTATTGGGTTCGTAAAGAATAGTTTTAAAATTTTATTTCTTACTACTTTAAAAACTAAATTTCATCACATACATTGTAAATATTGGAATATGTTAGTATTAAGATATTAGAAACTCTAAAATAGTATTTTGATTGATTAATACACGTTGGATGTCCCACACAAGTATTTTTGTGTGTAGTGTATGTGAATCTTAGGATAATTAGGTGCCTTTAATATAATTTGATGATTCTAAATCCTCACAGCACACAGCAATTCTTAGATGAATTGATTCTTAAAATCACATTTAAACAGTTTCTTCCTCAATTCAAACTTATAACTGCAAAATTAATTTCCATTTAACTCATCCATAGTCATACAATGCAGAATGTCAAAGCTAGGCAATAAAATTTGTTGAAAATTACTGTTTGTCTTTGGCATCAAAATGAAATCCTGTTAAAGTAAAGTGTTTGTTCTATGCTTTGCTCTACCACAAAATCGCATAAATCTAAGCAGGTGTACAGACATTGGAGCTATGATCATACTTTCTTTCTTTCTTTTTTTTTTTTTTGATTTACTTATAATTTTTTTACAGAGAGAATTTTTTTTAAATACAACTGATTTTATTTAGATAATCATAACATTTAAAATTATAGGCTCATATTCCAAATTCAGAATATATAGCAATGGAACCTTGATCACACCAAAAGATAATCAACTAAACATCTGAAGCAGATTTGGAGGGGCTTATATGTACATGTACACTGCATGGGTTTCCCAACTCTTAAATCATTAAAAGAAGAAGTTACCATTGGCACTGGCAGTCTTTTTAAAAGCTAAATGGTTAGTTTAAGTAGTTGTAATTAGTTTAGATGCATACTAGAGTCCAAATTGTAATTGTTTTCTATGAAACGATAATGGCATCATGGTAACTGACGTCACACTAGGTCATGGTAACTGACGTTACACAAGTTGGTTGTCAATTTTGACTTGAATGTATGTTGAATATCCATAGCTTTGCTATTGGTAATAATGAGATGCAGTCATACATTAGAAATCTTAATTGGCATCTTTGATACTGTCTTCGTTGTGGAAAAAAATTAACAAGTTCATGTTTTCGGTAACTGACGTTACATTCGAAATGAGGGTTGATTAAATCTAAGTTTGTTGACCTTGAACAAATTTTTATTAAATACAGTTTGACAAAGTGTCTCTCTAACAACTTTATCCATGTGAAAGATTATAGGGAACAGAAACAATTTAGTTGAGAAAATGAAAATGAGTTTCTTGTTAATATACCTTTTTTATACCAAAAAAATATTGCAATACTTCAGCATATGATTAGAAAGTGAAAATGGCTGCCATCAGGAAAATTGTTTTTGATTCTTAAAACTTCAACTCATGTATTTTTTGAAAATCAAAATGATTTGAACCAAATATCTTTTTGAATTTCCGGCACCCGTGTCCGGATTTTCATGGAATTGCCCATATGGCATTTATATACAAATTCATGCTTCAGTGAGCACGTGAGACTGGAAGAGCCCTTTTCTCACGTCCGGACTAAAATTCAAATTCTTACTTTGATTGAATATAACAATTCTTTTCGGGGAGTACTTTTGATTTTATTTTCATAAAAATCCTGATGTGGGCAAAATACAAGAAAATCATGAAAATAAGAAGAAAGTTTGGGGCTTCATCATGCTTCAGGGACTTTTCGAATAGGTAATTTGTGTAAAATGTTTAAAATCTGAAAATGGGTCCATTATCATTGAATCAAAGTTGCCATTTTAGGCTTGTGAACTTCAAAAAATGACATTTTTGCATTCAACCATTGCTAACTCAAGCATGACTAGATGATTTTTCATAAAATTCGCTCACATTGTGGCTAATTAAAGTCCCTACACGGACATATAATTATATTTTTTAAACTCCTCCTGGTTAAAAAATTATTGATATCTGAAATAGGGGGAACTTTATTTTTGTTTTGTGTTTAGAAATAGAAAACCTGCATTTGCGGCTTGGGCCCTGTTGCATAAAGAGTTACTATTATAGTAACTTTGCAAACAATGGTAAATTTAATAAAATATTGCATTTTGATTTTCTGTTGAGCAATGCTCCCACATGTAGTTACCACTGGTGGCAAAGTTACTATAATAGTAACTGTTTATGCAATGAGGCCTTGTTCAATGACTAAAACAATTTTACAAAATATGAAGTATCATCATATTGTGAATCCCCACTTTAATATAATACAACCCTGTAATATATTCCTTGCCTAGTTAAAAAGCAAGACTCTTTTGAAAAACTATAATCCAATTGAATTTTGCATTTGAAGGTGAATTACCTAATGGTGATATGCCATAAAACTCAGCTTCATGTTTGAGTGTCTGGATATCAATGCCTGTGAGATTGAGTTCCTTAGTCCGTAGATAATTTAAGATTGGTACAAAGAAGCTAGGATCTCTGTCAATAAAGATCTAGAAGACAGGTAGAATGTGAAGGTGAAAGAGAGAGAGGGAGAGAGAGAGAGAGAGAAAGTGAAGAAGGAAACAGAGAGATATAATGACATACAACATACACACAAATACATAGAAAGTGAGTGAGACAAGAGAAAGATACGAACTTAAATAGAACTCTAGTATAACAAATATTAATAACTTTCAGCTTTTACTTATTAATCTCTTAAAAATCAGGACTATCAAACACACCACGGGGGGTGTTTCACAAAGAGTTAAGTAGACTTAAAAATCGCACTTAAATCGTTAGTTTCATGAGTTATAATACGCATCACCTCATTGGATTGACCATGCTCAGGGGATGCGCGCCATTGTGAAATTAATCAATTAAATTGCGCGTTATAAAAGAAGATGCGCGTAGAAGTTAAGTGCGACTTTAAGTCTACTTAACTCTTTGTGAAACGCCCCCCTGGTTTAATAGCAATGAAGCTTCCTGACATTTTCTGACTTAGAGTGAATACTTGCTTTGGGGAATGTCATGGACCAGAGATGTCCCAGTGAATGAGTCAGAGTGCAGACAGGTGAAGATTATGCTGAATCAAATTCTTCCTGGTTTAAAGATCTGTTTCATTATTTCTGGCTTGTGTTTTCAAATACATGGTAGAGTCATTGATCTAAAAAAATTGAGTGTTACAACAGCAAAATTCTATTCAAAGAAATCTCTCTTCACATTAATAAAATTAGATTAGTTTAGATTAGCTTTCCTTAAAGTTGTCATGTAATAATTGATATATTACTTACAGCTCCAGTTTCATCTTTGACAGAGGATATCCTTCCGCTCAGCAAGCTGTAGAAAACAGATCAACAAATGAAAAGCTTGGTTGCAAAAAGGGTTATTTTTTGTCTTAAAAATATGTTTGTTTTTTGTCTATAAAAAGTATTGATTTTGTAGTAGAGCTAAGCCCTATACAAGGGATGTTGGACCAAAAATTGAAATGTCTTGTATCTAAACCAAAATGATGTAGCTGTAAAGATGCATATTTATCAAAACTACAGGGAAAAAAATGGAACAAAAATATTAAACCATGTTTGAGTTACGATTTTTTAAATATTTTATTTTGGGGGATATTCCTGAAGATTTTCCAATTTTCCATTGACTTATACTGTGTAGCCATGGCACCGCCTGGATCTGCAGTGAAAGTAATGTATTATTTGTTTTTAATGTTAAATTATATACATGTATAATCAGTCATATCTCAAAGGATCTTCGATGCAAAGTGCAACAAAATTTGTATGTGTTTTTCATACATACAAGCTAAAGATCATTGAAAAACAATACAAAACATTAAAAATACATATGATCAAAAGGCGTTACCAGGTAACAAACAAAGAAAATAATAAGAAAATTCAGAAAATGTAATTCTCAGCCAGTTAAACCTTACTGTAAGATGGGAAACAACATAAAATGCACATATTATAGCAATTTGAAAACAGAACATTTAAATGAAGTGACGAAAATGGTTGCCATGATGACAAACAAAGAAAATAATAAGAAATTTGGGAAAATGTGATTCTCGTCAGTTAAACCTTACAGTAAGAAGGGAAACAACATAAAACGCATGTACTATATCAATTTGAAAGCAGAATATAAAATTAATTGATAAAGAGTGGTTGTCATGTTGAAAAAAAACAAAGAAAATCATAAAATTTGGGGAAAATGTAATTCTTGTCAGTTAAAAAATAAAGAAAATAATAAGAAAATTTGAAAAAAACTAGTTTTGCCCTTACAGGAGAAAGGAAACAACAGAAAATGCATATAACAATCTGAGAAATCCTGAAAAATGAAAAGAGACTTAGTTGCCATGGCAACCCAAAATGAACTTTGACATGAAAAATAATTAGTTGATGAAATTCTGGCAGTGAAAGAAAATAAAACCCCAAGCACTTTCCTAGAAATGAAAAATGTATTCACTGTTTACCTTCCAACAAAAAAATATGGTAAGACTGTCCATGAAATCTGTCGAATTTTCACGATCATATCGGCAAAATAACATTTATATATTATTTATTTGTATAAATACACAATTACTACGACATTGTACATCACGCCGAGGTATTTATTTTCATGTCATTTCCCTTGAAACATCGTATTATTTCATGCATTTTTCATCGTGGCAATTCATTTTGCCAAATATAAGGGAGTGCGTACGCTGAAAGTAACAGCCCGATTCCCGGAAATTACAATGGAAATTTCCATGCGCAAGCACGTGGCAGGTAGGCAAGACGATGACATCATGCTCTTCCGTCATTTGTACTTTGCCCCCGTAATTTTGGTTTCCACTCAATCAACAAAATCAACTTCGTTTTTTAATGATTTAACGAGTTATGAATTGAATAATGAAATCCTTAATCATGAAAAACTTACTCTGAACATTTGTAGTAGACAAAAATAGACAGTTTGATTGCGAAAGTAGTTTATATGCAAAAACTTCGGATTGTGCCCATGCATCTCGCAAGGGCTCATGCCACGCTCGTACTCCGAGTAGACCGTGTGCGGCAGACCTCGATGTTGAAGGTCATGACAATGGATCCATCGTATATTTGCGATCGCCTCTGACGGATCCCTCACGAATTCCACCGGATTTCTTTACCAAACTATAGTTTAAATATCAATGATTGATGTGATATAAGTTGCTTTTGCAAAAAGTTGATTTTCATATGAAAAAGATCGCTAAACCGTAACTATTTTTTTACGCTCATGTCTACATTACTTCGGGGGTTATGGACTAGCAACTGCGCATGGATACTGCTTCTATATTTATGAATGCATATCCAAATTTGGGCATTTTCTGACGTCAGGATCAGGTCGAGGTTTTGTTGTAAACATGTGATGTTTATTCCGAGAGGCGCATTTTAGCGGTGCCATGGCTGTCTCGATGCGAATCAAAACACGTACAGTGCCTCAGTGACCGTATTGTAGCTCATCTTTACTGCTCTATTTTGATGATTTTTCGATTCTACTTGTGAAGAAAGTGATCCTGATATTGAATATAACTCTAAACTACGGTAATTTTTAGTCAATCAGCTCTTTCATGCCCGTGATAATTTTTAATGATTTTTTTTTTGAGTGCATTTTTTTCCCAATCACGATCATGTTGGCCCACGCACACCATTTAGGGCTCGATTTCAGGGGTGCAGCACCGAGCGCCTGACATCCCTACCTATACAAAGAATAAGATGATTTCAAAGAAAGTCAAATTTCCCATCAAAAAGTGAGGGTAAACAGTGGAGAAAAAATTGTTTTTACAGTATTGCTATGTGGGAAAATACCAAAAACATTCACATTAAGCAAAGCCCTCTTCTGCTATTACATGTAGCCATTTTCCTAGCTATTTTCCCTATCTTTTCTAGCTCTTTTCAAGGAATAGAATAGACAAAAGGAAACTCTACAGACTGATTGTAGCTGAAAAGTATCCCTTTCATCTTTCTGCTATCAAAAAACACAAAAAATGAACTGCTGAAACTTCTTATGCAATAAGAAGAGGTAGTGAAGTAAAGTTGAGTAAAAGAGCCTGAGCTTTTTGATCCCAACTGAATCTTTGTCAGAAAAAGGATTTTTTTTAAAGGCTATGTAAAACATTGTTTTTCCATTTCTTATGATGGTCATTTAACTAGGCATATCAGGCAGAGTTAATTGATTCCCTCTTCCTTTTCTTCCCCCCCCTATCTTTTATGAGTCCTCATCACTTCTTTTATTGCACAATTCTTGCTGAACAAGAAATCTGTTAACAGTGAGGAAATCTGCATGATGAATTAAAAAAGTTAATCAATATTTTTGAGCCTTTTGCAAAGAGTAAAAGAAACAAAAAAATAAACTACTTTCACTGAATATCGATCAAATACCACAAGAGGGAAACAAACATTGACCCCTCAACTGATCCCATTAGTTATAAATGGCGAATGTTCTTCATGGTCCAAAGTTAAATCAGGTGTTCCTCAAGGGACAATTTTAGGTCCGGTATTGTTTTTATGCTTTGTAAATGATATGCCTAATAATATTTCATCAACTATTCGATTATATGCGGATGATTGTATATTATTACCGTCCAATATTTAACATAAATGATTGCAAGATGTTACAACACGATTTAAGAAGTTTTAAGCAAATTCGTCCGAAGCGTGGATGCTCGATTTTAATGTATCTAAGTGTAAAATTATTGAAAATGTCACGAAAAAAGCACGATATAATATTATATGATTCTATTAATGGACAGGAATTATCAAATGTAAAGTCTGAAAAATATTTAGGTCTTACAAAAACGCTTCTTTTAAACTGGACGACCACTGCATGGATTTAATTACAAAATGTACAGGATTATGGGAATTATTAGAAGCGAATTTTGTTAATTGCCCAAAATCTATTTTAAAAAGTCTTTTTGAAACACTAATTCGTTCACGTTTAGAGTATTGTTGTTACGGCATGGGATCCTTATCGAAACACACATAAAGACATGATTGAACGCATTCAAAACGTTACGTAAGGATGATTGTAAAGATTGGACTACGAGCTATAACGTATTATTAAAAAAGGTTAAACTGAATTTCATTAGAAAAAAGACGTAAATACCACAGCAATTGTTTTACTATAAGATTGTAAACAAGATGATTAATGTAGGAGAAATAAAACAGGTGCACACAAGCGAATAGAATAGAGAAACGATAACACTTTTAAGAATGAATGTTCCATTTGCCAAACAGATTACTATATGAAATCCTTCTATCCTCAAACAATCAATGACTGGAACAAACTCCCTCAAACAGTAGTTAATAGGACCGACGCTCAATACCTTTAAATCATCACTGTTTAAAACATCTCCAACTAGACAATTGAGTTATTATTTTCAAGAATCTTAGTATTTTGAAGGATTATTTTCTGTCTCCCTATGTTGTTCTTGCCATGATATTTTACCTATTTGTATTCTTGGTTTAATGTCATCGATATATTTTGTACTGTGTTTAATATCTTGGGATGCCAACTTGTATGGGTTTTCCTAAACTTGTTAGCAATCCCAAGACAATGTAAATATTTTATTTTTCTGTCTGAATAAATTCAAATCAAATCAAATCAACTAAATGTAGATGTAGATCTATGTATGAATAATCTTGCTGTGTTTAAAGAAAGGTTTGGATAAATATATGAAATATGTAAACACTAACCTTGAGAAAGAATGAATCAGGAATCCATGTTAAAGGTCTGCCTTGATGTCGAAAACCTGAAGAAGAATTTTTAAAAAGTAGAGAATAAAGATTAAAGAAGATTACAGTAGATCTTAACACACCAACATTATTTTTTTAGACCCTTTTTTTCTACATCTTTAAAGTAGGCGAAACTCAATTCACCAAGAGATTTTTCCTTTTAAATCAAAGACCTCAACTATGAGGATTTTACCCCCAAATAAGGTGACGAGCCTCAATTTGTCGTGAGATCACTTCACACACTAATTACAGGCTCCGTCCGTGTTGCAAACAGAGCTCCGTTCGTACAGAAAATAGTGTCTTTGCCTTTGGTATGAAAACGAGGTTGTTCAAGCATTCAGCCATATTTCTGGAGTTAGAAATTTTGTGGGTAATGACGAAATGGAAGAATCAACAAACAAAACAAAACACCAACACACACACACATATATAGTGACACACATATAAACAAGTCAACAACAAAAAATAATTTCGTTTTGTCCTACAACATGTTACTGAACGAGTGGGACTGAAGCAAAACAAAAAAAAATCAAACAGAATCAAGATGAATATATCGTAGGCCTAGTGTTAGACCTAGACTTACTTCGTACCACCAACATTCAATTTGATGAGATCCCCAGAGCACATAAAGTGTCCATTCATTGTGTTTTTCTCCGGCGATCACAATTTTTCGACGAGAGGAGCCGTTTTAATATAGATCTAAATCTCTATTTTGGTACAATTACGTCGTTGCAGCGCGTGATATGGGCGTGGATATACGCATAGATGGCGGCATTCAACATGACAAGGTTAAAGGGGAAGTTCACCCTGGAATTTTCTTCGTCTTAAAAAATGAAGAAAAAATGAAAGAAAAATAACTAGTGAAGGTTTGGAGAAAATCGACCAAAAATTATGAAGTTATGAATTTCAAAGTTTTGATTCTGTGACGTCACATGCGAGCAGATCATCTCCATGTGTTATGCAGTGTAAATTCCATAAAAATGTCAGTTTTTTCCAAAGAAAATTATTAGTCACCTATGCGGGGGATATATCATCAAACATTTGTTCATATACATGACTATATCAAATGACCCATTCCTTTATCAAGACCATGAACAAAAGACAAAATTTATGGAATTTACATACACAACCAATTGGAGAGGCTGCTCGCACGTGACGTCACACAATCAAAACTTAAATATTCATAAACTTCGCTATTTTTTGGTCGATTTTATTCAAAACTTTCACTTATATTTTTTAATTATTTTTCTTCTTTTTTTAAGACCATTAAAATTCCAGGGTGAACTTCCCTTTTAAGTCTGCATTGCGACGGATGATTTCAGATGCCGTTTTATGTCGACTTCCTTTACTTCATACACCAGTTTACAGTACAGCGGCGTAAATCCGTGTCGAGGAGGGGGGAGGGGGGGGGCGGGGAATAGCGAAAATTTTTGCCAACTTGTCGCGATTTTGTTTGACATTACACAAAGCACTAGTGCTATACAATTAAGGAACGTTTTTAATACCCATATTAGCATTAAAGAGGGCTGCAGATATATGTCTTTGAAAGTAATGCGAGCGCGAAAGCGCGAGCCGAAAATTTTTAAAGCTAAAAATTTGAGATATTTGTGCATTTAGGCTACAGAAATCTGATTTTAAGTATCAGCGAGCGCGAGCGCGAGCGGAAGATTTTAAGCTGAAATTGGAAATATTTGTGGCATAAATAGATCCTATATATAGTATCCACGAGAGCAAAAAATAAGAAAATATATATAGGCGGAGGCGGCGGGACCGATTAGAAAAGTGGGGTCACGATGGAAAATGGCATTTTTTTTTTTTCTGAAAAGGGGACACTTTAGATCAGAGGCATATACCTAAAGAGAAATGTATTCGGCGAGAGGGAGGGGACGAAGAAAATTTGTCATTGAATGTTAGGCTATGCTTTTAAGAATCTTTATTGGCTGCCTTGATTACTGTGCATCTTAATAATGATTGAAACGGTAATGCGAGCGCGAAGCGCGAGTCGAAAATTTTAAGCTTTTAATTGGAAATATTTATAATAATTTTATATCTGATTTTAGTAACAGCGAGCGCGAAGCGCGAGCCGAAAATTTTTGAGCTCAAAGTTGATTTAATGTGCATGATTATTCCCTTTTAGTATCTATTTTGAAGATACAATTTTCATTTTACGTGCAGATGGATGCTTTGTTAAAGACCGGTGATAAAAACAAATCACAATCTTGCTATAAAATTTTTGGGACTGCAGGCCCCAAGCCCTCCATCAACTTAGTCCGTAACACAACTATATTAATGTTTTTGTATTGTCGAGAACACCCTTTCCAAAGGTTTGTCCCCAAGACGAGGGCATTGGATCACTCCTTTTTATTTAGCCCTACTGATTGTTACTTAGTGCACGGTCGCATAGCGACCGAGCAAGAAAAATTTGGGGTTTTTGGATTTAAAAAGAGGCACTTTGCTAGTATTAAAAGCGCTATTTTAACCAATAACACAATTATGTAGTTATTTTTTCCCCCATTCTTTCTTGAAAAACTGGGGGGGGGGGGGAATGTTTGTACAGGGCATCCCCCTCCACAAAAATCTGGGGGGGGATGTATCCCCCCATCCCCCGTGGATTTACGCCAGTGCCAGTTTACATAAGTTATTATAATTTATCCGTTGTTTCTTTTCCAGGCGAACATAGTACAAGGTTTGCAAACAACTGTAATAAAGGCAAAACTACAATACATGGAATCTAGTTGGCATACATTAGTGTAATTGCTAATGTCATGCAAACCCCATGCAGACAAGCTTTTGCTAAAAAAGTTTTAAAAAGTATTATTAAACAATTCGAATATGTTAGTAAACCTGATCTATTGTATTTGGTTGGTTTTTCTTAGGCAGTTACTGAAACCTATTATTTAGAATAACTACATACTTGTATAGTCTCTAACTTGTTTGAATCGATTTATTACCAGTTATTTTAGGAAGTCGGTCTCGGCAGCGGGTGGGGGGGGGGGGGGTTGCCAAAAACGGAAAATTTGTGAGAACTACCCCCTCACAAGTTCGTAGGTTAGCTATGTATTCTTGATTTCAGAAAAAGGCGGCTATCTAAATATGCCAGGATTAATATTATCATTTTTATTTAAAGAAGAAAACACAAAGAACAAAGAAAACAAAGCATTAAAATGAGAGTCATAATTTTTAAAACATAATGCACAGCTGCATCTTAATTTGATCATAATTCATAGTTACTAAACATTAAAGCATTC
>CALNVZ010000174.1:45917167-45944154 GCA_940671915.1 Paracentrotus lividus | reverse complement strand
TAGACAAATAAATAGACAGTTTGATTTGGCGGTCAGGCCGAATGTAGTTTATAGGCTGCAACAAAACAAAAACTTCGGATTGTGCCCATGCATCTCGCAAGGGCTCATGCCACGCTCGTACTCCGAGTAGACCGTGTGCGGCAGACCTCGATGTTGAAGGTCATGACATGGATCCATCGTATATTTGCGATCGCCTCGATCGGATCCCCTCACGAATTCCACCGGATTTCTTTACCAAACTATAGTTTAAATATCAATGATTGATGTGATATAAGTTGCTTTTGCAAAAAAGTTGATTTTCATATGAAAAAGATCGCTAGAACCGTGAACTATTTTTTTACGCTCATGTCTACATTACTTCGGGGGGTTATGGACTAGCAACTGCGCATGGATACTGCTTCTATATTTATGAATGGCATATCCAAATTTGGGCATTTTCTGACGTCAGGATCAGGTCGAGGTTTTGTTGTAAACATGTGATGTTATTCCGAGAGGCGCATTTTAGCGGTGCCATGGCTGTCTCGATGCGAATCAAACACGTACAGTGCCTCAGTGACCGTATTGTAGCTCATCTTTACTGCTCTATTTTGATGAATTTTTCGATTCTACTTGTGAAGAAAGTGATCCTGATATTGGAATATAACTCTAAACTACGGTAATTTTTAGTCAATCAGCTCTTTCATGCCCGTGATAATTTTTAATGATTTTTTTTTTGAGTGCATTTTTTTTCCCAATCACGATCATGTTGGCCCACGCACACATTTAGGGCTCGATTTCAGGGGTGCAGCACGAGCGCCTGACATCCCTACCTATACAAAGAATAAGATGATTTCAAAGAAAGTCAAATTTCCCATCAAAAAGTGAGGGTAAACAGTGGAGAAAAAATTGTTTTTAACAGTATTGCTATGTGGGAAAATACCAAAAACATTCACATTAAGCAAAGCCCTCTTCTGCTATTACATGTAGCCATTTTCTAGCTATTTTCCCTATCTTTTCTAGCTCTTTTCAAGGAATAGAATAGACAAAGGAAACTCTACAGACTGATTGTAGCTGAAAAGTATCCCTTTCATCTTTCTGCTATCAAAAAACACAAAAAATGAACTGCTGAAACTTCTTATGCAATAAGAAAGAGGTAGTGAAGTAAAGTTGAGTAAAAAAGAGCCTGAGCTTTTGATCCCAACTGAATCTTTGTCAGAAAAGGAATTTTTTTTAAAGGCTAGTAAAACATTGTTTTTCCATTTCTTATGATGGTCATTTAACTAGGCATATCAGGCAGAGTTAATTGATTCCCTCTTCCTTTTTCTTCCCCCCCCCTATCTTTTATGAGTCCTCATCACTTCTTTTATTGCACAATTCTTGCTGAACAAGAAATCTGTTAACAGTGAGGAAATCTGCATGATGAATTAAAAAAAGTTAATCAATATTTTTGAGCCTTTGCAAAGAGTTAAAAGAAACAAAAAATAAAACTACTTTCACTGAATATCGATCAAATACACAAGAGGGAAACAACATTGACCCCTCAACTGATCCCATTAGTTATAAATGGCGAATGTTCTTCATGGTCCAAAGTTAAATCAGGTGTTCCTCAAGGGACAATTTTAGGTCCGGTATTGTTTTTATGCTTTGTTAAATGATATGCCTAATAATATTTCATCAACTATTCGATTATATGCGGATGATTGTATATTATTACCGTCCAATATTTAACATAAATGATTGCAAGATGTTACAACACGATTTAGAAGTTTTAAGCAAATCGTCCGAAGCGTGGATGCTCGATTTTATGTATCTAAGTGTAAAATTATGAAATGTCACGAAAAAAGCACGATATAATATTATATGATTCTATTAATGGACAGGAATTATCAAATGTAAAGTCTGAAAAATATTTAGGTCTTACAAAAACGCTTCTTTAAACTGGAACGACCACTGCATAGATTTAATATACAAAATGTAACAGGATTATGGGAATATTAGAAGGAATTTGTTAATTGCCCAAAATCTATTTTAAAAAGTCTTTTTGAAACACTAATTCGTCACGTTTAGAGTATTGTTGTACGGCATGGGATCCTTATCGAAACACACATAAAGACATGATTGAACGCATTCAAAAACGTTACGTAAGGATGATTGTAAAGATTGGACTACGAGCTATAACGTATTATTAAAAAAGGTTAAACTGAATTCATTAGAAAAAAGACGTAAATACCACAGCATTGTTTTTTACTATAAGATTGTAAACAAGATGATTAATGTAGGAGAAATAAACAGGTGCACACAAGCGAATAAATAGAAGAAACGATAACACTTTAAGATGAATGTTCCATTTGCCAAACAGATTACTATATGAAATCCTTCTATCCTCAAACAATCAATGACTGGAACAAACTCCCTCAAACAGTAGTTAATAGACCGACGCTCAATACCTTTAAATCATCACTGTTAAAACATCTCCAACTAGACAATTGAGTTATTATTTTCAAGAATCTTAGTATTTTGAAGGGATTATTTTCTGTCTCCCCTATGTTGTTCTGCCATGATATTTTACCTATTTGTATTCTTGGTTTAATGTCATCGATATATTTTGTACTGTGGTTTAATATCTTGGGATGCCAACTTGTATGGGTTTTCCTAAACCTTGTTTAGCAATCCCAAGACATGTAAATATTTTATTTTTCTGTCTGAATAAATTCAAATCAAATCAAATCAACTAAATGTAGATGTAGATCTATGTATGATAAAATCTTGCTGTGTTTAAAGAAAGGTTTGGATAAATATATGAAATATGTAAACACTAACCTTGAGAAGAATGAATCAGGAATCCATGTTAAAGTCTGCCTTGATGTCGAAAACCTGAAGAAGAATTTTTAAAAAGTAGAGAATAAAGATTAAAGAATTACAGTAGATCTAAACATCACCAACATTATTTTTTTAGACCCTTTTTTTCTACATCTTTAAAGTAGGCCGAAACTCAATTCACCAAGAGATTTTTCCTTTTAAATCAAGACCTCAACTATGAGGATTTTACCCCCAAATAAGGTGACGAGCCTCAATTTGTCGTGAGTATCACTTCACACTAATTACAGGCTCCGTCCGTGTGCAAACAGAGCTCGTTCGTACAGAAAATAGTGTCTTTGCCTTTGGTATGAAAACGAGGTTGTTCAAGCATTCAGCCATATTTCTGGAGTTAGAAATTATTGTGGGTAATGACGAAATGGAAGAATCAACAAACAAAACAAAACACACACACACACACACATATATAGTGACACACATATAAACAAGTCAACAACAAAAAATAATTTCGTTTTGTCTACAACATGTTACTGAACGAGTGGGACTGAAGCAAAACAAAAAAAAATCAAACAGAATCAGATGAATATATCGTAGGCCTAGTGTTAGACCTAGACTTACTTCGTACCACCAACATTCAATTTGATGAGATCCCCAGAGCACATAAAGTGTCCATTCATTGTGTTTTTCTCCGGGATCACAATTTTTCGACGAGAGGAGCCGTTTTAATATAGATCTAAATCTCTATTTTGGTACAATTACGTCAGTTGCAGCGGTGATATGGGCGTGGATATACGCATAGATGGCGGCATTCAACATGACAAGTTAAAGGGGAAGTTCACCCTGGAATTTTCTTCGTCTTAAAAAATGAAGAAAAATGAAAGAAAAATACTAGTGAAGGTTTGGAGAAAATCGACCAAAAAATTATGAAGTTATGAATATTCAAAGTTTTGATTCTGTGACGTCACATGCGAGCAGATCTCCCATGTGTTATGCAGTGTAAATTCCATAAAATGTCAGTTTTTTCCAAAGAAATTAATTATGTCACCTATGCGGGTGATATATCATCAAACATATGTTCATATACATGACTATATCAAATTGACCCATTCCTTTATCAAGAACCATGACAAAAAGACAAATTTATGGAATTTACATACACAACCAATTGGAGAGCTGCTCGCACGTGACGTCACACAATCAAAACTTTAAATATTCATAACTTCGCTATTTTTTGGTCGATTTTATTCAAACTTTCACTAATATTTTTTAATTATTTTTCTTCTTTTTTTAAGACCAATAAAATTCCAGGGTGAACTTCCCCTTTAAGTCTGCATTGCGACGGATGATTTCAGATGCCGTTTTATGTCGACTTCCTTTACTTCATACACCAGTTTACAGTACAGCGGCGTAAATCCGTGTCGAGGAGGGGGGAGGGGGGGGGGGGGGGGGGGGGGGGGGGGGATGAGCGAAAATTTTTGCCAACTTGTCGCGATTTTGTTTGACATACACAAGCACTAGTGTATACAATTAAGGAACGTTTTTAATACCCATATTAGCATTAAAGAGGGTGCAGATATATGTCTTTGAAAAGTAATGCGAGCGCGAAGCGCGAGCCGAAAATTTTAAGCTAAAAATTTGAGATATTTGTGCATTTAGGCTACAGATCTGATTTAGTATCAGCGAGCGCGAAGCGCGAGCCGAAGATTTTAAGCTGAAATTGGAAATATTTGTGCATAATAGATCCTATATAGTATCCACGAGAGCAAAAATAAGAAAATATATATAGCGGAGGCGGCGGGACCGATTAGAAAGTGGGGGTCACGATGGAAAATGGCATTTTTTTTTTTCTGAAAAGGGGGACACTTTAGATCAGAGGCATATACCTAAAGAGAAATGTATTCGGGAGAGGGAGGGGGTACGAAGAAAATTTGTCATTGAATGTAGGCTATGCTTTTAAGAATCTTATTGGCTGCCTTGATTACTGTGCATCTTAATAATGATTGAAAAGGTAATGCGAGCGCGAAGCGCGAGTCGAAAATTTTAAGCTTTTAATTGGAAATATTTATATAATTTTTATCTGATTTAGTAACAGCGAGCGCGAAGCGCGAGCCGAAAATTTTGAGCTCAAAGTTTGATTTAATTGTGCATGATATTCCCTTTTTAGTATCTATTTTGAAGATACAATTTTCATTTTACGTGCAGATGATGCTTTGTTAAAGACCGGTGATAAAAACAAATCACAATCTTTGCTATGAAAATTTTTGGGACTGCAGGCCCCAAGCCCTCCATCAACTTAGTCCGTACACAACTATATTAATGTTTTTGATTGTCGAGAACACCCTTTCCAAAGGTTTGTCCCCAGACGAGGGCATTGGATCACTCCTTTTTATTTAGCCTACTGATTGTTACTTAGTGCGAGGTCGCATAGCGACCGAGCAAGAAAAATTTGGGGTTTTTGGATTTAAAAAGAGGCACTTTGTAGTATTAAAAGCGCTATTTTAACCAATAACACAATTATGTAGTTATTTTTCCCCCATTTCTTTCTTGAAAACTGGGGGGGGGGGGGGAATGTTTGTACAGGGCATCCCCCCTCCACAAAATCTGGGGGGGGGGATGTATCCCCCCATCCCCCCGGGATTTACGCCAGTGCCAGTTTACAAAGTTATTATAATTTATCCGTGTTTCTTTCCAGGCGACATAGTAACAAGGTTTGCAAACAACCTGTAATAAAGGCAAGAACTACAATACATGGAATCTAGTTGGCATACATTAGTGTAATTGCTATGTCATGCAAACCCCATGCAGACAAGCTTTTGCTAAAAAGTTTTAAAAAGTATTATTAAACAATTCGAATATGTTAGTAAACTGATCTATTGTATTTGTTGTTTTTTTTCTAGCAGTTACTGAACCTATTATTTAGAAAACTACATACTTGTATACTCTAAACTTGTTTGAATCGATTTATTACCAGTTATTTAGGGAAGTCGGTCTCGGAGCGGGTGGGGGGGGGGGGGTTGCCAAAAACGGAAATTTGTGTAGACCTACCCCCTCACACAGTTCGTAAGGTTAGCTATGTATCTGATTTCAGAAAAGGCGCTATCTAAATATGCCAGGATTAATATTATCATTTTTATTTAAAGAAGAAAACAAAGAACAAAGAAAACAAAGCATAAAAGAGAGTCATAATTTTAAAACATAATCACAAGCATGCATCTTAATTTGATCATAATTCATAGTTATAAACATAAAGCATTCTGAAAATGAGGCATTGATTTCCCCCTTTTTTTTATTAGGTCTACGATCATTAGCACCATTCTTGGTCACGTGTGTGAAAATTATGCAAAATCTTGACTTTATTTGGCTATAACTCTAACCATTTTAAAGATATACTGATTTAATGTTTATATTATGATGCTAACATATTTTGTTGGCTATCATTTGGAAATATTTGTTTGATGTTTATAATAATAATGCATGTTCAGGTCAGAGGCCAAAAGAAGTGGGTCACGTGTGTGACTTCACAAAACGGCATGATTTTGAAACGGTTCAATTTCATTTTGAAATTCCTGTGAGTTTTAAAATGATGAAATGTTCTTATTGCTGTGACATATGCATTATGGACCCTTTTTAAAAATCTATTATTCTATATCGTGGTTACACTTCGTAATTCCGAAGGTTCGTTATTTCGAAGGTCCATTATTCCGAAGGTTCGTCATTCCGAAACACGTAAAATGCCTATACCTCGATGTTCGTTTATCCGAAAATAAAAAAGGGTTCGTTAATCCGAACATTTGTGGCATTATTCCGAAGGTTTGTTATTCCGAAGGTTCGTCATTCCGAAAACGAAAAAGAGTTTGTCATTCCGAAGGTTCGTCATTCCGAAAACGAAATAGGGTTCGTCATTACGAAGGGTCGTCATTCCGAAAACGAAATAAGGTTCGTCATTCCGAAGGTTCGTTAATCCGAAAATAAAATAAGTTTTGTAATTAGTCCAAATCTGAAATAATCTGTGGCGAAGTCGGGAAAACTGGAGGGCAGGCGTGTTGGAGGGGGAAGGGTATCACCTTTACTGTTGAATTGTCATGAGGGTGGAAAGGGGTTGATCTATCGTTACCAGTGGCGTTTAAGAATTCTTTCAGAGGGGTGATCATAGGCTTATGGGACTAGTTCATGCAAGAATCGTTGCCTGACCTGTAAATTTCACTAGGGGAGTATTATTGATGCATTTTGAAATTGTTTTGTACAAGTTTCAAATTTCTACTAAAAGACTCATTCTTTATTAAATGTCGCTCTGCGGGGGGGGGGGGTGGGGATGGGTGCTTGTTTGGACAAGAATATGAGGAATTAACACCTCAAAAAGGGGCGACGATTTCTCTTTTTTGGCTGGGGGAGCTGGGCAAAACTGCCGTCCTCAGCCAGCATAGCCATCTTTTTGGAATATATTATTAAAAGACATATTAAAAGAATGTAATAAACGTCATGCTTTGAATTCAACTGACATAGTCAAGAAATCAAAAAGAAATTGACGGTTGTATCATGTTTATTCGTCGCTACTCACGAGTTTCACGCAAAGCGATCAACAGGTAACTAGCTGTTTCCAACTAAATAAACATTGGCTAAGTGATCATCAGACAACTAATGAAACATTGCCAATGTTTCATTATTTGCCTGATGATCGCTTTGCGCGAAACTCGTGAGTAGCGACGAATGAACGTGATACAACCGTCAATTTCTTTGTACAGTACATACACTTATATAATGTGTGAGGCATAAGTCCCCGCTAGCCCCTGATGTCCCTAAAATAATGACACCCCTCCTCGAAAAAAAAAAAAAAAAAAAAAAAAAAAAAAAAAAATCCCCTTATCTGGAGGTTATTCACGGGTGATCAACACACAGTCCCCAAAATTCTTAATCCATTCGCTCAGAGAGCAATCGCTCAGATAAAATAAAAATCAAGGTGCTTGACTGATCCATGTCATTTTTTGATGCAATACATGCTTTGCTCCCACAAAATACACGTGTATCATCCTCCGCTGAGACTATTATTGCATAATATCCTATTATTTTTTAATTACAACACTGCTTTTATTACTAAAATAAGTTTATTTCGTTTTCGGAATGACAAACCTTCGGAATAACGAACCCTTTTTCGTTTTCGGAATGACAAACCTTCGGAATAACGAACCCTTTTTCGTTTTCGGAATGACGAACCTTCGGAATGACGAACCCTATTTCGTTTTCGGAATGAAGAACCTTCGGAATGACGAACCCTATTTCGTTTTCGGAATGACGAACCTTCGGAATAACGAACCTTCTGAATGACGAACCTTCGGAATAACGAATCTTTGGAATAAAGAACCTTCGGAATTACGAACCTTCGGAATAACGGTTGCTTACCTATATGGTTATGTCGGGTCACGTGTGTGAAATTTTAGTGGGTCACGTGTGTGACATATAGCAAACTGTACAGAAAAATGAAAATATTATACCTAGTGCAGTAAATGTACATTTTGAGCAATTACTATATCCGCTGTGGTAAAACCTTTATGAACGCAACCCTAATCAGTCACTGGGGCGTTTTGGTAGCTGTCAAGACTAGGGATGGGGCGGGGAGAGGGGCCATGATGCCCCCTATATGATCTCGGCTGTTGATCGCGCGAGCGCGCCGAAAATTTGCAGGATGGTAGTGTGCGATGTAAACTAATGTACAAGAATGCACTGTTAATTTTCCCAAAATGATAATAATTTATTTTATGTGAATTAATTATGCTAGTTTATGCCGCATGAAATCATAATTTTTGTTCTAATTGACAAACTATAGCTTCTGGAATGCTAATTTTGTGTTTGCATAATCTTTATAGGATTCCTAACAATAAAATATTGTACTTGGAAAAATTTTGGTATCGAAATAAATTCCTTATGTATTTCAATGTTTTATGAATTTCTTATATATTTCTTTGTTTTTTCGACCTTTCGTTTTTCTTTATTTTTTGCAAAAAAGAGCATAATAATGCTAAAATAAATTAATTTCAGCCAATGAAAGTGAAAGTAATCAGACCTTTATGACCGCCCTCACCCAGTGGGTCACGTGTGTAACCAATTTGTTTCCTAATTAATAATCAAATTAAAACTTTTCATGGATTCATATTTGATGAGATGCAAGGTACATTAAATCTAGCTTTGGAGAATAAAAAAATAATACCAGAGCCATGGTTAAGGTGGGGCATAAACTTTTTTGAGGGCAATTATTTTCCATGGTTGATTATCTATCAATAAAATATTTAACAACATTGTTTTTTGGGGTTAGATTAAAAGGAATAGAGGTAAATAATAGTATAATGACAGTAATCCAAGTAAGGAAGTCAGCATATCCATTCCAGTCAGGGTTTAAAAAAAAGAAGATTATTTTATGTAGCGTTTTTCCATCTAATTATCATTTATGTTAATTTATGCAAATGAGCATGAACAATGGCAAAAATCACGAAAAAACATCAGTTCATGAAACTTCAGACATTGCTCTATTTGAATATGCAGCTTAAAATCAAGGAGCAAAAACTTTATTTTGTCCCAAAAAGATTCACTTTTCAAAGAATGGCCCTCTAAATCGAATTATTTTTCTCTTGAGCCTATATAGCTTCATGATTTTGTTCATGTTCAGTGACGGTGGGGTGGGCAGATCTTTTTACCCTGTTAGCGCTAGCATAAGTAACCATTCATCTAACTTTCGGGATAAACATTAATTCAAAATGATTGATCAATAGATAATTATGTATAAATACCATTAGAATAGTTGGTTTCTGGGTTGGTTTTATTGATCAATGTTGCGAACATTTGCGAATTCATTGCACGCCCTCTCTCCCACTCTTGCTGTAAAATAGCGATCTAGGAAATTAACCATGGAATCTTTAATTGAAATTCAGATGTTCGATGTTTTCTGTCGGGATATGTTTCTCTTGTATTCCGTTCCGTAATACTGTTTTGCAATTGCCCTGAAAATAACGTTTTTCCATAATCTAATTATATGCTAAACTAAACTGGTTTAGTTACTAAGAGATGAGGATACTACATGAGTACGAGGCATAGAATGGAAACGAGAGAGGCTGAAGAAGAAGGAGAGAAGGAATGATGTAAGACAAATGGAGAGCCGAGAGATGACGAGAGAGAGAGAAGAGAGAAGAGAGAGAGAGAGGAAGGGGGGGAGGGTGGGGAGGAGATCACAAACATATTTTGAAAAATTTAGAGTATTACGGAAAACTGAAATACAAATAATTTAAGTCCATTGTGATACATCCATACAGCGACGTTTCCAATGTATGGAAACTTGGGGGGGGGGGGCGGCGACCGTGAGCCTTTTTATTGGATATAAATATAATTATACCGGTATGTTCAATAGTGTGACTTTCATAAATAGGGCATCCGCCACCCATGCACTGCTCAATTTTCAGAACGCCCCGCTTCAGCGCACGCAGAACACACGCATAATATTGCGGCCCAGAAAGTATGAAAACCAGATCATTATACTTTTCATTTTAGTGTTGCGAAGACCGGGAGACGGTCGTACTAGGCCTATACTGCCATTGATCACTTATTAATTGTTTTTGTGTATTCTACACAATCGCAGGAATAACTATGGAATAGTCTTTGCATCACTACATACATTTCTCTACTTTTATTATTTTGGAGAGTTGTGGGTTTTATACCGACTGACAGTTCGCACCCGAAAATAAATATGTGATATAATTTCCGTCTGGTTGGTATTCATACATAGACAGAGATTTTGACAGGAAAAGAGTTTGGTTAAACCAGGGATTTTGGAGGAGTGGTTGAACGGATTTGCTGTGTATAAACTAGTATTTGCAGAGCACCGGTGTTTTTAGCACTCCAGGGTCTATTGTTATTTTCTGCTTCGAAAGTTATTGTCTGAATCCCACCGAGAAGCGACCATCAAACATTTACTTTGGGACTCTGGTCGACAAGGTATAACTTACCACTGTGCGGTTTAGAACAAAATACGCATGTATGCAATTTAATACATGGTGTACGTAACTTGACATTATAATTATTCTTATAATGCCCTTCGATGTACCATATGACAGTGTCGGCATAGGCCTATTAAACAAAATCTGTCTGAAATAATAATCTTCGTCGAAACATTATACATGTAACTCTGTTAAATCAAGCAGATCGGTACGTGACGAGGAAACAATTTCAACATTATTCATACATCACAGGAAAGCAGACTTATAGTAACCTGGGTATATAAAGCAGTCTGCTCCTTTCATAGACGACTTTATTATATTCTGGTGAGAATGACTATTTCACATTTCATAAAATTCAGCTCTTAATTATATTTCAGCTGCGCCTCGGATTTAGATCTGACTATCCAATGACTGTCTTTGTATATTGCAACGCGAATGATTGAATAGACATTATCTCGTATAGTCTCTCTCATTATAGAGTCTGATGAAAACTTTTAATTCTGTCTTTAATCCGTGGAGTTAGTCATCAATCATCATGAACAGTCCAGGGCGACTCGTATTCCTTGCTCTTATATACATCCTCTACATCTGCATCGGTGCTGGGGTTTTCATGGCCCTGGAACAGCCATTCGAGCAGACACTAGCCAGTAACATCATCGACAAGAGAGACGGATTCCTCGACGGACACTCCGAGTGCATGACCGCGGAGGAGCTCGATAATTTCGTTGTCGACATCGAGCGGGCGTTCCAATTCGGCGTCTCTTACGCGGTCGCCGTGAACTCCACGGCGAATACCATGTGGGACTTCGGAGGATCATTCTTCTTCACCACCACTCTACTCACAACAATAGGTAACAATCCTAACCTACATGTACCTCAGTGTAATTCACATTAAAATTATTATTAATGTTAAAGGAAAACTGAGATAAATAGTGTGGAAGATAATTCCAAAATGCATATTGCCGTTTTTGAGAATCTAGCATGTTCCTAATTTCCTAATAAAATTCAATAATGTCACTTTCGTAGAACGTCAGAACATAATAAAAAACTTTCAATGGCTACTTGAGCTGTTGACATCCACATAATACGCACAGTGCGTATATTTTTTTAAATACATAAATTATGTTCAAAATATCGGCCCTATGTTGTATGAATTTCAAATTATCATTACGAGCTCTTCTGTAGCCTTTTGTGCTAACACAATCCGAACATTTTAAGAAAAGCATGGTTGGCTACCACTCATACCGTTTCACCCCCTTAAAAATTGTTTTTTTGTTTGTTTTTCTCTATGTGCATAAAACTATACATATATTTCATTTTATATTATAAAAATAGAAACAAGTTGTTTTTGACATCTTATAACCTCAAGTGAACACCTGCTTGGGAAAATCTTCCATGGAGTCGTGGTGAATTTAATAACATCAAAGCGAACATTTTGATTCTGAGTGGAGATGAAAAAGTGACATAAATCTTCGACTGGTTGCCATAACATTTTGACAAATATCATTAAGATGGTGACCTATGAATGTTTTCGTCTGGCATGTCGAGAAGTACACTTTAGTAGCTTATAATGTTTACCAAAGTTGGATGTGGATGTGGGTTTTATAATTACAGGGTGGGTTTCGCGTCCCCTGCGCCCCCGGGTAGCTGGATCCACCACCAGTTTCGGGTTGTATGATAAAAAACAATTTCTAATATCTGATTTAGTATGCACTAGATTCTTTAAACGATCAATATTACTGAATCATACTTTGTAGAAATGATCCATGATTTCAATTGTTACGTTGTTCACAAAAGCAAATTGGTCCAAAAATGTTCCTCTCTAATCTTCTTTGAAATACACATAACCAAATTACGCACAATGCAAACAAAAAGACATGTTTAGCTGGAAAAGAGTTTATAATGATGTATAGGCAGCTTCAAAGTGTAACAATTACATGCACATATTCCTATATTATACGAGAGCCACTCTTTTTAATGTCTTTTCAAAATTGCATGTTTTGATACACATATTTCATAAATGCTTTTGGGCTTTTTGCACAATAACAGCTTTCAATGTAATATTCTTCAACAACAGGCCTGGTTGTTGAACATACACAGGCATGGTCTAAAGCAGACACACACAATATAACAATATCTATTCAGATATTGAAGAATTTTTTTTCTATATGTTCACTGAAATCAGACACAACCTTTGCATTAAAGTCCATTCGACTGTGACACTTCTAAATGATTTCTTGTTGGCCCCATCATTCATCGCATCATTTTTTTTTTTATTTCTGAGAAGAAAATCACATTAATTTGTTTGATATCTAAACTTTCTATTTGATAATAGAGTGTGTTAAATTAAACATATTTGATTAGTTATATATGGTTCATAAGTTAAATATGAATCAAGCTGACTATCTTTAAACCACAGAATAAATCACTGCACTCTGATGCATCCGCTGTTGCAGACATTTGTTACAGACTTCAACAATCTGACAATAAGAGGTTAAACTATTGCTTGAAAAATCAGGATTGGATGAGTGTCCATGATACAATGCGGTCTACAAAGCGAAATATTTTCATCCAAGGTAATAGGAGAGTATGTTACCTAATGCTGCAGTACACAGACACTTACGTATAGTTACGTTTTTTTTTTTTTTTTTTTTTTTTTAAATCTTATTTCATCTTCTATTCTATCATTTCTTATGCATTTCTTTGTTTTATTGGATGAACGATTTTATTACTATTTCCACGGCTGACTATGACGAGAAGGCATCTGTGGGGTCCGGAGAAAAGATTTTTTTTTTTTTTTTGACGCAACCAACTCAACGTAAGTGTCTGTGACTGCAGTATAAAGTTAATGTACCATCTGCTTTGGCTAAATCAAACTTACATAAGTCGAGTACTAGTATTCGCCGAACTCGGAATCTTTTCAATTCATCGTCTATTTATATTCTACTTTTTGAAGATATTTCTGTATTCCAAACATTTTCGACTTAAGCAAGGTTGTATCATATCAACTAACGAATAACTTTACGAACAATTTGAATTTTGAATGGGAAGCTCAAAAGTCTTCCTGACGTTTAACTTCATTTCCTAGAATCTCAATTAAATTGTTGCTAAAAAAGAAATGATTTGAGCATTCCATTCAGCTACTCTAAATAATTATTTAACTATATAAAGTTTGCGAGTATATCTGATCAGCTTGTTGAAACACCGCTACCCTGGAATGAAAAACAAAAACAAAAACATGATATAATAATATTTAAAAAAAATAAAAGGGCACATAAGCTTTATCATAATTTTATTTTTTGAATATTCAGGCGAAAGGGGTAAAATATGCCATGTAGTTTAATGAAAAGCGATAAATAAACTTAACATTTTGCAGGCATTATTACCGGTGGCTAGTTTATGTACATATTGCTGGATGACGAAAGTTTAAAAACAAAACAAAAAAAAGCAAAAGATTCAAATTTTCAGTTTGATTTAAGTGTTAGAAAATAAAAATTTTCAACCATGACATACAGTTGAATTAATGACGAGCTTGTGGTTAATTTTCATTGTTAATCTTAGCATAATTATGTGAAACCTTCATTATGACCTTAATGTTGTTTATTGATGTAATGGAATTCTCGTTATAAACAATTAAACAAACCTTAGTCATTCCCCCCCCCAAAAAAAAAAAATCCATCGGCTGTATATCATTTTGAACTTTCAAGCCTGTTTATAATTATTTAGTCATCTCATTACATAAACACGGTAAAATGTCAAGGTATTGTCTCTATTCTGCTGAAGAGTTGAAAAGTACTGAGAATTTAGATTGTAGAAAAAATTAAGACCGTAAAATAACGTCACTTAAAAACACATTAACTTTCTACGTGCTGCTGTTAAAATGAATTAGGCTGCATTTATCCAATAACAGCAGTTGTGTACACAATTGCTTTCTTAATGAATGAAATCATAAACCCGACACGTATAACAAACATAATGCAATGTAGTAGGCTGTATATCTAATTACATTTTTTACACGATGGAAGTATTTCTTTTCCTTTCACTCCCTACTTTTTCTTCTTCTTTAAATTATATATCACCCATAGGCCAGCCCCTCACACTCATTGACCATTAATATTTTAAAGAAGCTCAGTAGTTGATATATTGATTAATTTTCAACCCCCCCCCCCCCGAGCTGCGGGTCTGGGGGCAGCCCCTGGACATTTTCCAGTATAAAACATTATACAAAAACACAAAAATGACCATCTACAGTGATTTCCTGTTTAACCCTCTCCACTTTTGGCTTAGTGGAGCTCCCAACGCCCCCCCCCCCACTATCAAAAAACTATCCACGCCCCCTCCCTCACTCCCCTCTCTCCGGCCTCTCTTCCCTCTCTCTCTCTCTCTCTCTCTTAATCTTTTTTGTCTTTCTTTATCTCCCTCTCTATCTATTTATTTCTCCTGCCCTCAACCTCTCTCAAACCCTCGACCCTCATCACTCTTCCATACGCTGCTCGTTTCCTAAGAAACCAGTAATAAGGGAAAAATTGCCCCATGGTTTATATAAATGAAATATATGGTGTGGAGGGCATTATGTAACTTGGCAACACGGTATTGTCCAGGGCAACGACGATTGGTATTAGATAAGATAATGATGATGTTAATTGGATGCAGATTCTTGTAAGATGCGTTGATGCTCTATGGGGAGAAGGCATTTGATGAAGATGACATTTCCGTAATCCATTTTAGCGCTCTCGTGTGATTTTGTATGCCTTCTAATGAGTCTATAAGTCAATGTGATTTTATGCTATTCTTTTTATTATTTCGATTTATATTTTATGTATTAAAAAAAAAATGTTTTCTTATCATAGGTCTAAAGATTCTTTGATTGATTATATTTTTATTTTAAAAATATCATAGTGGCCTATTTTCATCTCTTTGAAGTATGATTAGCAATAAAATTGAATTAATACCTATGCAAAAATAACCATTTCACCGGTTTTATCCTAGCTCATTCAAAGTACAATTTATTCAACCAATCTCCTTTAAAAAGAACAAAACAAAAAAACAATTATAGCTTCTTTTTTTTAGCATACCTGTTTATTGTTTTGTTTTTCTTTATTTTGTTTTTCTTCTTTCTTTTCTTTTTAAACCACTTTATCAATGTTTACTAGTACTGTAGACCTATCATTTCAGTTGGTAAACGTGTGAAGACTACATGGTAGATCGAGATTATTCGGATGAGTGTGTTAATGAGACATTGTTTTACTAACGAATATTAATGAGGTTTGATAATGGGAATGGGTGAATGACAGGCGTATTGGTCTAAGGCAAACATGGCTTGGAAGATCCTTCATTGTTTTAATCATTGCGTGTATTATTGTTTCCTCTCAAAGAGACAGAGATGATGAGGTGTTTGAAAGATAGAGAATGAAAGAAAGGGATAGAGAGGGGAGATGGAAGAAGGGAGAGACAAAGATAGAGAGAGCGGGAGAGAGAGGGGGAGAGAGATAGAGGGAGAGAGAAGGGGTGGGGGTGTTGGAGTGAAAGATATATTTTATATATATATATATATAGAGAGAGAGAGATTGAGAAGAATAGAGAGAGAGAGAGAGAGAGAGAGAGAGAGAGAGAGAGAGAGAGAGAGAGATAGGGGGTGTAATTGTTTTATAAGAGGGAGGTGAGAATAATTTTAGGAGATTGTTTTCATAACTGTGCTGCTACGATGGGACACCTTGCATTTCTGTTAAAAAGATAATCGGTTTGTAATTATTTCCCTAGCTATCTGCCAATAATGATGGGGTCGTAATGTACTTTGCAGAAGCATTATTTCAAGACGGCAAGCTGTTTAAACAAATCATATTTTAGGGTTCAGTTGGTGACAGTTAATAGTACGCACATTAATTGGAACTAAAATGAAACAGGGATTTTATTTGAAATGAAATTCTCTCAATGTAATGGACATTATCAGCTTAAAGGGATACAATCATTGAGTTTGCGATGCAGAGACAATATTCAATTTCTTTTCACATCATACATCCCACACTCGGGCAGTTAACCATACACCTTATATGCTTATGGATTCTTAGAAACACCCCCTCTATGGATGGGGATGGTTTTTGACCCCCTATCACGGGCTTCTGGAATGGAAGCCATCAAAAACTACCCCCTTAACGGGCTTTTGGAGGGGAAGCCAGCAAAATTATCCCTACAACACAGGTTTTTGGATGGGAAGCTCACAAAACTACCCCCCTTATAGAAGGAGGAGTGATCAGGTGAAAAGTGTCTTATTTGAAAAATATCCCCAATTAAGAATAGTTTTTGGGAAAATTGCTAATAGACCACTATTTCAATGATTTTTGCGGATTTGACTGAGCCCCAGAAATATACTCCTTTCCCGATAAATCGGGAACAAACATGCGTGTATCATGACATGTGTATGGTTGACCACCTGAGTGGCCGGGCGCCGGGCATTTGCTAAATGTACAGCTTTTAATTTATTGTTCTCATTGTAGAAAAAACTTGCCCCCCATAATTGCTGAAAATATTATTAGATCAAAATAAAACATCTCAAAACGTTGTTCTTTCTTGAAAATCAGATCGTCCACTGTGGCACGTAATAATAAGTCCCCGAAAGCCTCTGACAATATAGCTTTGTACATTATTGATTTAACATCCATTATTTAGTTGGGTGGCAGATGTTTTACTAATCCACCTTGAAATTGTTTATCAACTATAATGATATTACTCACCGATGGCTTTTGCTTTGGGAAATAAGAACATTATAAACCAAACAAATGGTGCTACTAGTTTGTCTAATCATACAATGACACTTGGTCTAATACCAATAAGCTCTCACTCACGGGTTGGTTTTGACAGACGTGTATCTTTCAGATAATATTACACCTGGGGTCTCCGAAAGAAGTAACTGATATTAGGGGATTTTCAGATTGTGTGCGTGGACGTGCTGCCTCAACGAGGTTGAGAGATGAATAATGGAAGCTTTTGACAAATAATTATGTCGACAGGGGAATCGAGAACTTGAAATGACTCGTCTCAGTTGACCAGTACGATGGCGTCACCACAGTTATGACATCAGTGGATGTCACGCGCAAAAAAAGCCACCATTACTATTATTTATCAAAAAATTCCATTCTTTACCTCTCACCCTCGTCGAAGCTGCGCGTCGACACAAATCGAAAACTCCCTATATTCAAACTTCGGTCCGAACAGGGTCACTTCAGCGGATGTGAGTTTTTTCTTTTTCTCTTTTTAATTTTTTTTTTTTCTAACAGAATTTTAAAAGAGAGTGAGTCATCGGATTTATAATGCCATTGCTAAATTAGAAACGTTACAAAACAAGGGCCCTTCTCACAGATTTGCTACTATACTTGGATTTTTGGTCAAACAAGCTCTTCACAATCTTCGTGAAAGTAAATATTAATTCAAAATGTCAAAAGTACACCATTACCTAAAGCAAGCTAATAAAAGCTGATCCCAAGTATTTCAGCAAACAAGCTTTTTACGTAGTAAATGGGATTCTAAAACATAGCTTTGTCTAAAGAAAAAGGCAATTCTTACTTCTTCATTTCATAATGTCAAAATCGACGCCTACACTACTTTTGTTAAAAAGATAAAAATATCTCTTGAAAGAAATTTATTAAGGATCACGACACTTGAGGTAGATGTGCACAATTTTGAGAACAACAGGGGTGTACTGCGTGGAGCGGGGACCGGCCAGTACTATTTTTTACCTTTCAAATGAAAAGGTCCTCATTCTTCATTTCACGCCCACTGGAGTAGCGCATCCCCCCCCCACTTACAAAAGAATTGCTTCCCGCTCTACCGATTATGAATGCTCCACCCCCCTACTTACAAAAGAAAGGAATTCGTGTCTACGCCCGTGTTCACGGCTATAGGGGTAGGGATCAAAAGTCGTTCACTCGGGTCAGTCACTCAACAATTATATCCTATTTATTCATTATATTTTTACTAAGGGGGAAAAAGGCCCAAAATAGCCGATTTTCAGGCCCAAAATACCCGCCTGCTTTTATACATCATTTATAAACGTTTCACATTGGGAACGTGTATAATTCATTCTGATAAGTCAAAATGGCATCCCCAGATAGGAGTGGGAGATGATTGTTTTTACTTCTTTCTGGAAAGTTTCAAATTGAAACTTGCATACCAACAAAGTCGAAAAACTATCGTGTTTTTTTTTTTTTTTTTTTTTAAAGTTTGTACTTACTCAGGGTTAGGTTTGTTTCAGATATTAATTGTATGACAAAATTACTGGGGTCACAAAATTTTGAGGTAGTTAACGTATCTATACTTAACATGCTAAAGTTATTGTAACAAAGTATTATAATAATTCAGTCTCTGCACACCATTATAAGTTACATTTAGGTACAAAATATCAAGCTTTATACTTTTTTTAACAATACGCAAAGAAAAATTTTGTTTGTGATGTGGTATCTGTTCTAATTGTCTAAACTTAACTTACATTTTCTCAAGAAGCGCACCTCCCCAATGCTCAAACCAGATTAGTCCCTTGATTAAAATACCCCCAACTATTTGGAAAAGGATTGAAAATTCACCTATGTTACATTTAGAGAGCGACATTTCTGCAAAGTAAATAATAAATCAACAAAAAGGGAAGACTGCTGTTAGAGACTTTGCATGGTCATCTAAAAACAAGAATAATACCCCAAGGTTCAATTACGGACAATACGCTCTCTCACATCAATCTGCTTTTAATCAATTAGATTTTACCAAATGAAATTAGTCCGCACTCACCGTTTTGTTATCACAGTTAAGAAAAGACCATTAGCAAATCAAATCATATTCGAATATATAAGGAAGAAGCTCGCTGGAAATTGCAAAGATAGATGCCCCTTTAAATTCCCTGTCGATATGTATATAGTAACCGAAATGTACATGTATATGAATTGCAAGGCCACACAAATTGTCTCGTACATTGTATTTTTCCTAAAACATGTATGCTTATTTATTATATCATACTGAGTGAGGTGCATTAAATCTATTCTTAGCATTATAAAACATGAAAATAATATAGTTTAACACAATAAAGCCATCTTTATATGGAAAAAGATCATCCCAAAAAGAACTATACTCTTTTGAACTGCGCACCCTAATTTCCATACCCTATACAAAAGTGAACACTACTCATCCATGCATGAATTATTTTCAAACTTTTTGGTGTCATATGAAAGTTGGGATAATGTGCTTTCTATACATGTAATTTTTTTCACGTAGAATCTTATATTTTCAATTTGGTAACATTTTGATGTTCGTCCTTCGCTTGCGAAGACGACCACAACTAATCATGTGTTCTTGTGGGTGCGAAGATGACTAAATAAGCCGATCTTTGCTCGAAAAAAAATCTGGTACAGTGAGGACAGGCAAAAGCAGGCGGTAGGGCAGCTAGTTGAGGGATGTTGTTTGCTCTGTCTTTTCTACGCTGTCGTTTCTGCTTCTGCTCGTCCACACGTCGTAACTCGTAGCCCGATACACCATCTCTAACCACGGTGCGCCAGGCAGAACGGTCCTTCGCTGATGTTTCCCACGTTTCCGTGTTGATGGCGCATCTTTTTAGTGTGGTTTTCAGAGAGTCCTTAAAGCACTTCTTCTGACCTCCCTGTGAGCGCTTCCCTTCCTTCAGATCGCCGTAGAGCAATATCTTAGGCAAACGCTCATCTGGCATTCTGTGGACGTGTCCTGCCCATCTGAGCTGGGAGCGCTTGAGGGTTGCAGAGATGCTCTCCATCTGGGCTCTCTGTAGAACCTCTGTATCTGGTACTTTGTCTTGCCATTTGATATGAAGTAGGTTTCTGAGGCATCTCATATGGAATTAATTCAGTACTGTTGTCTGGCATGTCGGCTGTACACTGTCCAGGTTTCGCTGGCATACAGCAGAGAGGGCAGGACGACTACACGGTACACCTTTAGTTTGGTCGCTAGGGTGATTCCTCTTCTCTCCCAGACACTCTTCCTGAGTCTGCCGAAGGCCGAACAGGCTCTGGCAATCCTATAGGAGACCTCCTCGTCGATCCTAACAGTACGTGACAGTGTACTGCCAAGGTAGATAAACTTGTCCGCCACTGTCAGGTTCTCACCATTGACTCTGATGGACAGCTCTGTGAAGGGGATAGCAGGAGCTGGTTGATACATCACTTCGGTCTTCTTTGAGCTGATCGTCAAGCCGAAGTCGTTGCAGGCTTTGGCGAATAAGTCCATGCTTTCCTGCATATCCGACTGGGTACTTGCGTTCAGGGCGCAGTCATCAGCAAAGAGAAAGTCACGAGCTGTATCATCGTTGACTTTGGTTTTTGCCTGCAATCTCCGTAGGTTGAAGAGCTTCCCATCAGTACGAAATCTGAAGTCTACTCCAATGTCGCCCTCACGAAAGGCATGGCAGAGAACATCAAACTAAACAGCATAGGGGCAAGGACGTATCCTTGTTTCACACCGTTTGTGACAGGGAAGGGCTCTGAGTGCCCACCAATGTCCTACACTCTAGCTTGCATGCCATCATGGAAATGCCTGACGAGTGAAATTAACTTTGCGGGGCAGCCAAACTTGGCCATGATCAACCAGAGTCCTTCTCGGCAGACGGTGTCGAAGGCCCTTAGATCCACAAAGGTCGTGTAGAGACCGACATTCTGCTCCTGACACTTCTCCTGGAGTTGTCGTGCTGCGACCCTGTCTGAATCCACATTGACTTTCGGGTAGCAATCCTTCCTCCAAGTGGGAAATTAGTCGGTTGAGCAAGATTCTGGCTAAGATCTTCCCAGCAATGGAGAGTAGCGAAATGCCTCGGTGGTTATCGCATGCCTGTCGATTTCCTTTCCGCTTGTACACGTGGACGATTGAAGCATCTTTGAGATCTTGCGGGATTATCTCTTGGTTCCATATAGATTTAAACAACTCTGAGAGCTTCTTGATGATGGTTTGGCCACCATAGGAGTAGATTTCCGCGGGAATGGAGTCTGCACCGGGAGCTTTCCCGTTAGACAGACGCTTTACCGCTTTTTCCACTTCCGCTACAGAAGGAACCTCGGCAAGAGACTGCTTGATTGGAACTTGGGGCAGCCTGGCAATCGCGTCCCCATTGTTCGCAGATGGACGATTGAGGACACTTCTGAAGTGTTCCGCCCAGCGTTCAAGAACTTTTTCCTTGTCTGTAATCAGAACGTTACCATCAGTCTGCACTAAGAAGAGGAGACGATCCAGACGAGGTGGGTCCGTAGACAGCCTTGAGGGCACTGTAGAAGTTTTTCATATCGTTGCAATCAGCATAGGACTGGATCTCACTAAGCCAGTTATCCTGCATTTGACGAAGCTCAGTCTGCACCCGTCTCCTGATGTTGCAGTAAGCATCTTTCTTGGATGTTGAAAAAGGGTCATTGAGGTGTGTACGATGGAGGCGATGTTTCTCATCGAGCAGAGACTGAATGCGTTCATTGTTGTCATCAACCCAGTCTTGGTGTTTACGAGTGGAGGAACCCAGCACATCTGAGGCAGTGGCATAGACAATATCGTGAAAGAGAGTCCAGACGGACTCAACATCGTGTGATTCAAAGCTCTGCTGTTGCAGATTGTTGTCCATCTCCTCCATCAGTGACTGCTTGACATCATCTTTCTTTAGGCTTGATACATGTAGACGATTTGGTGCCAGCCTTCCCTGTGGGCGTCTGGGTGGCTGAATCCTAATGCTGAGCTTTGAGATCAACAAACGATGGTCTGTCCAGCAATCCGCACCGCACATGGTTTTGGTGACTCTGACGTCTTGCCTGTCTCTTTGTCTAGTGATGATATAATCCAAGAGGTGGGGGTGCATCCAAGACGTTTTGTTACGGTTGGGAAAGATTGTGTTGGTAATGATAAGCTGGTGTGCTGCACAGGATTCCAGCAGCAGTCAGCCATTGCTATTTCACTTGCCTAGACCATTTTCCCCTAAGACTCCTTCCCATGATGCGTGGTCGGTGCCAACCCTGGCGTTGAAATCCCCAAGTATGATGAGCTTATCTTTCCTGGGCACCTCAGATATGGTCGCCTGTAGGTCTTCGTAGAATTTTTCTTTGATGTCATCGGGATTGGTCATGGTGGGTGCGTAGGCACTGACCAAGGTGGCATACCGCTCTCTGGGCAGTGGCAATCGAACGGTCATCAGACGATCGTTTATTCCCTTGGGAGGGGTAGCCAATTTGCTGACAAGTTTGGATTGAATTGCAAATTCGACTCCTGCCTCGCGACGCTCCTGTTGCTTGCGTCCGATCCAGAAGAATGTGTAGCCAGCGTGTACCTCTGACAGTTGACCTTCATCGGCAAAGCGGGTCTCACTAAGGGCAGCAGTCTGTACCTTGTACCTTGCCAGCTCTCTAGCAACAAGCGCAGTCCTCCTCTCAGGTCTATCTGTCCCGACACGTACGGTCTTGTAGAGTGCGCACATTCCATGCGCCTAAGACGAGTGGTATATCTTTGTAGATTTTCTTCTTGAATTCTTCTTACCGCTGTAGAGGGATCCCCGCCAGCTGCGGCATGCTGGCAAGGGGAGGTGAAGCAGGCAATGTTTAGGACACATTTTCTAGTCCCTTCCCCATGCTAGGGGGGGGGGGGAGCAGTGCTGTCCTAGAGAGGGCTGCTCCATCGCTCAGGTGGCTGCCGAATCCCAGCGCTGCTTCAATTCGATGGAAGACGACCATTATGAACCAAGCCGCCTACGTGTAGGATTGTGACTACGACTGCCAGCGTATCCAAACCTGTCGATTCGCCACGCCCCCATCGCCGCAGGACTTGGAAAGGTTTGCTCAAGTGACAATGTGAAAAGTTGTGACTTGCGCTAGAATTGGATTATAGTGAGGGAGAGTTGCGCAGGGTCGTCAGCCTCACTCTCTCGTCCTAGACCCATCTTAATCCCGTGGCAAGACATAGTCGAGACGGCTGGAGATAGGTCAGGATGCAGTGGATGGCCAACAGTGTGCTACGTGTCTTACTGTGCCCTAATTGCGCTCCACAACGCTTAGCAGTATCCAACTTCCTACCCTATTCCTATTCGTTATTCCGAATTTTTTTTATTCCAAAAAAAGAAAAGGTTCCTTATTCCTAATTTTCGTTATTTTTCAAAAGTTCAACTCGAATTTATAAAGAGGAGGAAAAGAAAATTTCAATTTATGGCCCTCCTTTTCTTGCTCTCGCATGTTTTTTTTTCCCACACGTATAATGAGATTATTATAAAATTGAAAAGCAAATATAGAATATATCAAAGTGATCATATAATGTCAAAAATTTCTTCTTTTTTTTGGGGGGGGGGCTGAGTGCATAACTTGCCTTGCTTTCAAATCATTAACGAATAACGAACTTTATTGTATTTGGGAATAATGAACTTTCGGATTAACAAACCTTTTCTATTTTAGGAATAATGAACTTTTTGTATTTTTGGATATACAAAAATTCGGAGTAACGAACCTTTTTCTATTTTTGGAATAACGAACCTTTCTATTTTCGGAATAACGAACCTTTTCTATTTTTGGATATAACAAAATTTCGGAATAACGAACCTTATCTTTTTTCGGAATAAGGAACCTTTTTCTATTTCGGATTAACGAACCTTTTCTGTTTTCTGACTAACAACCTTTTCTATTTTCGGAATAACGAACCTCATTCTATTTTTGCGAATAAAGAACCTTCAGAGTAACAAACATCACCACCCCCCCCCCCCCCCCCCGCGGACTATCGGACCCGCGGACTATCGGGCTGTAGCCATTGGCTTTATCAAATACACTGGCAGATGTTAAATAAATCATAGCTGATATAACCAGCATATCTTATCAATTATATACAGTAGTTAAACAATGAAACACACAAGGCCAACAAGCGGTTCCGTTTTATGTTGCGATGACTATTAAAGGGGAATTTCACCATGGAATTTGATTTTTTTTTTTTAAAGCAGCAAAATGAAGAAAAAAAAAAACAAACAAAAACAAAAACGTAATAGTGAAGGCTTAAGAAATTCATCAAAGGACAAAGGAGATATCAACAATAACAATTTTAATTTTGTGATGTCACTAGCGAGCTGCTCTGCCACACGTTAACCTAGGCATTCAAAATATAATCAAGTCCATATACCTTAAATATAAAAACAGATCTCCTTCATCAAGACCCATGAAAAAGAATACTGTCATCAGGGGCCGCGGAGCGTATTTGAAAGTGGAGGGGCTGAGCCGATAGTGGAGGGGCTGAAAAGGCTAAAAAATAACAAAGCTATGGTCATGTTCTCGTTTTTGTACACGTTTGCTGTATAAAGTGGAGGGCCTGCCGCCTCTAGCCCCCACGGCTCCGCGGCCCCTGGTCATGATATCTCTAATTTCAAGCCATATATCAAATAAGACTTTCAATGAAACTATAAGAAAGTGTCCCATGAATATAACTTGAAGTTGTGGAAACTTATCTTTGAAGTTCATAGATGTAATTTGGAACCCGCCAAATTTATTGTAAATGTTTATTATTAAACTCATGCACAATATAATTGGAAACACCCCTTCAAACTATTTGAATGGTAAAATATTATTAAAATCATAATAAAATTGAATGTTAAAACACCCTTTAATGAAATGTAAACAGCTGCTCCTGTGAAATAGTTATTTTGTTTTCCACCCATACATTGCCAATGAGTTCTATATTTTGACCTTTTCACGCCATCAAAATTTTAAAAATTCACTTTATTATTATTTCTACTGCCCTATAGGCTTTGTGTTTAAATGAATAATTTGATTGTGTGGTTAATTGATTTAAGGACTTTGATTGGTCATTGATTCTGGGGTATGAAATGGAGAGTGGTACCTAGCAGTGCGGATAGGGGGGGGGGCTGATGGGCCAGTCCCCTCCCCCCAAAAAAAAAATCTGAATTGCTGACAGACCTGAATGATACGATCTACCCCTACCCTCATGGCTGTTTTGTTTGTTTGTTTTTCTTTTTATAATGATGAATATATTGGATGGCCACAGGCCGTATTTTTCACCTTTTAATTTTTTTTCTATCTTTATAAATTTAGATCTAGAGGAGAAAAAACACAAAAAAAAAAAAAAAAAAAAAAAAAAAAAAAACACACAAAAAACAATGGCCCATTCATGAACCCAGATCAGCAATGAACCAACTCCACTGTTGGCATAATTTTTAATACAACGTTGTTCATTATATTTACATGTATAATGTATGAACATGGGAACATAACCGATGTTTTACTGAAAGCTATAAATATTATCTTTTATATGCTATTTTTATAAACAAATAATGCACAGGTGGAAATTCGTGACGTTAGAGATGATGCAGGTATGTTGGGTATTAACAACATCAAGCAAAAACACTCAGCGCAAGCGCTTCGTGTTTGTCGCTTGTTGTAAATACCTTTGAAATGCGTTGCAACGCCACTAACACACTCACACCTGTACATTATTTGCTATATATTTATTGTCGATAAATACATATTTCTTGTCCTCACTGATTCGTTGGTTAATCATTTTTGTTTAGACAAACTGTACTGGATCCTCATCATCCATGTTATTCTTTTACCTCTGAATATTTGTCAGCACTTTAGGCATACTCTTTTTCAAAGAGATTCGGGTACCGCCCCGAAGCTCAAGAAATGGAAAGTTAGCTAGCGATGGAAGATAAATTTGATTACATAATTCTCTTTTCCCCGGGTAATGAAATTAGGGATTGTAATTGAATGGTGCGATGTGTTTATTAAAATGATTTATGCTTTCACAGACCAAGGGCACGTCTTTTAAATTTTCTAACTATTATTATTACTCTCTATAATTACACTATACATTTGATTGTCAAATGATGATAGCAGTCGCAGAAAGCGGTAGAACGACTTTTGAAAATGAGAGGCATTGGCGTTTCTGGAAAGGCGAAAGAAACCTTTCCCCCTACAGATATCTAGCAAAATGAGAAACCCTGAAGATCTTCTCTGAATGCACCCCATGCTCATATGTAGATACAAGCATATATATATCAATGAACTACATGTGTTGTTTCCGCTGAGACAGGCTCGATATGCCATAATCAAGAGTTGAATCTTCAGTAAAATATTATGTTAATATAAGGGGTCGCGGAGCGTTTTTAGAGTTGAGATGCAAGCCAAAAGAGGGGGAGGGGAAGTGGTCTGAATAGGCTAAAAATCATTTTCGCGCAGAACCCCCCCCCCC
>CALNVZ010000174.1:45898698-45909068 GCA_940671915.1 Paracentrotus lividus | reverse complement strand
TACGTCCACTCAGTTTACACACAGACTATGCCCGTTCGGCAAAATTTGCAAGGACGTAGTAGGAACGAGCTCAGTGTGACGGGGGCATAACAGATGTCGACAATTTCACTTTCAAACCTATTTATATTTTTTTGCTTTTATTAGGAGACGTATAAAATCAAGCAAATATTTAATTGCAATATAATCTAGGGGGGCATTTCATCAAAGGACTTGTCAGACATTTTATCTGACCAATTTGCTCTCAGCCAATCTGATGCAAGCATTTTAGTAGCTTATAACAGTTTGTCGGATAAAACAACCGACAAGTCCTTTCATTAAATGCCCCGCTCGTTTAATATCAAAAACAAAATTGGAATTATATAGTTTAAATTAAAAAGAAAGAAAGAAAAACCCCGAAGCATTATTTAGGAAATTGTAAAGTAATGACATTAATGTCACGAAATTGATGATCATCCTAAAAACACGTATATTAAAAAGAAAATTTAACAATTATTTTTAGATCTACATTTAATAAGTGAGCGATTTAGGGTTTTTTCTTTAAAATGTCCTCTTCTTTTGTTTGTTGTAAAAATGTTTGTGATAAATGATTGGATAATCCCGCGCAAAGCATCAACATTATTTAGCCCCCCCCCCCTATAGCCCCTGGAGCCTCTCTCCTTTAAAAAGAAGGGGCACATGCCCCTTGATCTCTTGGATACGCCCATGCACCCACGTACCCTCTCGACGCAGATCTAATGAATGAACTATTGGATTTCAAAACCATTGGGTTCAAGTACTCGTCATTAGGCAATTCACGTGGGCATCTCTTATACGCCTAATTATGAGTTCATCTTCGCATGATTCACAAGTCTTACTTAAGCCTGTATCTCATTATAGGGTGTCTGTAATATTCGCACTTTTCTTCAGTTATATCACTTTTTATTTTGTATTCGTGATGTTTTGGAGTACAACATGAAGATTACTTTAAAAGCAAACTTTAATCTAACTATTTTAAGGAATACTACTTAACATTATAGCTAAATGATGCAAAGCTCAGCCGGTTGTGAACATATAGCTCAACTTTGACCATAAACGTTACATAAAACTTATCGCAGCTATCTATTTTGCCAGCAACTTTCGCCGGAATAAATATTACAATATCGCTATGAGAGATTCACTGGCTATTGAGTACTCAATGGTCCATGTGGTACATAATGGGAATACGGGTATTCTGCTTCAATGCAAACCAAATTGCAGACAAATAAGGAAAAGAAAAGAAAAATGATAATCACCCCATAACTCGAATGGCACCCATGCATTACTTGAATTGGAATCTACATTACCAACATAAATAACATACGGTATATAGCTACTTTTGAATTTCAGTTGATATGTCGCATAATCATTTGCCTCATTATGAATAAACGTCATTTTGATTGTAGTCAAATTGGACTGCCATATACTGGATCAAAGTACCGTTGATAGCTAAAAAAAATGCCTTTGGATTGGAATAATTTGATCGCATGATTCCGCGTATGTTACAACAAATATCGTAATACAAAAATTTCATATATGTTTAAACATGCCACATTACATTGTACTTCGTGGTACAAAATGATATAGAACAAGATTATTATGTAGTGTGAATACTGGAAATTACTTATAACACAATACAATCAGTAATGTTGGGTTCAAATTATCTAGTACAAGAAATGAATTATTACGATTGTATCTTTAATTTATTCAGTTGTGAACAACGTCGACTCTTGCTGACCAACAGAATGTACTGATAAGTCGAAAGGAGAAATGAAATGCATAATAAACTCTAAAAACTGAAGTGCTAATATATGGGTGCTCGTATAGTGATTGCACTTGAAGTGCTATATCAGCACCTGAAGTGCTATTTTAGCACTTGCCCAAATGATAATTTATCAACAAAAAAATGTCCAATGTCGGTATGGGATTCGAACCGGGGTCCACCTAGAGATGGAAGAGTACCGCTGACGTTACCAATAGACCTACGGAGATTGAATTGAATTGAATTGAACTTTATTCACCACTTCCATAAAAAACATTCGTAAAAACATACAAATCAAGAAATAGAAAATATTTCATACAAAGTATAATATTACATATACGTGAGATCTCTCTAACTTCAATTATGACAGCATGGTAAATGATTATGGCAAATTTGACATTTCGTCATGCAACAATATGATCTGCTAGCAATCGTGAGATGTGAATTTGTCTAACATGCTCGTCAGCGCTTCTCATGCAATGGACCCGGGTTCAAATCTCAACGAAGTCACGCTTTTTTTTTGGCTGAAAGTTCAACTCGCGTGAAAGTGCTAAAACAGCACTTTAAGTGCAATCACTATGCAATCTGTTAAAAAGTTGCTAAAAAGAGCACTTTAGTTTTTAGGGTGTACTCATATTGCAAATGTTTGAATAATTTTGTGAGGGTTAATAACACAACATAAAATAATTTTCCTTGCAAAAGGAAACTGTTATCTTTATTGTATTCTCTTTATCAGTATCTCACTAAGCTTATAATTTACAGTTTAATGTCTGACATTTATTCACGATTAATAAATACATTGGGTTTCGTGAGGAAATACATATCAGATATCACGGAACAAATTTGTCTTTTTATTGCTCTAAATGCTATTTAAATTAATCTATCACCAACGGAAAAAAAAGAAGCAAAAACAAAAACGAATTCCCCAGAATCTATAAACTTGAACAACATGGCGGTGTAACATTTACTTTAATAGGAAAATAATATTAAAACGTTATTTCAATTTCATCAATGGAGATACTGTCACCGCAATATCCAAAAATGTAGTAATAGAAGATGACATTTAGAGCATAGACGTGATTTCTTTACATTAAGGAGATTTAAATCAGTGATACATAATGAGCCACGGACTATGATTAGTGTATCTTGTTTTAGGCGAGCCAATAAGCATACCATTTACTCTTAATTGGGATAATGGACACGCACTCTCACTGTTTACTTATACCAAACATATACGGGGCGACTCGGGGGTCCTTGGGGCAGCATTTTCGACCGATGTCATGGTTGTTTCTGTGTTTGTCCATGTATTACAACGTTTAGCTAATTACTCCTAGTTTTCATAATGATTAGATTCCAAGGGTACGTCATAAAATCCCATACTCTTTGGTTTCAGGACAAGATGATTTTTATGCAGATCGAAAATCCGATCTAAAACAATGATAGAGGGTTATTGTAAAACTCATTTCTTATTAAAAAAAAATCATCTCATTAGCTTTTTACATACATAACCTTTGTGCAACTGGAGAACATAATTAATGAGTCACAACTATATAGGAAGACGTAGACATATATGTTCTCTTTTTTGTATTGTGTCGTCTCCGTATATACCAGAGATGGCAAAGTGATTTCATTTAGAGAACAGGAATTTCCAGGTTGCGGGTTCGAATCCCTCCTCAGCTTGATTTGTGTGTGTGTTGTGTTTGACTTTATTCCCATTCATGTATTTTTTAAATATTTATTCTTATTTTGAAAGTGTAAAGTTCACTTTGCATTTCAAAGGAACGAGTGTTATTTTTTTTTTTTCAACACAACTGGTGAAATATTAATTAGGGCTTTTCTTCTGCTTGCGTCCATCAGAATATTGAGATGAATGTGACCCTTTCTCGTATTTTTTTCCATGTATATTTTTTCTTCCTATTTTATCTTTGTGCTTATATTATGATAATTCTGCCCCCAACTATTTATTCGCCATTTCATGAAACTAAAATAACGTAGAGAGTTCATATTGCTACTGCAGCTATATGCCTATATACTACTGCTGCTACTTTTACTGCAACTACTGCTACTACGACTACGTTTACTACTACTATTGCTACTTCTACTACTACTACAACAACAACAACAACAACTACTACTACTACTACTATACTACTACTACTACTACTACTATTACTGCTACTGCTGCTACTACTACTACTTTAGCTACTACTACTACGCCTCACTATAACTACTCCTAACGCACTAGCTACTCTACTTATTACTTGACTACTACTACTCTCTAACTACTACTACTACTACTACACTTACTAACTCATATTACGTACTACTACTACTTACTACTACTAATACTACTTACTACTTACTACACACTATATATACTCTACTACACTGTAATAAAAATACTTTGTTATAAAGTATTATATGTGGCAGTTAAAAATACTAGCTTTGGTTGTTTTTTTTATTTTACGATATTTTTCTTCGTAAATAATGGCAGGGACCAAATTGTTAAATTCTAAGGAAGTCGACTTGATTTAACCTTACCAGCTCAGATTGAATCTGTCAATAAAGCAGGAATGGCATATTTCACTACACCTCTTCTCGTCTCGTCTGACGGGACTCTATTTTCCCCGTAATTTTTTCAGTTTCGTAACCAGATTCTTCTGTGTCAAAATAACAGGCACGTTCTCTTCTAACATACACAATATTATTGTCAATAAAACAACGGTTCTCATTCATACGAGCCTTTTCTGGTTAGTAACTACTACAAATAGTTTTTCTTGTACTCCGCAACGATGTTCCTGAATTTACAACCTTTATCTTTCTTTATGTATCGTTCATTATTGGCATCAATGAATATTTCATTAATTGACTGGGAAGTGCTTCAACCGTGGGATCGTTACACTAACCATGAAAAATGTCACCTGACCATAATGTGGGTATATAAGGCTAACAACTTTATCGAAGTTGTCAAAAGATTAGGTGAGGATTTAGGAATTAAGATTTTAGGTGTAGGATTTAGGATTTTAAGATTAGACTTAGGAATGGGAATGCGCATGAATGGTCTCAATCCCATTGATGTTGATATGTTCTTTTGTTTCAAAAATATTATTTACGTGATAAAAACAGCAAAGACTGGTAAATTTACAGGTTGTAAATTACAAGGTGTCAATAACGGGAACCTGTAAATTTACATTATTTGTGAATTAACTTCTGGAAGCTGTGGAAAAACGGGCACTCCTGGCGTCCGATGCCAGGAAATTTACCTAGTTAAAAAACGGTTGAAATTTTTTACAGTGTCTACTACTCTACTACCGCTAAACTACTTACTACTACTACTTACTACTACTACTACTACTACTACACTACTACTACTACCCATACTACTATACTACTACTACTACTACTACTACTACTACTACTACTACTACTACTACTACTACTACTACTACTACTACTACTACTACTACTACTACTGCTACAACTACTACTTCTTCTTCTTCTTCTCGAGTCCTTTCTCTCAATTTTGTTTATTTGCGTTTATGGTTGTTAGATGAATTAGAATTTGATTCAGACTCTGCCCATTAAATACTGAACGCAGGCGATCCCATTAGGCGAAAGAGTAGTAATATCAGCTTGGGAACAGAGGTTAGGCAAGAGAGAGCATTGTAGGAGGTGACTCATGGTTTCCTACTCTCCGCATTCGCATACTGGACGTCCTCAGGTGTTGATGCCCCATTTTGGACATTATTGCCTTGCAACGGCCAACTCCAGCTCGCAAGCGGTTTAAACTCAGCCAGAGAGGCCAAGATTCCCGGAACCCTGGTGGGATGGACTCTTTTGGACCGGTGTTGACACTGTGTGGTGCAGACGCAAGGCGGGTTGACCAAAGGTCTAGCCTTCTGTTGTGGCACGATGGAATGAAGAAAACTGTGCCTAGATCTTAAGCGATTTATTGTAGGCATGGCGTTGAAGAGAGAATGGAGTGGTTCATTTTCTTGCTTGAGTTTCTCTTTTCGGGAGAGAACAAGTCTCCTGATGTGAGGAGGGGCGATTCCACTCAGGATGTAGAGATCGTCTACATTGGTTGGTTTAAGGCAACCTGTTATGGACCTACAAGCTCTGTTGAGTGATGGATCCATCTTTGAGGCGTGGGCTGATCTTCGCCAAACAGGACAAGCATATTTTGCAGCAGAGAAGCAGAGGGCAAGGGCTGTTGTGCGGATGGCGCTTGCATCAATGCCCCATTTTGAGTTAGCTACACTGTAAAAAAATATTTGTATTTTTACAGCAAATCTGCTGTCAGCAGAGTCGCCATAAAAAATGTAATTCAAAAAACACTTTTGTTGTAAATTTCTCCTGCAAATAATTACATGAGAAATACAAAATATACATCAGGAGTAACACATTTGTTCCGTTTTAACCAAAATAATATGTAAGCTTTAGAACTCTAATGATTTTTCCCCTTCTCTTTCATAAATTCTTAGAGGAGATATTTACAACAAAACTTTTTTAAATAACATTTTTGTATGGCGACTCTGCTGACATCACTTTGCTGTTTTTTGTATTTTTTTCTTTACAGTGTAGCTCCTTCAGGATGCTGTCCCTGGCACCGACTTTCTTCTTTGTTTTCAAGATGTGATTCTTGTAGGTCAAGGAGCGATCTAGGGTGACCCCGAGGCAGACTGGGTTGGGGGTGTTCTTTATGGTCTTTCTACTACTACTACTACTACTACTACTACTACTACTACTACTACTACCACTACTACCACTACTACCACTACTACCACTACTACCACTACTACCACTACTACCACTACCACCACTACTGCTACTACTAGCCTCTAACCATTTCAAAATTTACAATATCAGTTTCTTACAGATGTAACTCCTACTTATTTCAAATCACGGTACAAATTTTTCCAGTGAGCATATTGCTGTGTGGACTATAATACTGTGTTTTTGTTTAAACAGACGTTTACAAAATACTTGAATTACCTTTGAAACGGGCAAGATAAGTCACTGTGTTACTTGAAGGTTAATTCTATTTCTGCTGGTATATAGGGATTTACACTCTGCCGAATAGGCATATTGTGTTATGCACTGATTAATTGCCGTTCAATAGAAGGTGCGGCATAATTATATATTAATATACACCATGGTAATCCTAAAAGTATATATACATTATGGAAATATACATGGAAATATAATAAAAGGGAAAAGAGGGGAGGCGAGGAAGAGAGAGAGAGAGAGAGAGAGAGAGAAAAAAAAATCATTAGACTTATGTCAATTTCTTACATTAATATCCTCGTTATCATGATCCTTCTCTCTTGGACTCGTTATTAAGTTCAACAAAGTATGAATGAAGCTTAAATGTTCGAATTTGTTCAGTCTAACAGCTTAGATGCAAAATACGTTTGAATGAAATATATTAAGTAACTCTTTGAAATTAACACAGATTTCAAGGTCGTATAATAATTGTCTGCATTTTTCCTGGGACACCTTGTATTATACCTTGACATTAATTACAAGTCATATTTACACAATATCAATACCATTTGTGTACTGAACTAATAATGGGAATTGCAACACCACACGGAGAAGGAAAAAATAAAACTATATGCCATTTACAACAAAAACAAAAGAATATCGATTTTAAACATGCAAGCTTTTAATTTTAGTCCTTTTCGCAAATATTTAATTTAGCAACGAATCGATAAGAGATATAATGGGTTCGCATACACACGTTTAATTGGTATATGCATACGCCTGGAGCCTTTAGAGTCTTACATATTTTTCCACAAGTCGTCTACTGTCACTTAAATATTAATATTTGAAAAGGTTAAATTCATGGAAATTGATTATCAATAGGTCATTTTCACATGTGTTCAATCCTGTTCTTATTTTCTTCTTCGAATACGTAAGATCATTTTAAAATGATCTACGGGACCAATAATCTCATCAGTGTTACAGAAAATTTAAATCATGCTGGCAATAAAATACAATAAAAAATTGGGACGTGCAAAAGTACTTTGTAACTACGATTTTAATTGCCTATTTCTAAACAGAATAAATGCAAATTTTATTTTATTGAATTGAAATTTCGATTTAATGGATCGTCGCTTTTGTAACAATAAATACAATCACAGATTTTTTTGGGTATATGGACAGAAACATGTATGTTCATTTCTTCAAATTTACCTTTCTATTTTTTTTAATGTTAATAATGAGAGATAGGAATACTCTGAAACATGTTCATTGCTATGAAAACTTAGAATGTTTTCACATTATATTTATAATTCGAGAGGAAACAGGTTCATATGAATCTTGTTAATGATGAAATACATGTGCATATATATACTTCAAACAAGAGTGTCACTGTGTTGTATTGATACTATATACGAATAAACACCTGGGTATATCCCAGTTTAAACAACATATGTTCATCGTCTCCCAAGGTCACGTGGGACGGTCACGGTCACGCCCACCTGACTACACTGCCCTACTTTGACAAAAGGAAGTAAGTGACATGTCAATCAATTTTGAGTTTTTCATGTCTTCATATTACATTCAGTGCCATAAGGCCAAATTTCATATATACACGTTAAAGATTGAAGTTGAGAAATCATAAGATTACATTGACATCAGTGTAAATAACAGATACATTTTGCCCTTTTACCGGAAATGTAATTTTTGTTACTTGCGTCCTTTTGTTAAAGTAGGGCAGTATAGAGCTATCATCTGACGTGTATACTGTGTGTGTCTTAGGGTATCCGTGATGTCGTATGGTTGATAGTCCTCCATAATAAATGTAACATTTAAATGGTCAGTGGAACGTATTGTCAATAACTCGAAACAATAAAGCTTTAAAGATAATCTGCTAGTCAAAAGACAAATATATATGTTTTTTTTTTGGTAATTTAAAATTTAGTTTAATTCTTTTGATAAAAAAGGGTCAAAAACTGAAAATTAAGGTTAAGGTCACTTTTAACTATATACATGCACTCCAATCAATCTCCGCTCTTTATTTGGTATTCTATTGTGAAAATACAGCTTTGAATGAATTCAGACATATGGTTTCATACACTATTTTTAGAAAGAAAAAAATGATCATGGGGAACTTCCTCAGCTTTAAAATTAAGTCGCGTAGAAAATGTTTTTGTTTTGAAATGTCATGATGATGAAACAAAAAACAAAAAACAAAACAAAACAAAACAAAACAAAAAACAAAACAAAACAATCTGATAGCCTTGATCATGTTCTGTGACTATTACTTCAGTATTTTTTTTCTTCTAATTTGAAGAAGCTTAAAGGCTGCCAAAATATGGCACTTATACGGCTAATCGAGTACTTTTAAAAGGTGCTGGAAATGGGTTAATTTTCTCAAAATGTAAAACGGACAATAATTCCGAGAGACTCAAATTTTGGTTACTCCCCCACCTCAAGTAACACAGCAGATTGTGGGCAGTGCTGTGTGGTATCACACGGTAAACAAAAATAACCCCACGATGTGCAAGCTGTTACATATCGAATGCCAACCACGCATACCATGCTTGCAGTCATATGTTGATTACTCATAACGCCTATGCATTTCGTCTAAAACAGTGGACACGTATTCACAAATCTTGCACATGGCCTTTTCTGAATCATTATGCATTTTCCGTTTTTCTTTCTTTTCCCCCTTTTGACAAAGGCGATTGAATGTCTAATTTACCTTATCATGAAATGCAACATAATTATGTACAATATTAGAAAAGGGGAATGTTTCACCAAATCGATCGTTAAGTTACATTCAACTTTACGGACAAACGGAATAAGAACCAAATACGAAGTCCCAAATTCCTCCTGAGTTTAGCCTTAATTTATCCTAATTAAATTGTTGCAAAAAAACATCATTCAATGTCAAAAGTTTTGTTTTATAAAGTTAAAGTTAATATGTATCTTTATTACATTTTCAACTTTAGCTAATGTGCCTCAAAATGATTTCATTATCCCCTTTTACTCTTCATATTCGGGTCGTTCGTAAGGTTCCTATAACATACGAACAGTTTTAAGATACACACCCGTTAGCATAATATAAACATACGTTAGAATAAGAATAGAGGATTCTGGCATTTGATGAAAAGTAAGCAAGTGATCGTAATGTCCCCATTTAATCCATTTCACAATTTTGCAACTCTCTTTTAGTCTCCCTCTCTTATAAATCTCTTCTATTTTCAATTTCATTTTTAATTACTTTGTCGCTTTCGCTAGCAAAGACAATTATATATAAAATGACCTTTCCTCACATTTTATTTATTGCAAATTACATTCTTGGTTGTTTAGACGGGAGATGTATTTACGCGATATGTTAATATCTCACTTAGATAACTATCTATATAATTCATTTTTAACTATATTGCAGAACAGAATACATGCAAGGATTTTCTTGTGTTTATTCACGGTTGCTTATAGTATTTAACTTGTCCCCCCTCTCTCTCTCTCTCTCTCCTGTCTCTACTGTTTCTCAATTTAAATTTCCATTCGATTGTTGATTTCCTTGATGGCGATAACTACACCACCAAAGAAAAATGTTATATATATATATATATATATA
>CALNVZ010000174.1:45788748-45896176 GCA_940671915.1 Paracentrotus lividus | reverse complement strand
CCGTTAAATTCGAAGCTTCCTTCCTCCTAGTTTCTCCCTCTGCTATCGCTTCCCCGGGTCCGTCCTCCACTCCCTCCTCTTTGGTTTTCCGGCCCCCTGCTTTTTCTGACGCTGCCCTAGCTTCCCCCCCTGCTCGCGGGTTCTTGTCCACCTCCTTTCCTTGCTTCCCCCCCCTCCTATCCTTCGCTTTTTCCTCTCCCTTTTGTGCCCCTGGCGCCCCTCCTTCTGCGTCACCCTCTCTCGGACCGCCGTCGACCTCTGTTTCCTCTTTTTTGTCTTGTTTGTCGTCTCCGTCTCCCCGCGCTTGGCCCCGTGCTTTCTTTCGCGCCCCGGCCTTCCCGGTTGCGGTTTCGCCTCCCTCCTGCCGCCTTGCTTTTGTGTGTGTGTTGTGTTTGCCTTTCTTCCCTTCCTGTATTTTCCTTTCTTCTTTCTTTTTGCCCGTGTTCCCGTTCCTTTGCCTTCCCCGGCCGCGTGTTTCTTTTTTTTTTTCCCCCCTGGTGCCCTCTTCCTTCGCGGCTTTTTCTTCTGCTTGCGTCCTCGCCTCTTGCGCTTTGCCTGTGCCCCTTTCTCGTCTTTTTTTCCCTGTTCTTTTTCTTCCTCTTTTCTCTTTGTGCTTCTCTTACTGCTATTCTGCCGCCCCTCTCTTCCCCTTTCCTGCCCCTCCCTACCGGTCGCCGGCGTTCTCTTGCTCCGCCGCTCCTGCTCTTCCTCCTGTGCTCTTTTCCTGCCCCTCCATGCTCACTCTCCGCCATCCGTTTTTTCTCTCCTCTTGCTCCTTCTCCTCTCTCCCCCCACCCCTCTCCTCCTCTCCCTCTCCTCCCCTGCCTCCTCCTCCTCTTACTGGCTCCTGCTGCTCCTCCTCCTCCTCTCCTCTCCTCCTCCTCCTTCCTCCTCTCTCGCTCCACCTCCTCCTCGTCTCCCTCTCCCTCACTCTCTCCTCGCTCCTCTTTTACTCTCCTCCTCCTCTCCCTCCTCCTCCTCTCCTCCTCTCCCTCCTCCCTCTCCTCTCCTCCTCCTCCTCCTCCTCCTCCTCTCCTCCTCCTCTCCTGTCCCCCTCCTGTCCTTCCCTGTTTTGCTGTCCCCCTCCCGCTTTTGTTGTTTTTTTTCTTTCCCGCTCTTTTTCTCGTCCCCTGCCGCCCCATTGTCTTTTCTCGGCCGGTCGCCGTGCTTTACCCGTTCCCCGCTTTCCTGCCCTCTGTCCCCCTCCACCGGCCTGGCACTCTTCCTCCCCTTCCTGCTCAGTTGCCGCCTTCTTCCCGTTCCTTTCCGTTTTCGTACCCCGACTTTTCTTGTCCCCCACCGTCAGTTCTTTCTCCCACCCTCTTCTTGTCCCTCCACCGTTTCTCGTCTATCCCGGCTTTCTGGTTCTGTCCACTCCTCCCTCGTTTTCCTAGTACTCCTGCACCGATGTTCCTGTTCCTTTCCCCCCTTTCTTCTTCTTTTCTCGTTCCTTCTGTGGCTCCCTGCCTCTTCTTCCTTGCCTGGGCCGTTGCTTCCCCCGTGGCTCGTTCCCTCCCACTGCCCCTGTCCTTCCCTCCTGTTGGGTCTCTCGGCTCCCCCTTTTCTCGCGTTGTCCGCTTCGGTGTCGGCTTTCGGCTTCCGCTTTCGGTGTCGGCTTTTCGGCTTCCGCCTTTCGGCTTCGGGCCCACTGCCGTGGCTGCCCTGTCCATACCTCTGCTGTTTGGCTCTGTTCTTTTTGTTTCCCCCTTATTCTTCCGTGCTCCCCGGCCCCGCCTGTCCCTTTCCCGGTTGTCACTTTCCACCGGTGGTCCCTACCGGGCCCCTGTCACTTCCCTTCTTTGTGCCATACTTCTGACGCTGTGGCCACCGGGCCCCTCACTGCGTCCCGCCTCCCGGCACTTTCTGTTACCCCGGTGCCTTTTTTCCAGTGTCCTCTATCCTGCCTCCTCCGCTCTCCCTCCTCTTCTCCTCCTCTCTCTCCTCTCCTCCTCCTTTCTCCTCCGCTCCTACTCCTCCTCCTCCTACTCCTCTCTCCTCCCTCTCCTCCTCCTCCTCCTCTCTCCTCCTCCGCTCCCTACCTCCTCCTCCCATTCATACCTACTCCTCTCCTCCTCCTCCTACTCCTCCTCTCCTCTCCTGCTCACTCCTCCTTCTTCTTCTTCTTTCTCGCGTCCTTTCTCTCCCTTTTGTTTCTTTTGCGTTTCTGGTTGTTCGCTGCTTCGCCTTTGCTTCCGCCTCTGGCCATTCCCTCCTGCCCGCCGGCGCTCCCCTTCGGACGCAAGCGTCGTCCTCTCCGCTTGGGCCCCGCGGTTTTCGGACCCGCGAGCGCCTTGTCAGGCGGTGCCTCCTGGTTTCCTCTTCTTCCGCCTTTCCGCTCCTCTGGCCTCGTCCTCCGGTGTTGTGCCCCATTTTGGCCTTTTGCCTTGCCCGGCCCATCCGCTCGCGCGGTTTCTCCGCCAGGAGGCCGTTCCCGGACCCTGGTGGAATGGCCTCTTTTGGACCGGTGTTGCCCCTGTGTGGTGCCGCCGCAGGCGGGTTGCCCCGGTCTGCCTTCTGTTGTGGCACGTGGTGGCCCTGTGCCTAGATCTTGCGTTTTTGTGCCATGGCGTTGGGAGCCTGGCGTGGTTCTTTTCTTGCTTGGTTTTCTCTTTTCGGGAGCGCGTCTCCTGTGTGGGGGGCGCTTCCCCTCGGTGTGGTCGTCCTACCTTGGTTGGTTTGGCAACCTGTTATGGACCTCACAGCTCTGTTGGTTGTGGTCCCTCTTGTGGGCGTGGGCTGCTTCTTGCCCACCCGGCCGCATTTTGCAGCGGGCACGAGGCCGGCTGCTTGTGCGGTGGCTTGCTTCTGCCCCATTTTGGTTCGCTCCCCTGTTTTTGTTTTTGCGCACCTCTGCTGTCGCGGTCGCCTATGTATTCCCCTTTTGTTGTTTTCTCCTGCTTTCCCATGGTACCCAATTCCATCACTGGGTCCACCTTTGTTCGTTTTCCCACCTATTGTGCTTTCGACCTCTTGTTTTTCCCCCTTCTCTTTTCTATTCTGGAGTATTTCCACATTTTTTTCACTTTTTGTTGGCGACTCTGCTGCTCCCTTTGCTGTTTTTGTATTTTTTTTTCTTTCCGTGGTGCTCCTTCAGGTGCTGTCCTGGCCCCGCCTTTCTTCTTTGTTTTCAGACTGGTGTTCTTGTGGTCGGGCGCTCTGGGTGACCCCGCGCCGCATGGGTTGGGGGTGTTCTTTTGGTTTTCTCCTCTCTCTCTCTCTCTCTCACTCCTACTCTACCCCTACCATCTCTACTGCAGCTACTACCACTACTACCACTACTACCACTACTACCACTACCCACCACTACTAGTAGCTACTAGAGCCTCTAACCAATTTCAAATTTACAATTATCAGTTTTCTTACAGATGTAACTCCTACTTTTTCAAATCACGGTACAAATTTTTCCAGTGAGCATATGCTTGTGTGACTATAATACTGTGTTTTTGTTTAACAGACGTTTACAAAATACTTGAATTACCTTTGAAACGGGCAAGATAAGTCACTGTGTTACTTAGAAGGTTAATTCTATTTCTGCTGGTATTAGGGATTTACACTCTGCCGAATAGGCATATTGTGTTATGCACTGATTAATTGCCGTTCAATAGAAGGTGCGGCATATTATATATTAATATACACCATGGTAATCCTAAAAGTATATATACATTATGGAAATATACATGGATATAATAAAAGGGAAAAGAGGGGAGGCGAGGAGAGAGAGAGAGAGAGAGAGAGAGAGAAAAAAAAATCATTAGACTTATGTCAATTTCTTTACATTAATATCCTCGTTATCATGATCCTTCTCTCTTTGGACTCGTTATTAAGTTCACACAACAGTATGAATGAAGCTTAAATGTTCGAATTTGTTCAGTCTAACAGCTTAGATGCAAAATACGTTTGAATGAAATATATAAGTAACCTTTTGAAATTACACAGATTTCAAGGTCGTATAATAATTGTCCTGCATTTTTCCTGGACACCTTGTATTATACCTTGAAATTAATTACAAGTCATATTTACACAATATCAATACATTTGTGTACTGAACTAATAATGGGAATTGCAAACACCACACGGAGAAGGAAAAAATAAAACTATATGCCATTTACACAAAAACAAAAGAATATCGATTTAAACATGCAAGCTTTTTAATTTTAGTCCTTTTCGCAAATATTAATTTAGCAACGAATCGATAAGAGATATAATGGTTCGCATACACACGTTTAATTGGTATATGCATACCCCGGAGCCTTTAGAGTCTTACATATTTTTCCACAAGTCGTCTTACTGTCACTTAAATATTAATATTTTGAAAAGGTAAATTCATGGAAATTGATTATCAATAGGTCATTTTCACATGTGTTCAATCCTGTTCTTATTTTCTTCTTCGAATACGTAAGATCATTTTAAAAATGACCTACGGACCAATAATCTCATCAGTGTTACAGAAAATTTAAATCATGCTGGCAATAAAATACAATAAAAAATTGGGACGTGTCAAAGTACTTTGTAACTACGATTTTAATTGCCTATTTCTAACAGAAATAATGCAAATTTTATTTTATTGAATTGAAATTTCGATTTAATGGATCGTCGCTTTTGTAACATAAATACAATAACAGATTTTTTTTGGTATATGGACAGAAACGTATGTTTCATTTCTTCATTTTACCTTTCTATTTTTTTAATGTTAATAATGAGAGATAGGAATATCTCTGAAACATGTTCATTGCTATGAAAACTTAAAATGTTTTCAATTATATTTATAATTCGAGAGGAAACAGGTTCATATGAATCTTGTTAATGATAAATACATGTGCATATATATACTTCAAACAAGAGTGTCACTGTTTTGTATTGATACTATATACGAATAAACACCTGGGTATATCCCAGTTTTAAACAACATATGTTCATCGTCTCCCAAGGTCACGTGGGACGGTCACGGTCAGCGCCAACCTGACTACACTGCCCTACTTTGACAAAAGGAAGTAAGTGACATGTCAATCAATTTTGAGTTTTTTCATGTCTTCATATTACATTCAGTGCCATAAGGCCAAATTTCATATATCAACGTTAAAGATTGAAGTTGAGAATCATTAAGATTACATTGACATCAGTGTAAATAACAGATACATTTGCCCTTTTACCGGAAATGTAATTTTTGTTACTTGCGTCCTTTGTTAAAGTAGGGCAGTATAGAGCTATCATCTGACGTGTAACTGTGTGTGTCTAAGGGTATCCGTGATGTCGTATGGTTGATAGTCCTCCATAATAAATGTAACATTTAAATGGTCAGTGGAACGTATTGTCAATAACTCGAAACAATAAAGCTTTAAAGATAATCTGCTAGTCAAAAGAACAAATATATATGTTTTTTTTTTGGTAATTTAAAATTTAGTTTAATTCTTTTGATAAAAAGGGTCAAAACTGAATAAGGGTTAAGGTCACTTTTTAACTATATACATGCACTCCAATCAATCTCCGCCTTTATTTGGTATTCTATTGTGAAAATACAGCTTTGAATGAATTCAGACATATGGTTCATACACTATTTTTAGAAAGAAAAAAATGATCATGGGGAACTTCCTCAGCTTTAAAATTAAGTCGCGTAGAAAATGTTTTTGTTTTGAATGTCATGATGAATGAAACAAAAAAAAAAAAACAAAAACAAAACAAAACAAAAACAAAACAAAAACAATCTGATAGCCTTGATCATGTTCTGTGGACTATTACTTGTATTTTTTTTTTTCTTCTAATTTTGAAGAAGCTTAAAGGCTGCCAAAATATGGCACTTATACGGCTAATCGAGTACTTTTAAAAGGTGTGGAAAATGGGTTATTTTCTCAAATGTAAAACGGACAATAATTCCGAGAGACTCAAATTTTGGTTACTCCCCCACCTCAAGTAACACAGGCAGATTTGTGGCAGTGCTGTGTGGTACACACGGTAAACAAAAATAACCCCACGATGTGCAAGCTGTTACATTCGAAGCCAACCACGCATACCATGCTTGAGTCATATGTTGATTACTCAATAACGCCTATGCATTTCGTCTAAACAGTGGACACGTATTCACAAATCTTGCACATGGCCTTTTCTGAATCATTATGCATTTTCCGTTTTTTCTTTCTTTTCCCCCTTTTTGACAAAGGCGATTGAATGTCTAATTTACCTTATCATGAAATGCAACATAATTATGTACAATATTAGAAAAGGGAATGTTTCACCAAATCGATGTTAGGTTACATTCAACTTTACGGACAAACGGAATAAGAACCAATACGAAGTCCCAAATTCGTCCTGAGTTTAGCCTTAATTATTCCTAATTAAATTGTTGCAAAAAAAACATCATCAATGTCAAAAGTTTTGTTTTTTATAAGTTAAAGTTAATATGTATCTTTATTACATTTTCAACTTTAGCTAATGTGCCTCAAAATGATTTCATTATCCCCTTTTACTCTTCATATTGGGTGTTCGTAAGGTTCTCTATAACATACGAACAGTTTTAAGATACACACCCGTTAGCATAAATATAAACATACGTTAGAATAAGAATAGAGGATTCTGGCATTTGATGAAAGGTAAGCAAGTGATCGTAATGTCCCCATTAATCCATTTCACAATTTTGCAACTTCTCTTTTAGTCTCCCTCTCTTATAAATCTCTTCTATTTTCAATTTCATTTTTAATTACTTTGTCGCTTTCGCTAGCAAAGACAATTATATATAAATGACCTTTCTCACATTTTAATTTATTGCAAATTACATTCTTGGTTGTTTAGACGGGGAGATGTATTTACGCGATATGTTAATATCTCACTTAGATAACTATCTATATAATTCATTTTTAACTATATTGCAGAACAGAATACATGCAAGGATTTTCCTTGTGTTTATTCACGGTTGCTTTATAGTATTTAACTTGTCCCCCCTCTCTCTCTCTCTCTCTCCTGTCTCTACTGTTTTCTCAATTTAAATTTCCATTCGATTGTTGATTTCCTTGATGGCGATAACTACACCACCAAAAGAAAATGTTATATATATATAATATATATATATATATATATATATATATTGAATGAAAGAATCAAAATCAAATAAAATAAAATCTTCGTTGGAAATAGCATGATGTTAATCTTCACTTCTTTGTTGTTTATAATATATATATATATATATATATATATATAATAATATATATATATATATATATATATAATATATATATATATATATTTAGACGAGATATGTTAATATCTAACGTAGATAGACAAATATTTTCAATTACAAACTGCATGCTAAGCACTGTCCAGGATTCGCCCTTGTAATTTGGATTTGCAGGTGTTTAACTGTGGATAAAATTGCCATGAACCACCACTCTCAGCGTTGCTTATCATCATCATCATCATCATCATCATCATCATCATCACTCACACCCACTATCACCATCCTCGTCCACCTCTCCCTCTCCTCATTATTATCTTTCTCATCATTAATCGTCATTATCTTTTTATTCTTCTCCTTTGTCATTATAATTATCATCATCATTATCGTCATCATTCTCATAATCATCATCACGATCTTCAACCTCAACACCACTGTCACCTGCTCACCATCATTATCATCATCATCATCATCATAATCATCATCATCACAATCATCTCTTATCATCATCATCATCACCACATCATCATATCATCATATTATTACCATCATCATCATTAGTATCATCATCATCACCATCATTATCATCATTATCATTATCCATCATCATCACCATCATCATCACTATCACATCATCATCATCATACAATCAATCATCACAATCATCTCATCATCATCACAATCATCTCATCATCATCTTCGTCAATATCATCACCTATTTCCATAAGTATCACATTAGAGGGTCCACAACAGTCATCATCATCATTATCAACATCATCATCATTAGCATCATCATCATCACCATCATTATCATCATTATCATCATCATATCATCACCATCATCATCATCATCATCATCATCATCAATTATCACCATCATCATCATTATAATCATCATCACAATCATCTCATCATCATCATCATCATCACCAACATCATCATCATCATTATCATTCATCATCATTATCACCATCATCATTATCTCATCATCATCATCATCATACATCAATCATCATCATCACATCATCATCAATCATCATCATCATCATCATCACAATCATCTCATCATCATCACAATCATCTCATCATCATCATCATCATCATCATCATCATCATCATCAATCATCATCATCACAATCATCTCATTATCATCTTCGTCAATATCATCACATATTTCCATAAGTATCACTTAGAGGGTCACACAGTACTGGGAAATGCAAATAGTTTATGAATTCTATATTCTTCCTTCTGTTCTTTCCGTTCGAAGATGGAAATGATAGACCACCTAGGGCGACCAGCAGTGTCATCAAAAATGTCGTCAGAGAGATGGATAATGGTCACATTTTGACTTCCAAAATGATTATTCGCCATTAAGTTGCAAGCGAATGGGGCCACCATACAGGATACTATACTGCAATATGCATGATTTCGTGGTATAATTATAAGTCGACTGGTCATGATAGACGCGGTTCGACTCCAAATCATGGCGCTAATCTGACTTTTGGCTGAAATACTATTCAGCATTGGGTCCTAGGTAAATGGCTGTAAAGCGTAATGCGTTTGACTTTGACATTGCCTTTTAGGTGTGGTACTTTCAGATGTATAATATAGGAACTGGAGATAAAGTCAGCTTCGACTCGACACAATCTTTAAAAAAAATAGTTACCGTACAAAATGGAAAAGGAGTCTTTTTTTTGGGGGGGGGGATGGGGGTAATTGGTGTTATATTTAACTTCTAATTGAATATTGCATCATAAAGATATGAATTAATGCCAATCGTGCAATTAAAACCTATTTCCCAATCCTGGACTAAAATCTTTCTCTCTTTCCCTCCTTCCTCCAGTCCTCCTCCTGCTCGGCCTGGGGATGATGCTGCTCCTTGTGGATACCGTCATCAAGATCCCGCAGATCCAGCGGCTATGGAGAATGTCCACGCCTCTCCTTCCTCGCCTCCACCTTCGGTCAGTTCCTCCAGGAGCACCTCGCCTCTCCCGCTCCACGGGAGCTGGCGGCGAAGAAAGGTTCGGAATAAGAAGAAAGTCGGAGGAGGAGCGGGGAGTTGACCAAGGATGCTGCTCCTATTGGTCGCACCTATGACTTCCATACGTGGAAAGGAAGGGATTATGAGATGAAGAGGCGGATGTTTGTTGATGCAGTCCGAAGAACAACTGTAGAACGAACTCCTTATTGGCATATTTTATAGAGGAAAAAATTAAGGCCTTACTGTATAGCAGGTTCGGGATGAGAGGAAGATAGAGGGGGGGGGGGGGGGAGAGAGAGAGAAAGAGAGAGAGAGAGAGAGAGAGGGAGGGGGTATTGAATGAGAGAATGGGAGATGGGAGCATTTATAAGAATAATGAAAAGAGATAAATTTGACAAAAAGAAATTTTTAAAAGGCAACTCAAAGAGGCGGAGAAAGAGAGCGAGAGGAAACTATAAAGAAGAAAGAGAGTAAAACGAGAGATAATGAAAGAGATAGAGAAAGAGAAAGAGAGAGAAGAGAAGAGAGAGGGGGGGGGGGGCAGAGATAGACAGACAGAAAGATGGGGAGAGGAAAGTCAAAGGGATAGGAGACAGAGAGAGAGAGCAGCGTGCATGTGTGACGAAGGAAGGACCTATTTAAGAATAAATAATGATGGATCTATGTTTTAGCAGTTACATAATTATATAGCACCTTAGATAGCACTTTTGTATACATGCAGTTATTGATGTTGTAATCAACATCACATAGTCCAAATTATTATCATCCTCGTTTCCACAATCGTCATCAATGACGTCACGTTTATAGAATATTTTCATATCATCTCAACCTCTTGATCGTTTTTGTCACTGCCAATGTCACCGCTAGATTGTTCAGTCGATTTTTGCCTTTTTTCTTTTTTTTTTAAAGAAAAGTAGTACGGCTCAATGCTTTATGAATGAAATATTGATTTTGTTTTTAGGTTCTTTTAATATTTTAAGTTCCAACAACACATCATGCGATATATTTTGCTTTAATGGGGTCATTATATAGATTAAATACTGAATTGAAGCTTTAAAATCATTAAATGTTGTTAAAAACACTACTTTGTATAACTTTTTATCATACATAGATTATTATGTAAGTATGTGCAATAGAAATGTATAAGAAATGTATATAAAGAGTTCAGTTCATTTATGTTTAAAACCTTGCATAATATAAGATATCTTTATTGTTATTTCTATCTCATAAGTCGAAGAAAGGTATATGACTCACGTTGTTGAAATAACTAAAGTCATCGCAAGTGTATACGTGTTTTGTTTTTGTTTTTAATATAATGAATATAGTAATTGATATGATCACAAATTAGAATACATGCAATGATGCATTTTGGTTTTACCCTTGATTTTTTGTCTTGTATAATATTTTTACGAATTATTATACTGAGTGAACGACTTTTAACTGCAGCTAAGCATTCAATTTGAACAGTTTCCAGTCATTGTGTTCACCCTACTAGTTTACAGTACTTTGATAATTTCAAGTTCGATATGACAATTGTTAAAGGCTATCGAGCTGGTCTATTATAGGAATATTGATGCTGAAAAGCTGTTCCAAAACATTTTTTTTTGAGGAACCGTTTATAAGATCCGTATCATGGTTGACTAGCACGTGACTATAATGTCCATATTGATAAATCATATGAAATTACGGAATATCGGAATAATATAGTTGTTGACACATATCACAATTTGTTATTGAATTGCAATATGTGTATTTGTGTAAGGCAACCATAAACGTCGAGTAGATTTGGTAAATATTAGCCTTTGACTTTTGTTTTCACTTTGTTGCGTATACTTGTTGAATTATTGTCATATTGGTATAATTAGAACGTGATTGGATGCCAAAGATCAATTATAATATAAGATAAGTAATTTTTTATATTAATATGATGTCATCTCCTTTAGCATTAATAATAAAGTCTCTTTTGAGGATGAATTTACTTGAATAAGACTTCTAAACTAAAAGGTGATTTTTTTCTCTTAAGCCTTTTGTTCTATCCTGCTTTTTGTGAAAGTAATAATAAAACTGAATTATCTTTTTAAGTAGTTGCAAGTTTAAATACCCAATAGCCTATACATGTAATTTTAAGCGCATATTTTAAATCACAGATCTCCAACTTTATATTTCTAAGGAGAGAATGTGAGTCATCATCAGGAATATCACTCTGGACTCATAAAAATATTTCATTGTAAATTTGTGCCTTTTGCTGTATGATAATTTTATTTTACATTATAACCCAATGACCACGATTCAGCTGATTAATTTTTGCCGAGTACTTATGCTGGTCACTAAAACAAGAATTAGAAAGGACCAATATACACATAATATACTTTATTGTGTATTTTTGATGGGATTACCAGAGCTTTTAAATGATCATCAATAATTTGTACATACTTGCATTTTTTTAAACATATATATTTCAACTTCGTTATTCTTTGCCGCCTTTTCCTTTTCATTGGCTCAAAGATTATAATCACAAATTGCTCATTTTGACAGAGACCCCCCCCCCCCTCCGCTCTTAATTAAAAATTTTAGACTTGGAGAATTTTGATTTGAATTGTACTTATAACTATATTCTCTACGAGTTAGAGTGAGGTATGTTGTTTCTTTAAGGAAATGCTACATTTTGCCCTCTTTACGATCTTGTAGCTGCCCTATCTGTATGAACAATTTTGCATAATTCATTTGCACCTTTAAGGATCCAAGTTGACTATGAAAACATGTACCATTGTAAGAGTGCAAAGTTGCACCATTGCCATTTAGGGTGCAATATTGTACCCCGAAATGTGCTGCTAATGTTGTGTCTAGGGCACAAAATTTGTATCATTATTTTGTTTCTTCGTGTGCATGTTTTGTAGGTAAGTAATAATAATTCGTCCATGGCTTTTCTTTTATTTCATTTATACATGTTGATTGAAGGATATGAAGTTTTCACATTTTCACGTTAGGCCTACTGTCTACGTTAGATAGTAACATACTTAACTACTGCATTGGTGCATGGTGGATTGACATCATAAAATGGAACATTAACCGTACTACATTTAAAGGTTTCTGATTGCCTGCGACCTCACACTACGGTATACACTGTTAGAAAAAATTTAACAAGTTGTTTAAAATCTTAAACAACTGCGTGTTAACCGGAGAATCGCACAGCGTTGTTTAGGAATTAAACAACCTGTCGTTGTTTAAAACTTTAACACTCTTGTTGTTTAAAAGTTTAAACAACCTGTTGTTTAATGGTTCTTTCCAAAAATAAAAACGCTTCAACTTTTGGTCAACGTGACCGGGTATTGAACTCACGACCTTTCGATTATAAGGCAGACGCTCTATCCACTGAGCCAACACATCTGTACATACACGTATTTAATGTGTGAGGCATAAGTCCTTCGCCATGATTAAAATGTTGCGCTGATTTTCCTTGCATATAACGAGTGATGCCATTAGCTCATGACTATCACGTGACATTTGCCTCGGCCTGTTTAAACAAAACTGTTTAATATCTAAACTCTAATCTCTAAACAGGTCTTTTTTAAGGCTATAAGACCTCGCTTTTCCGGTTTTAAACAACAATGTTTAAATTTAAAACAAGAATGTTTAACTTTTAAACCAACTTTTTTTTAAACAGCGAAATTTTTAAACCGCGTTCTAACAGTGTAAATGGGGAACAGAATTTTGAGTGTAAACCTTAACGGTATAAAAAGATAAGACATGAATATAGCGTACATGTTTTATTATCGTTTCATTATTTTGTCCAAAGTAGCCTAGGCCCCTACATGAATAATTGGTTTGTTCTCCTTTGCTTTCACTCATTATTTGTATAATCCTAAAGTGAAGTCATACTTATAATCGTATGTCCGACGTCAACGTAATAAGCCTTTTAGATGAATAGTGGGGAAAATGACTTGTAAAACGTTAGTATGCATGCATCATTGCTACATCAGTTATTAAATTAGACTAACATAATTATTAATATGCAGATCAACCAAAAAGAGGTGTCAATGTAGTACACTCCCCTTCCTCCTCCCATTCGAGGTGTCATGAATTTGAAAATTCGTAGATTTTAGAGAAAGTTCTGCTTGTCGGCAACTCGAAAAATCCGAGAAGAATTCGTGTGAAATATGTAGGCCTACACTTATATTGCTTTTGGCTTACTATTATATTGGCTTACTATTGTTTTGTTTTGTTTTTGTATTGTTTTGTTTTTGTTAATGTATGGAATGGGAAGTATAAAATTTCCGGAAAGTCGGGTTTAAATCATCGAATCCCATTATACAAAAAGAGCTAGCGACGCCATGACATGCTTCTTTTACCAAAGTGTTAACTCATTGAAACAAATTAATTCTCAGTGTCTGCCAACGTATATCCAGCACGAAAACAGAACAAAGGATTTTTTTCTCCCTATGGTCGCCAGTTTTCTAATTATAGCGCCAGGCTGCTAATTAGCAAATCTTAGAACGTTTTCTTTGTCCTTGAGCTAGATATTCCATTGTTTGTTGAGATGATGCATGGTGGAGGTGTACGAATCAACATCTATGCTAATTATATTACAAGCTGAACGTCAAATGGAAACAAAACGAGATGGAGGGAGCAATGTTAGTACATAAGAACTCACACTACAGTGCGTCGTAGAAAAAATATACCCTACTTCAAGAGCGTCATTTTAGATATTTGTAACGTATGTGACATCAACCTTTAGTTCACGCTAAAGAGTAACTTATAATTCTGTCCAATGATCATGATGATATCAAACTTGTGTTGTTATTAATAACTGAGCACTATGGCCTTTATTATTGGTGTATTGTTATGGTATTAAGGTTCCTCCTAGTATATTTTTCGGCAAAATAGCCGGAAAATGCATATTCATACATAAAATATTTTTTACTGTATTTTTGTGGCGTATATGAACGAGGGTTATACGAGAAATTATGAACTGGGGTTTTAAGTTGATAGTAAATAGTAATTTCCTCGTCGGCAAACATAATTATGTCATAATTATATGGCGTCCATAAGGACGTCTTTGTTTTGCATCTCCTAAAAACGCCCTAATAAAAGTATACTGCTGACAATGGGTTTAATATGTTCTTTTCATTTGGTGGTGGTTATATCTTCCCCGTATTTCCCTATAAGTGATTTCTAGAATGAAAAACATATTCAAAACGCGTGTATGAGCCGTGGACAATTTTGAAGAGCTTGGTTCGAAAGAGTTTAATATAATTATACGTCAATCTATGTTACTTCAGATAAAACGCATTTGTTTCAGCCGTTTATGGAAAGTGATTTTAGAAAGTGCATTTCTAATGGTTGCTTCCATAATTATTTGAGGTAAACATTTCTTTTGAAAGACAGTTATACCCTACCTAATAACTCATGAGGCCGAAGTACCTTTTGGAACCTACCTCTTCATCAATGCTATATAAATACTAGGGTATTATAAGAAAATGAAAACGGTATAGATTTATTGAAGGAAAAAATGTCGAGGAAACTTAAATAAAGAATGTAATTATATTTATGTGTGCACTAATCAATTTGCCATACATTATGCCTTATTTTAGCAAATGATATGCTAAATTGTTGATTCAATATTTTGTAGACACATTGTGCAATATTTCTGTTTAAAGGTGTTTCTTTTATTCCAAATTCATTTTGGAGGAGTTGGTGACTTTGTTCGTAGGCTTCTATATAGATTGTACTCTTACTTTTGATGTTATTATTTTATCGGGTAAACTTATTTTCAGTATATGAAGTGTAATTATGCAGGTGGGACTGTAACATCTCGTGTAATATACTGAATAAAATATTATATGACACGATTCATATTTCTTATTTGTTTTTATTTGTTTGATTTTTATGACAGATATGGTAGGCCTATATGGGTATATGGGAGAGATTGAGATTAAGAGAGAGGGGGGAATAGAGCATATCAATTCTACTCTATGTAAAATGTAAAGTTAACGTATACCAACGTGCGGTGTTAAATCGTAATTAAACAAGGCGCGTCCATTATCTAAGAGGCCAGACGCAACAAAGTGACGTTGGAAAATACGGCTGAGAAGCGCAGAAATCTATACAGCTGGCTGCAATACTAAATTAGCTCACAAAAACTCGCGTAAGAAGACTTCCCTGCAGTGGAAATGGTATTGTCCGTTCGGTTGAGCAATCTACTCATGGAGATGAAAGAAATTGATGAACTTTTATCATGTTGTTAGTTAATAGATTCTCCAGACCAGATGGAGGAAATACACATTTGGGCAAGCTTATAACATTATTATGCTGAAGTTGTAATCAGAATATGCAATTCATATAAATTGATGCTCAAAACAATGCCATAGATTGTGAACTTGTCACAAGTCTTGTGAAGACGCCGTTCACATGTTTCTATGCGATATGCATGTGATAAGCGTAAATATTGACTAGTCGAGGAAAGAACCTCTTATGATTATGTTCAAAGTGACAGGACTTTTTTTAATCAATTAAAATGAATGTACCATCTCCGGAATGCTGAGAATTCAAGCTTTTAATTGCTATGTGATCAATAAGCTATAATAGTATAATGCGGCATCGAGGATCAAAACTATGCAGCGCATGCCTATTTTGAGAGCAAAATATACCATATTGTACAGGAATGTGATCTGTCTAGGCTTTCGAATTGACACAAGTGATAGGAATTTTTTCCCCCTTTGCAATAAGTTATTCCTATTTTTGAAAAATTCAGACTCTTAGCGTACTTATTCAAGTTGATCATTTCTTTGAAAAGGTAGTTGCTCGCCACAATAAAGAAAATAAAGTGAAAAACTGTTCAAAAACAAAAAAAGCCAATGGGCGCGCTCGCTTTGAGTAGAATGGTAGCGCCCTCTATCTCTTAAGTTTACAACTAGAATTGATATGAGAGAGAGAGAGAGAGAGAGAGAGAGAGAGGAGAGAGAGAGAGATGGGAGAGAGAGAGGAGGGGGGGGGGAGGGGAAGGTGAGGGTGAAAAGAGGTGAGATAATGCGATTACAAGCTTATTTTTTCAAATTCTATAATTCCCCATTTTAATGTGATGTCTACTTTAGATGATAACTTAGCGGGATGTACTGTATCACCAAGCTTCACATGTTAATGTAGGAGACTTATATGGAGGAGGATAAAACAAACAAACAAACAAAAATAATTGTTTTATATCTAAACCCAGAGGGACCTTATTTACAAGCTATGCTTTTTGGGTTCCTCATTTCTCATGTAATGTAAAATTATTTAGAATCATGTTAAATATTATGTATATGAATATTTTGTTCTTTGCCAGATTGTTTCGTATTTATTTATTTATTCGTTATTATGTATCAATTCTATTGATTTGTAAACTGTTGATATGACATGAGAAATAAAAACCACTTGAACTTGAACTTGAACTTGAAAAAAGGAGAGGAAGAGAAATAGAGACGGAGATAAATGAGGAAGATAGAATGAGATGGGAAGAGGAAAAGAGAAAATAAAGAGAAGGAAAGAGAGAGAGAGAGAGAGAGAGAGAGAGAGAGAGAGAGGGAGGGAGGGAGAGAAATGGGAAGAAAGAAATAAAAAGAGATAGGGGAGAAACCAAATTAGGTGATACGATTAATGATAAGAAATCAAATACATTATGAGAGAGGGAGAACGATATAGGGTTTGGAAGATATTACAGCGAGAAACCCTGGCTGTGATAACAGGATAATCTCATATTGAAACGAGAAACTGAAATTTCATTCACATTATTAATAATAGACAAAATATAGAGTGAATAAAATCTTGATGATAAATATCAATATATATTGTCTAAACTCCATGCATGAGAACAAAAAAGCTTCAATTTGTTTGACATATATATAAATGGGATACCACCGTATCAGATACATGAACACATTTTATGACCGATTGACAAGAAACCCTACGTAGCAATTATAATATAAATGCATCTAGAGACTTTTAAGTATATTATGCACTATATGAATTTTATTCTTTTTTATAATAATATAAAGTTTGTATATACGATAAGATCCACAAGAGATAAAATAAGATTACCTGGTAATGTTTGCAGGAAGAGCCAGGATATTACATCAATAAAACATGCAATATGACCCCTATCATCATTTTGTTACAAATTTGAACAAAATTAACGAAGAAATAAAGAAATGAGCAAAAGTTAAACGAAAACGTTTTGTTACGGATCAACAAACCAACAGAATAAGAGAAAAGGAAAAGCTCTCTGCCAGAATTTCGGTAAGGCGAGACAAAATTGAATTTGATATAATAAGTCTTGATCTTCAACATTATCTTCTACCATCGATGTCAATGATTGTGTCACTGCATATACAGGCTGTTTTTTTTCGGCTAATGCCCTCAGACAATGAATGATCCGCACTCCTGCGTAGGAACGCAGCAAGATCTCTCATCGTTCACGAATGCGAGTTGCAAAATGATTCTCAAATTACACATGATTATCACCAAATGAATATTACAATCACTGTTACAATCTGTCATTTTTTGTTCTCCATACTGATATTCATGGTGCGAGTATGATTATCAAAGATCATTATCATCACACATTATGATTGATGACTCAAAGAAATTAGTATTATCTGTGGCGTATGCAGGATTTGAAAATAGGGGGCGGAGCACCGATATGGGAGCGCTACCGAAAAATATACAATAAAATTATTTAACGTTTACAGGAAATTTTTATAGTGGTTTTCAAATGTTATGGGGTGCGTCCCCTGAGCGCCCGCTTGGATTCACCACTGATCATGAATATTGATCATCATTTTTTTTTTAAATATATGTTTTATTGAATCATGTGATTTTATTGATCATTATCATTTTAGTTTGTCCTGCTGGGTGTTTGTGGTTTATGAAGCGTAATATATTCAGTAAAACTGTTGTTGAATTTGTATGGAGTTAGGTATAGAAAAAATAGTCGATATGATTATCTTTTTTTACTTGCAAGGATCAAAAGAGTATCGAGATTTTGAGCAGGCATCATTTTGCAGGGTTCTTGCTCGTCATCGAACCCCCCCTCCCTGAAAAAAAAAAGAAGAAGAAAAAAAAAAAAAGTGTGTAAAACGCCATATTTAAAAACAGCTGACATCGGTAGATATGAGTGACCAAGCGTGCGTTGAGTACTGTGAACACACAAAGATGTATGCGACCAAGGGGAGCGGCGAAACATCTGTCGTTTTAGGCTCAAGTCTGTACATAGTAGGGGAGACCGGGGATGGACGTTACAAAATTCACATTTTGGGCCAGATAATTCTAATGAAAGAACTCACACACTCCATCTGGGGTCTGTAGTTAGCCTATTATGTTTGCTAAAACCTGAGGCATATAAAACTTGAAAACATGTAAACACTAATTAACTACAGCTTAATTAATGAAGACATTTTTTTGTAACAACCTACCCCGTATATACGGGGTAAGTTGTTACACCATATACGAGGTAATATGTAAACATACGGGGTAAGTTGACAATGTGTAAGTCTCTTATACCATACTTTTGTTTCAACTTTCCAGTTTCTTGGCATCGTTAAAAGTAGATCAAGTAGAGCTGTAGAATATACAAAAGTAATAATAGAAACATAAAAATATTAACACCTGAAAATTGAGAAAAAAATGTAATTTTACGTATGTAATGTAATTGGGGTAAGTTGTTACATCGACACGGGGTAGGTTGTTGTAACAACCTACCCCATGGGTGATTTTACACACAAAAATCAACTGTATCACAGCCATTAGGCAGAATTACAGGGCATGACTCGGGGGTATATTAGTGACATACATGTACTATATTTACAATACCAGACTATCATCATGTGCCTTCAGTTGTAAGAGCTATTACAAATTTCAATTTTTGTCAAAAATTTACTTTGAACTGTAAAAAAATGTTTTTTGTTGATTTACTTTTTAATAAAACAACGGAGAAACCTCACGACCGGCAGTTCATCACAGCTATGTGTAGGCTGTAGAAGGATGCCAGTTAGCACACCCTCTCTTCTTCCAGCTTAGCACACTGACAACTGTAACAACTGACCCGTGTAACATCCATCCCCGGTCTCCCCTAGTCAATTTTCAATGAACTTTCAGAAAACTCAGAAATGAGCATTCTGGATATAGGGTGATGGTTTAATTGAAGATGCTAGTACTAGATGTTCCTATGTTACATCAAATCAGTTTTGAGAAACAGAAGGTTAAAGATTTTGAATATGTCCACAAATCATGTTTCATAACATATAGATGTCAAACTTTCAGATTGACATTGTGTTATGTATAGGAAAGTTTTGATGCACAATCTAGGAATATAATACTTATTGATTTTCTATAATCAATAATCAATTAAATGCACATAGGAACTTTTAGCTCTATAACAGTGCACATAGGAACTTCTAATACTGAAAAGTCAATATCATAATGAAAACAACATTATATTTAGATATTTATGGTAAAATGGTAGTTTTATTAACTTCAAATGGATATTAACAGAAAAAATAATCATCAGTGGACTGGCAGTTCATCATCACCATCTTGATCATGATGCATTTTTGGTCATCGTGTGCCTTATAGTCATATAAGCCATGATTTTGGTGATGATTTTTCAGATTTAAAAGGTCTACATTAAGTTTAAAAAAGATGACACATATTTAATCACTGTGCTGGTCACTTTTGGCAAATTTTCAAAAAAAATATTTGGCTCCAAAATATCTTCTGCACCCTCCATGTTGTTCAAAAAGCATATAATTTTGCTGTCTCTGGGCACTACACACTGCGTATGCATGTTTGTGTGCATTGAACAGATCATGTGACTTGCTATACGTGTATTGATTGGCTGGTCATGTCACATAGGTACTTCTAGTTCTAGATGACTTCACATAGGAACATCTAGTACTAAAAAGTTGCTTTGTGTGAAAACAGTGGGGTGCCAATTTGACCCTTTATAATTAAAATATTGATTTTTAAATACTTACAAGTTAAAGTACACATACTAACATGTTGAAAAATACAAATACCTCAATTTGGCCAAAATGTAACATCCGGTACGAACATCTAGTACTAGCATCTTCAATTATTCTTTGTAATGATAATCATATACCAATGATTAAAATGTGCCCTTCTCAATGGGGGCTAAACAATTTTGAAAATGGGTGATCGAGAGGCCAACTTTGCTGCCTCTTTCATAACGTGCTTTCGTTTTGTGGCGACAAATATGATATGACCGACGAACCTCAACATTTCATCATCCCATTTTCGTATTATGTAATCGAATTTAATAAAGAGTTTTTGTCAAATTAAGTGCCTAGATCTCGAAACGAATGGTTCCATTCACTTGTTACCAAGAATTTTATTTCAAAAGTACAAAATGTGAATTGCATAATCATGGTAATAATAATAATGGTAATCGTTACGTAATCAAATTTAATGTATAGTTATTTTGTTATTTTGGTTCCATTCAACTGTTACTATTATTACAAAGAATTTTATTTCAAACGTATAAAATGTGAATTCCATAAAAACAGCATAATAGTTGTTGTTTGGTTGGACGAACCTTGGAGGAATCTTAATTCAATGCAATTTGCATTTTTCTGTTATAATACAAATCTTTGTGTTTATGGAATCATTGGTATCTAGGTATTTTAACTCTCCGGATTAAAATCACTTTCAATGGGGGAAAAAAAAAACTCTTTACGAAGATTCCATTATCTTGACTTCCATCAAAAACCTCGTCGTCGTGGGGGGGGGGGGGGGGGGGGGGTCGTGGGGTTGAGGCCCCACGTGATTTTTGGAGGAGTTGGTGACTTTGTTCGTAGGCTTCTATATAAATTGTACTCTTACTTTTGATGTTATTATTTTATCGGGTAAACTTATTTTCAGTATATGAAGTGTAATTATGCAGGTGGGACTGTATTATCTCGTGTAATATACGGAATAAAATATTATATGACACGATTCATATTTCTTATTTGTTTTTGTTTGTTTGATTTTTATGACAGATATGGTAGGCCTATATGGGTATATGGGAGAGATTGAGATTAAGAGAGAGGGGGGAATAGAGCATATCAATTCTACTCTATGTAGATCGTTACGTAATCAAATTTAATGTATAGTTTTTTTTTTGTTATTTTGGTTCCATTCAACTGTTACTATTATTACAAAGAATTTTATTTCAAACGTATAAAATGTGAATTCCATAAAAACAGCATAATAGTTGTTGTTTGGTTGGACGAACCTTGGAGGAATCTTAATTCAATGCAATTTGCATTTTTCTGTTATAATACAAATCTTTGTGTTTATGGAATCATTGGTATCTTGGTATTTTAACTCTCCGGATTAAAATCACTTTCAATGGGGGGGAAAAAACAACTCTTTACGAAGATTCCATTATCTTGACTTCCATCAAAAACCTCGTCGTCGTGGGTGGGGGGGGGGGGGGGGGTCGTGAGGCCCCACGTGATGAGTGTTTTATATTATTGAATTTAAGATTATGATACCACAATGACTGCTGACATCTGTCTCACAAATATGGGGAGGGGTATGCCCAAATTAAGTTGACAAAGAGGTGACAAACAAACAATTACATTTACATATTTGTATTATTTTGTATTGAAGCTAATCCGAAATGCCGAATTTTTGTTTCAATAAATTTGATTTGATTTGATTTGATTGTACAAGGTTAAGTCAATACTGACTTGCATAATATCAATAATGAATGTGATATCGTCAGGATCGACTTATGGAACTAGTAGAAGAAAGAATCATATAAAAGTCGATTGACGATCTTTAAGAATTCTAATATTTCAATTTTGAAAAGTTTAACATGAAATGTTATATATTTGAAAATGATCAATAATAATATAAAATGTAAGCACACCTGCAGTTTTCAGAGAGAACACATGAAAAAGTTAAAAACGTAATTTTGGAGGGGCTTTTTGCCTCAGCCCCTACTGGGGGCCGTACCACGAAATCGTGATAAGTCTAAGTTCTTGGACAACCCATTGGGACACGTGTGTAGAATTAACACGTGTTTCAATGGGTTGTCCAAGAACCTAGACTTATGACGGATTCGTGGTAAGGCCCCATGATTCCTAAGCTAATATGGGTTTCATTTAAATGTACGAGTGGGGAAAAAAGAAACTGTAAATAGGGTCTCGATAGAACAGGGGGCGCTGTTTGGCTCTTGTTCGGTAGTAGAGATACCTGTATTTAACCTAATCTAATCGGTAGTATAGGCTTACAGCAGAGGCGGCGGAACCGGGAACAGGGGTGCACAGTGCCCCTACTTTTCATCCACCCTCAAAGTGCCCCTTTTCGTTACTAGAAAGTGCTCTTTTTTCTTAGCTAAAAAGGGCACTCTTTATACTATAAATTTTAAGAAACTTTTTAGACTTCTTGAAAGTCCGTAGACAATTTCTTTGTAAAAAGGGGCACTCTTGGTACTAAAAAGTGCAATTTTTCTTCACAGTTTCTATTTTTAAACCCCGAATTTTCTGCTCAGTCGCTATGCAACCTCGCATAAAAAGGGACTGCCATGCAATATGCATGAAACCAATCACCCCTGCTGCCAGAGGCAACTATTAAAGAGTGTTGTCAGAAGCATATAGGCCTATATAATGATGGAGGGGCTTCGAGCTACATCCCTCTAAACGTATTTTGTAATGCCCTTTCTAGCGCTTATATTTTTAAAAATCATTTAAAACAAGTAAATCTATTTGCAATCGGTATTCAACATTATAATATAATATAATTTTTCACATTTTGCTTTAAGTATGTATGTAATAAAACTTTAAATGTTGCTTAAACTTCAAAATTTCCCCCTTTCTTTTTAAAAGGGGCACTTTATGCCACTGAAGATGCCCCCTTTTTCAGAAAAAGTGCCCCTTTTCCACTGTGACCCCCTACTTTCAAATTCGTTCCTCCGCGGCGCCGCTGGCCTACATTAACAATATAGCCTACCTTGGACCTGTCTATGTATATGCATACATGGACTTTCACATCCATGAATTAATTAGGCGTATATACAGATTCTAAGTGATGTTAAGGACAATTGATGAAAGAGGATTTTTTATTTTCTATTTATTTTCTTATTTATCTATTTTATGTATTTTTATTTATTTTTATTCATTTTTATCTATTTATTTATTCATTTATTTATATTTTTTATTTATTTATTTATTTATTTATTTATCTATTATTATTATTATTATTATTATTTTATTTTAATTTTTTTTTTTTGGGGGGGGGAGGGAGCTTCCCCTTCTTTGTGCATTTAATTCAAATGAAAGCCTAATTTAGTTAGCATTCTTAAAAACTACTATTAGCAAACTACTGCAATCTAAAAACACAAAGGGTAAATTGGGTGGAAAGGGGTGAATGATCAAGGGCTGAGGAGTAATGCCTACCCCCTTTTCGAACATACTGTCCCTCCTCGGACCCTTTCCAGAGTGATTTACGCTTTCCACCCTTTTATTTTTTAGTGTGCATGTATACTTCTGCCAAATGCCAATGACAAATAAATTAAATAAAAAATATGAAAAAAATCAAACTGAATAATAAACCAATGTGGGCGTTTCCATGGTAATCAAAGTGTAACAGTCTATCATGATCTAGAAAGCAAAGTCTCTGATCGAGATATTCAGAACAACCTTTCGTATTGCCATAAGGCTTCAGACTTAATACTTTTAACATTAATGAGAACCTTCAACAGAAGAAAAACAACGGTTGTTTTTGTTGGTGGCACATGTATGAGCAATTTTAAAGCCAAAGGATTTTATGTCTTGTCGATAGCATCGACCAGTTAAGATGAACAGAAGTGCTATTGGAACGAAGGCAGAGATAACAAGATTTATACCTGAAATAAAGGAAATAAACAATGAAACCAAATATGCATTTGATAGGTAGACACAGTACTCAAGAGAGAGAGAGAGAGATAGAGAGAGAGAGAGAGAGAGATAGAGAGAGAGAGATAGAGAGAGAGAGAGAGAGAGAGAGAGAGAGAGAGAGAGAGAGAGAGAGAGAGAGAGAGAGAGAGAAAGATGTAAAAAGTGGGAGGCATACGAGTGGAAACCAAAAGAGAAAAAGAGAAAGAGGAAGAAAAAATGATTTTCTTATAATAACCTATAGGCGCATGGCAGGAGAAAAACAAAAAAGTTGTTTTTTGTTCAAGTTCAAGTTTATTCAAACCAATCAAAAACACAAATAATTGACAAAGATAGAACATGATGGGTTTGGGACCCCGGAGAAAGCAGAGCTTGTGATAGGGGCCCCTTACACGGTAGCCTACAGTATAAACACAAAACAAGTATAATAGTATATTGAATATGGCATAAACATATTTACAATGATAAGTAGGGATTAAACATGGGAATACCAAAAAAGTTTAAATCACACACACACACACACACACACACACACACACACACCCACAAGCAGCAAACACGCAGACATACACACACATGGCTTTCTATTTACTTTAACATGTTTTGTAATTTCACAAAAAGATATTTTTTACATGAAAGTTTAAATTTAGATAGTGTTGGGCTGGACCTGATTTTTTTGGGTAACTTGTTCCATTCTTTGATGCAAACAACTACAAATGAGTTCAAAGCAGTTTGTGCCCTTGCTAGAGGTTGATGGATTAGGTTTCTTTGACGTGTGTTATACTGATGAACAGTAGAATTTACAATAAACGCATCTTTTAAAAATGAACTATTTTGAGCCGATTGAGATTTGTACATGAATATCAAGCAATTCAAAGAGACAAATTCATCAAGAGGCAAAATTTGAAGTTGCAAAAATAGAGGAGAATTTGGACTTCTGTAATTTGAATTTGTAATGATCCTGATGGCTTTCTTCTGAAGGACGATCAACTTGTTTATATGGCTCCTATACGTATTCCCCCATGCAACATTACAATAAGTTAAGTGGGGGATAATGAGAGCATTATAAAGAGTTATTAAAGTTTTCTTTGGTAAAAAGAAGCGTAACTTGGAAATGACACCTACACTCCTCGAGACCTTGGTACAAACATCACTAAGGTGATCTTTCCAAGTTAAATGATCATCCACTGTAACTCCAAGAAACCTTACATTTTGACTTCGGTTGATCAGATGACCACCAATTGTCAAGGCATCAGTATTATCTGGAATTCTTTTCCCCTTTGATCTAAAGACAACATATTGAGTCTTATTGGCATTTAACAAAAGTTTGTTACAACAAAACCACTTGAATATATTGCTAACTTTTGTATTTAATAATAGGATTTCTTCAGAAACAATTATACCCGAATTTTTAATGTAATGCCAATTAGAATATTAAAGGGCAGTAAAGATGTACTAAAATACCAATTGGAAGAAGACAACAATTATCAGATTTAAAGAAATTTTCTTTAATAACCTTCAAAAACCACAACAACGAGAGCTGTTTTGTTGCATTGAATTAGATTATTTCTTTCAGAAACAATTAAACCTTTTTTTTCTCTTAAAACCTTCAACAGACGAAAAACAGGTTGTTTTTGTTGCATTGAATTATATGATTTCTTTAGAATCAATTAAGAGAGAAAGGAAGAATAATTTTATTGAACGGAGTGGTGACGAGGGAACAGAGAAGAGAGTGAGAGAGGGGAGAAAGAGAGAGAAAAATAACTTTTAACAGAAGAAAAAAAAAACACTTGTTTTGTTGCATTGATTTTTTTTATTTCACTTTTTTTTCAGAAACAATTAAACCAGATTTTTAACTGTACTGTCAATGTGCATATCAAAGGACAGTGGAGATAAAAAAAATAATAATTGGAGAAAAAAAATAATAACAAGATTTCAAATAAATTTTACTTGCAATAGAAAAAAAAAACAACAACAATAAAACCAAGTACAGGTAGATATAGTTATGGAGAGGGAGGGGGTGAGAGAGAGAGAGAGAGAGAGAGAGAGAGAGAGAGAGAGAGAGAGAGAGAGAGAGAGAGAGAGAGATAGAGAGAAAGAGAAAGAGAAAAAAAGAGAAAGAAAGAAGTGAATTTCTAAATTTCTTTTAATACACAACTTCACCTCTTTTTGAACAAAAGTGTTGGATCCTGGTAGGGTTGCAATAAAGGCACATGCCTTCTATAATTTTTGAGAATCTCATAAATAAAAATATACATTTCAACTATATTTTTATATCCAGTTATACCTCATCCGCGATTAAATCAATGTGCACAAATTCTGGAACTTAAAAACCATGCTGTAGCACAAAAGGCAGCAGACAGTTGTATTATGTGCGACAGAGAAAAGAGAATACTTTATTAATGATTTCAATATAAAAATCAATATGTATTGCATATAATATGAATCATTTATGTAATGAGTATAAATAGTCATGTCAGATAATACAGTCCACTCCCACTATAACATGGAGCTGGGAACTGAGCCGATTGACTTGCTCTTATGAAATCATGTTAAATGGAATTATCTTTATAAAACGGCTTGAGGCGGATTCCACTCGACTCGTGCTACAAGATATATTAATCTGAACAGTTATTTTGTTTGTAACTCAATGGCCCGAATTCACAAACGTGGTTTAGTTAGTCCATGGTCTAAATCAGGGGTTTAAACCACGGATTTAGACCATGGTCTAAATTTTGGTATTCACAAACCACCTTTGTGAAATACCAAAAATTTAGACCATGGTCTAAATCTGTGGTTTAAACCCCTGATTTAGACCATGGACTAACTAAACCACGTTTGTGAATTCGGGCCATAAAGTTTCACGCCATAAAAGTTTATGGTTTTACACTACAAATTCATAGTTTAGGGGTTTACAGTGCATAAATGTAAAATTAATGTTCAGTAACCAACTACTACAAGTGGTTGTTTTCATTTCATGATGAGTTTGTCTTTGCGAAAATATCCGTTTTAATAAAAGGCTATTGATCATAATGAGAACATGAACATAAATCATGAAATCATCCACTAGCAAAGTTCTGCAACTAGTTTGAAATTGTAAAAGTATCAATAGGCTTAGTACGTGTATTCCAAAATTGAGTGTCAATATGTTCAAGTAAGAAATACAACATAATTAGAATGAAATGCTGCTCAAAATTTTATTGTCCAAAACAAAGATGGCCTGATATTTGTTTTGCCCCTTTTCTCGTGGGCCCGGCAGCCGCTGAGCAGTGCCAGAAAGACATTGCTTTATCCCCCTCTTGTTGAACGCCAAACAGGGAAGCAGCAACTACCATTTTTTAACGTCTTTTGGTGACGCGGCTGGGGAATGAACCCATGACCTCCCGATTATAAGGCGGACGCTCTATCAACTGAGCCAACACATCGGTAATTTAGGATGAATCTAAAATTTTGTAAAGGAAAATGCTGTTTATTTTACCAATCAACTAATTAACTACAGGTTAATTTATATACATACATCAAAGTTGCACATAACAAATTACTGCTTTAAAATATAACACAGTAAAAAGGTTCAGAATTCCTGCAAGTTCAAGTGCATAAAATGGAAAATTAGACAGTTATAACAAAATTTGCTTCTACAGTAACAAAGAAGTTTGTGTAGTCTCAAGGACTCTGTTATAACCTTACTTTTATTATCTGTTCTTGTCCTTATTCATGCTGAAAGCTATCCTTTTTACCTATTCTGTTAAGATTATGAATTAAATAACACAGAAGCTTCATGGAACTTCAAATCCAAAAGCTTTGTCCAGCTTGCTTTAAAAGCTTGACAAACCATATGAAGGTATCCCTTTTCTTGAAACAACTCCTAACTATCCAAGGTTTATTCTTATCAAATGCACAACAAGTCACAAAGTATTAGCCTGAAAAATCATAAAATTAATCACAGAGAGAAACAAACATGAACAAATGCTTTGGTATAATCATCAACATGATATTAACATCTTCATTTGTAATGGTTGCAGAGAATGAAGGAACATGAGTGTAAAGTACAGGCAAAGCCTTTCACAATTAACACTGCAACCATACATTCTCTACAACACTAGCAACAATATAGGACCATTCTTGGTCACGTGTGTGACCGAAATTATGCAAAATCTTGACTTTAATTGGCTATAACTCTAACAATTTAAAAAATATACTGATAATGTTTATATCATGCTAATATATTTTGTTGGCTATCATTTGTAAATATTTTGTTATATTTACATTATGCATGTTCAAGGTCAGAGGTCAAAAGAAGTGGGTCACGTGTGTGACTTCACAGAACGGCATGATTTGAAAGTTCAATTTCATTTTGAAATTCCTGTGAGTTTTTAAAATGATGAAATGTTCTTATTGCTGTGAGATATGCATTATGGACCTGTAACCAAAAAATACCACTGAATAGGAGTCATCTCTGAAATTTCTTTTTAATCTATTATTTATATCGTGATGTCGGGTCACGTTGTGTGACATTTTGTGGTCAGTGTGTGACCTATGGCAATTGTACAGAAAAATGAATATATTATGTATATGCAATAAATGTACATTTCGAGCAATTACTATATCCGCTGTTGTAAATTTTTTTATGAACTCAACCCTAGTCAGTCAATGGGGTGTTTTGGTAGCTGTCAAGACTGGGGGAGGCGGGTAGGGACGGGGGCCATGATGCCCCCTATAGATCTTGGCTGTTGATCGCGCGAGCGCGCCGAAAATTTGCACGATGTAGTGTGTGATGTAACTACAAGAAAGCACTGTTATTTTTCCCATAATAATAATAATTATTTTATATGAATTAATTATGCCATTTACGCATTGTATGAAGTCATAATTTTTGTTCTAATGACAAACTAAAGCTTCTGGAATGCTAATTTTTTGTTTGCATAATCTTTATAGGATTCCTAACAATAAATTGTACTTGGAAAAAATTTGATATCCAACTAAATTCCTTGTGTATTTTATTGCTTTATGAATTTCTTATGTATTTCCTTGTTTTTTTTCGACCATGTTTTGTTTGTTTGTTTGTTCTTTTGTTGTTGTTGTTTTTTTTTTTTTCTTTTGCGCAAAAATTACATTGCAGAACCATTTGGAGCATAATAATGCTAAAATAATTAATTTCAGCCAATGAAAGTGAAAATAATCAGAATTTATGACCGCCCCACCACGCGGGTCACGTGTTTGACCAATTTGTTTGCTAATTAATAATCAAATTAAAACTTGTCATGGATTCATATTAGTGAGATGCAAGGTACATTAAATCTAGCTTTGATGATATAATTATAATAAACCAGACCATGGGTAAGACGGGGCTTAACACTTTTTGTGTTTTTCTGGTTACTTGTGTGTGACATTTTGAGGGCAGTTAATTTCCAGGTTGATTATCTTAATATAATCAATTTAACAACATTATTTTTGGGGGTTAGATTAAAAGGAATAGAGGTAAATAATAATATAATTACAGTAATCCAAGTAAGGAAGTCAGCATATCCATTCCAGTCAGGGGTTAAAAAATGATATTTTATTTACCTTTTTCCATTTAATTATCATTTATGTTAATTTATGCAAATGAGAATGAACAATTGCAAAAATCACGAAAAAACATCAGTTCATGAAACTTCAGACATTGCTCTATTTGAATATGCAGCTTAAAATCAAAAAGCAAAAAATTTATTTGTCCCAATAGGTTCACTTTTCAAAGAATGGCCGAATAGCCTGGTCCCTTTTTTAAGGCATGACCATAGTTGGTCACACACGTGACCCGTGGGTCACGTGTGTGACCAATTTCAAAGTTAATTAATAACTAAATTAAAAAGCTGTCATGGCTTCATATTTGGTGAGATGCAAGGCACATTATATCTAGCTTTGGGAGAAAAAATTGTAAATAATAATAGAACCATGGTTTTCGGGGGGCGTTAACTTTTCGTGTTTTTGGGTCACGTGTGTGACATTTGATAGCAATTAATTCTTTAGTTAATTATCTTTAAAACAATAAATTCAACACCATTATTTTTCATTTAAATTTAAAGGAATGAAGTTAAAAAAGGGTATAATGACAATAATCAAAGTAAGAGCCAGCATATCAATCAAGTCAGGGTCAAAAAATGATATTTTACGTACCATTTTCTATTCAAATTTTTGCATGTTAATTATGCAAATGAGCATGAAAAATTTGTAAAATTAGATAGAAAAATGCATTTCATGAAACTTCAGACAATGCTCTATATGAATGTGCAGCTTAAAAACAAAAAGGACAAACTTTATTTTTTCAAAAAATGGTTCACTTTTCAAAGAATCGCCCTATATTGATCTTTACACAGTACAGGGCTAATGTTAAATTAGTTTACAGCTCAGACCCTTCACTTTTTTAAAGCTGACAAGAGTAGGCTTATGTGCCAGCACACAAGACTATACCCTCCTGCATCAATTTTGTCTACATTTCCTGTTGGAAGCCCAACAATAACATTGGAGTAATCTCCGGATCAAAATTTCATGCTCACTTCAGGCAGACCTGGCTACCTTCCTTCATTGCCCTTCATCAGTCATTTAAATGGATCTCAAGCATCACACACTGTCTTGAAGGCCACAGCGTGGGATGGTATACGTCAGTCAATGAGACCCATGCGTTTCCTTCTTGCTTCTGTCTTCTCCTTGTTTGCTCGCACTCGTAAATGGTACTGCAGAAAACAGAAAGAGAATACACGATTAATACATTTCATTTTTCAAGATCATCTAAATATGATACCAAATATTTTATTAACCTGGCTCTTGCCATCTTACTTGATATTAAAGACACTTGAGCATTCAAGGAGTTTCGACCTGCCCATTAATTCTGTACAAATTGATTTTAAAAATGAATTTTTGTTAGACATGTTACATCAGTGAAAAGAAGCAGTTCAAGGGAAAGTTCACCCTGGGTTTACATGTAAATTGGTTTTAAAAAATGCAGAAATATAAAAGAAAAATATGAAAGAGAGTTTGAAGAGAATCGACCAAAAAATAGCAAAGTCATGAATATTTACAGTTTTGATTTTGTGACGTCACGTGCGAGCAGCTCTCCCATGTGTTGTGTATGTAAATTCCATAAATTTGTCTTTTTTCATGGTTCTTGATAAAGGAATGGGACAATTTGCTAGAGGCATGTATATTAACATATGTTTGATGATGCATCAACTGCACATGCAGGTGAAATAATTAATTTTCTTTTGAAAAAATGACATTTTATGGAATTTACACTACATAACACATAGGAGAACTGCTCGCATGTGATATCACAACCTCAAAATTTTAAATATTCAAAAACTTCGCTATTTTTTGGTCGATTTTCTCCAAACCTTCACTCATATTTTTCTTTTATTTTTCTGCATTTTTTAAAACCAATTTAAACTCAGGGTGAACTGTCCCTTTAAGTTTGATTAATATTGTTAAGATTATTCAAGATGTTCTTGTTTATTGGAAACACAATTAGGCCTATATAGGCCTACCAATCAGTAAAATGGAATATAGGAGCAAGCTGCAAATGAGTGATTATACTTAAACAAAAAACCTGACTCAGAATTCCAAGTGAAGTAATGAATATGAAATACCATTATCAATTGATTAATTGTTGAACACAAATTTATAATAAATTCAAACAAATATATCAGCTGTAGGTACTGTTTAGAGCCAATGAAGAAGAAGATGATGATGATCGTGAACACGATGATCAATGATGATGATGATGATAAACAGTGATGTTAATTTATGATGATGATGATTATGATAATGATGATTATTATTATGATGATGATGATCATGTTGATATTTACCTTAGTTTAGAAGATTACAGATATTAGTTCTTTGTATTTATAGTGACACCCACCTCTTTCTTGAAGCATTTGTTCATGGCTGTATTGTAATCATCACATGCTCCAACAAATTTTTTTAAGGGATGCTGAAAGAAAAAATAAGGCATGGCAACAATAAACTTGTGCATTAACATGTATCTTCAGACTTCAATCAAATCTCAATAAGATTTTATCATGTATACCTACACTGTAAAAAAAAAAATACAAAAAATACAGCAAAGGGATGTCAGCAGAGTCGCCATACAAAAATGTAATTTTAAAAACAGTTTTGTTGTAAATTTCTCCCTTAAGAATTGATGAAAGAGAAGGAAAAATATCATTAGAGTTTTATAGTGCTTGTATTTGGTTCAAACGGAAAAAATGTGTTACTCCTGATGTATATTTTGTATTTCTCACGTAATTATTTGCAGGAGAAACTTACAACAAAACTGTTTTTTGAATTACATTTTTTATGGCGACTCTGCTGACAGCAGATTTGCTGTAAAAATACTAATATTTTTTACAGTGTAGCTGACTAATTAAACAGAGATTAGATACACCATAAATTGTCATACGATAAAAAGGGGAAACTAGAGGATCATAACATCTCATTTACCTGTTTCACTCTTTATACATAAGACTGTGAACATCAATTGCTGGTTCAACGTCTGCTGAATGACGACAAACAGCACAGCTAGGTACTCATTTATATTCACAGTCTGACATGACAAGAAATGAATACTAAATAAATATTTTGTCTTGGAATTGTTGGAAATGAGATTTTGGTCACAGATTAGGAATAGATTCTAAACAATAAAATTAATAAATATTTGGATTTGACAACTAAATCTAAAGTTAGTCTGTTAGATTCTGTCTTCTGTTAAAATCAAAACAAAACAAAAAAAAAAAAAAACATGCTTTGAGTCTTTTTTTGAATTATAAACTGTTAGTACCCGTAATATATAGATCTAGATCTTCTGTGCTTCTTCTGGTTAAATTTAGTTGAATTGGAACAATTTTTTTTTTTTTTTTTTTTTTTTTTTTTGAGAATCACAGCAAAGCAAAGGGAGTTAAATTTACCTCTTTATGACATTCTAGTAGCTGCCGAATAATACCATTACATTCTTCAGTGTGTAGATGTGGTGATAAATCTGGATGCATATTGATATGTCCTTCCTAGATCCTGAAAGTGCGATTTATTCACGGTAACTTCTTCCGAGTTCAATTATCAATTGGTCTCTCACATGAAAATGTACGTATCGGACTGATTACACAAGTGCAATTTCTAGACTTTGATTCGAGGTGTTTTCTGTTAAATAAAGTATCTTAAAAATTCAATACCAAGAATGATAAAATTAATAATAAAAATTAAAATACATTTATCTATAATAAAATAGTATATATAAATTTTAAACGTACCTTTGTCTTCTCTATGGTTATAATTATCATCATTTATTAGACAAACTACTGTTATCAGCGTCTGTATTCAGCCCAATACATGTGCATTTGCTACAGCATTACAAATACAATAGCGAAAGAGGATTTTAAAATGGCTTTTGAACAGGCACAAGCTACAGTTTCGTCGATGTTACATGGTATAAATAGGTAAGTATCACATAAATTGTTTATCTCTCCCAATTTCATTGTTTAAGAATAAACAACGGACAAAAGAAACGACTCCAGCTGTCGTCATGATCATCTGACTTGAATTGTGCAGTCCCACACATAGCCCTTGGACGGCTGGCGGCCACTTCAGTGAAACCACCAACAATAATATATTTGAGAAGCTCACAACTTTGTAATGATAAAAATGACCATTAAAAATTAGTTAGAAAAAGCCAAAATAACATTATGTGAAGGGACTTACCTTCGCAGACCCTTCTGAAAATCAGCTCTTTGTAAAATTTGTGCACTTGAACAAGTTGAAGTTGAAATTGAATGATAAAAATTTTGTAGATCTAATTTGATCTTGTGTCGTGATGACTTGTGTAAGAATTAATTACTTAGCCATTAGGGACTGCCAATTATGAATTGACCTTGCTTTATGAATTGACATTGCATAAGACAGTGTAAGTGGGACTGCGGCCGAATCAGGTTTATGAGTATGGGGCAAGTCCAAGCTATTTTGCACCAGTAACGTGTGGGACATCACAAGTATATTTAGCCCTATATCTCATATTTAGTAATCAAAGCTCATTTCTTGGGTAATTTCTGGTAGATAGTAGGTATCTTCATACAAAAAAACAAAAGTAATCAGAATTACTCGTTAACGTACTTATTTATGCTAATACGCCAGTAACGCGTGGGACCACAAAAATCATATTTTTTCCTGTTTTACTTTGTTTCTGAAACATTGTGAAATACTTGTCACCCTGGAAAATCATTGCAAACAACTTGTTATACATCTATTACTGAAGATTATCAAAAGTTTCATAAACATTCATACATTAGTTTTTTTCTCAAGGTCAATTTTAAAATATAGGTATAGTAACGCGTGGACAAGTAACACGTGGGACACTTTTGTCAATATGCATAATATAGTGTAAATGACACTTTTACTTGAGAAAAAGTTGAGTTTGGTATTATTTCAGCAAATAGACAGTTGCAGAATGTTTGAATCCTTTCCTGGAGGAAATGTTTTATTTATCACTAAAAATCAATTAATTAATTAATTTTTTTGTAAATAAATGTACTTTAAGATATTATCTTTATGAAGATTATGAAAATTATTTATTGGTATCAGGACAACTACCCCCTGGACAATTACCCCCAGGACAACTACCCCAGAAATAGGGTATGGGTTAGGTGTATGGTTATGGGGTATATTTTTGTAGGGGAGGGGTAGTTGTCTCAGGGAAATTGTCTAGGGGTAGTTGTTCTAGAACCATAGATTACATGTAGGCCTATAGTAAACATGCCCATCATAATCAATGCAAAGCTCAAAAGTCATTGTTACTGTAGTGAAAGTCAATTGGGTATCATACCTGTGCATGATGTAGTCACATGATAATATTATAATTTTAACAAAAACTTGAATTTGGAAAATAAATCCTGAGTAATAGTATGTTTACACACATCAAATATACTTACATTCATTCTGTTTTGTGACTACATGATAAAAAGAGAAAGGATATGTATAGGCCTAGTACCTTGTGAACAAAACTTGGTAAAAAACAGAAAGATATATGCATGTGATAGGGCGTACAATATAAAATGAAACTTAAACTCATGTGTAGCACATTGTCTCTGAATGACAAACTTTGAAAATGAATGAACGATGGAAGTTATATAACCAAATGTATAAAGCTTCAGTCTAAAACTATACTATTTCATTAAAGACTATAGAATAGGGCCCAGGGCTACCTATACATACATGTAGCATGCAACATTAACGTATGCCTGTAATGCAACAAATGACAAAAAGTTGCTTGTGAGATGTAATATGTAAATAACCCTTTTAAAAAAGTTTATTTTCTTCATTGCTATGAAGGAAATTATATTGTGCAGCCTTCTATACCAAGGAAAACATTATTGTTTGATAGATATAAGGAATTAAAGTAGACAACTGGAGAGTCAAAACTGCTTTTAATTGCAACAAAATTCATACTACGGTACTGCAACGAAAATCTTTACTGATTCAGAATATCTAAACTCTTGTCAATATCTGTTTTAGATCGGGAGTTATCACCTTTCAAAGAAGGGCACCATTTTTAGGCTTCAGCGGTACCCGCCGCAAGGGCGTCGAAATTATGACGTCACACCTTGGGCACCCGTACCGTGTCCACTGTATGCACGCATAAAATCCTGCACTGTGCTATATCGCGTACATTGCACATTCTGATTCTTGAAAACTTTCTTTCTCTGTTTCTCATCTCATGCTTCTCCCAGGCCCTGAGTAACTGGTCAAAGGTGATATCTCTTGCCGACTGTTCCTCTACCATTTATCTAATTATTTAAGTTAATCGTTTCAAAAATGTATTATTTTTCATTATATTAACATATAATTAGAATAGGCCTATCTTCAGCACGGGAGTGAGTGGGGGAAAAAAAAGATAATAAAACAAAGTGACATGTTTTTCATTGTGGACTGTTCAAATCACACTTTTAGTTTTGTTGTCATATAATATGACAAATTATTGTAACCAATAATCTATATATCTATATTGTAAGGTTATCATAATCTTGAAATTGTTCATTTGGTTTTGTAAGTCTTTATATTATTGTGCTGTGCAGATCCCAAGATAATTTCATCCGTTAGCTATACAATAATTCGTCCAAACTTTTGGATGGAATCGCTCCTTAGTTCTTCAGTTACAGTATGTGAACTTTTTTTAATGGTTTAAGATATTGTTCAGAATGAAAAAAAACATTATTTGTGTAGCTTCGACCTTGTTACAATGAATTTGACATATTTTGCATTTGTGATAAAACAGCAGTCTTACGAGAGACGACTGTATATCCATTCGCTCCTGCCGGACTGATATATACACTACCCATCCCGTTGCGTGTGTAAGAATTAAGCAAACTAAATAAGTAGACTGTAAATATTGCAAACAATTCAATGCTTACATCATTGATTCTTAAATATTATGTCTCTTCAATATATATTGATTTTATTTTAAGGAAGTTCCTGGTCTTTTAGCCATTGAATTTCGATAAATAAGGAATTTTGGAGGAAATGTGACATGACCACCTTGTCAAATTAATGATGGTAGTGTTAATCGTGTAAGTTAGTTGGGAAAGTCATGAACGGTGGCATGATTATATTTTTCTCTAAAACCTTATTTGGAGGGATTCATATAAAAAAAAATCATATAAAATCAATATGGATTCAACACGATTAAGTCTTCTTAGAATGAAGTCGCTATAAATTTACGTGGAATTTTAAGCATTATATCCCCAATGTCAATGGGCAAATAAACGATTCACCAACAACCAACGGGCGCACCGTTCCCGGCCCCTCGGTGAGAGATGAGCAAGGCAATTCGTGCTTTTATCATGATTGCAAACTCTTCAAAAATCTATCGCAGCAAGTTCAAATCTACAAATAATCACAATCGTTAACAAATATCCCAAAACACGATATTCTAAGGATATACAACCCTGTATGATTTGTCCAATGGTGTAATCAGTTGTGATAAAAGATCCATATTAATCCGAGACACAGCAGCTATAGCAAGCTAGTACAGTACCAGTGCGAGCAATCTGGTTTACGTGTATACGTATGCATCAAGCTGCGCGCGCAAGCTCAGATCAGCTGGCTGTTGTTCGAGCTGTCCAAGGTGCGACGTCACAAACTAGGAGCTCCTCCGCACGCCGAGCGGCCCATTTGGGGCGGATTAAACAAAAACGCTAAAAACCATTTACAGCTATTTCTGAGAGATTCAAGTCCTTTTCAGCATGTCAATCGTATAAACGAAGGAAAATCTATTCAGTAACATGTAATTTGGCCATTATTAGCAAATATTGTGTATTTTTCTCCGTGTGTCTACTTTAAAAAAAAAAAAAAAAAAAAAAAAAAAAAAAGAATTGTGCACATTTTTTATCACATTGCGAAAATCCCAAAATGAGCATTGTTTTTCTTTGGGGGAGCAAAAAAAAAAAATTTTTCATTTATTTTAGTTTAATTAAAGGTCTTGGTGATGGCAAATGGATGCACTGATCATGTTAACTGATTTTCAATGTTCATACAGGTTAGAGGGAATTTCCACTTCCATTTGGCAAAACTTAATGTACTTCCATACGTTTTACACACGTTGTCCCATGCGTTACTGAAATGTCCCACGCGTTACCAAATCTAATTAAAGATTGTGTTAATTAGATGAATTAGACTAAACTTTTTTTCTTCTGATTATGATGAAGCCTATTGTAAATTTGGTCTTTTGAAAGCCTCATGAAAATTCAATCATTATTTTTTCTGCAAATGAGAAATAATGACCTAAAAAAGTAACGCGTGGGACATGCCTATTTTGTACCATCCCTCATTTGCATATTTAATTAGTTGAGAAACTGGAAATCATAGTTATGATAACTTGTCATTCAGACTTTAGGTAACCACTAATATTGGGATAGAAATTTTTTAAATTTTAAAGATATCTTTTATAAAAGCCAAAAATTTAATGTCCCACGTGTTACTCAAATTTTTAATTTTTGCAAATGTATTCATTTATTATTGGTCATTCATAAGCATTATTTTTCTCTTGTTATAAAATTCATGTACTTTAACATCTTGGCTTTCAAATGACACCAAGTTTGTCTTTTTTAACCATTTTGAAATTTCACTTATGAGTGATCAAATAGCTTGGACTTGCCCTATGACATCTGCCTAGTATCTGTCACCATCTGACCATGTTAAATTGATGACATTTACTTTAGATCTATCTCACCTTTTTCTAGAATGATGTATAATTTAAAATTAAATAGTTAAGACTCTAGTACATGTACAGCTTGGGAAAAAATGATTAGATCAAGCTCATTTTCTTTTCTGGGAGAAGAGCACCATTTGCATTAGTAACAAAATGTCTATACTCATATGTCAATGATATTATTGCTGAAGAATGTATAGAAGGAGGTAGATTTAGTCTGTGTTGAATGTTTTGTTTACTGCCATGACCACAGGGCAAGTCCAAGATAATGTCCCCTTAAAAGACAAAATTTCATCTTTGTCTTATGAAGGAGTTTTTGGTAGAATATGAAAGACCTTAAATGTCAACCTCAGAATTTCATTAAGAAAATTTGTTATATGCAAAATTTATGCAAATTTGGGGCATCTAATTTGCATAATGGTAAAACAGAGCGTTACGTATGGACATTTATAAAAATTCATAGAAATCAAAACAAATTAGTTGGATTCCATCATGGGTGGGACATGGACCCTTATCATTCAAAATTTTTTTATAAAAAAAATTGGTGAAATCTAATTAAATATGCAAATTAGCTCGTGTCCAAGCATGAAATGTCCCATACGTAACAAATTGAGGACATTTTGTTAAGTTATTTCCCAGAATACAGCACTTGAATTGTTGCAACTCTGGGAAGTTCTAATTTATCAGTGGGACAGTATAATCCTTTTAAGTTTTGAAAAATTTAATTAACTTTTTAATTTATATTAATTAAAATATTGTTACGTATGGAAAATGTGTTACGTATGGGACATTTGTACACAATGTCAATGGGAGTTGTGTACAAAGTGAATGTAGAAAAAAAAAAATTAAGAGTGCTCCAAAATGATGATTTATTCACATTTTCTAGAGTTTATAAAGTTTGCTTTGCCATGATACTTGATCCATGAAAAAAATTAAACCAAAAATTTGGCAATAATGAGAAATATGGAAAATAAAAAACAATAGAATACATAAGAAATTCACAAAACAATGAAAACATGAGAATAATAGTGGGAATTGTCAGTTTCTTTTTAAATCCCATTGAATATGTTTCAATACACATTTTAAAAGAAAAAAATCTTTGCTATTTCCATATTTTAAAAAAAATTGATTTTAGAAATATGGATCAAATTGTGTGCATTTCTCTATGGGGACAAATTGCCCATACGTAACTGTCCCATACGTAACTGTCCATACGTAACACGTCCTCTCCGACTTTTAAAAGGCTTACAAAAAAAAGTGACAATCATTATGACTCCAAACTTTACAGAAGTAAACTAGAGGTTGGACCTTTCATCACACCAAACTTCAATACATCAGTGGAAATACTTCAGAGAGTTTTGGAGTTGAAAAATTTTCTTTAAAAACTTGAATTCTCTGGTCCCATACGTAACGCACTACATTTCATGCTATGCATCAAGGTCAAAGGTCATAGTGTCATCTCCCATCGTGTATTACTCTCTTGGACACTACCATGAGGATGAGAAAAAATAGTACCCTTAACCTTCAAAAAGATTTTATAGGGGGTAAAGGTCTGAAATGTCCCATACGTAACATGCGGATTATCTTGGACTTGCCCCACAAAAAAGCCTGGGCGGGGGGCAGGTTCACTCAAAGACACAAGTGCTAGATTAGTACTTCTACTTCCACTTCTACGTCGGTACTTGATATTACTTCAAGAAATAGTAGCATCTAATTCAAGATTTGTTGAGTACTGTATTCGCTTAATTTTTCGCGCTGAGCGGCCTCAAAGAATGTTCACAGGTTCTTGAATTCGCGCTGCATTTTAGTAAGCATGCAATTGAATGCACTAAATACATGCATAAATAAAGCATGCTCATATATTCGCTCATTTTTAAATTCGCGCCTGCCGATATTCGCGCGAAATCCGCGAAAATTAATGTACCGCAAATATTTCCATGATTACAGTAGTTTGAGTTGCATAATCCTTCATTTTAGGGAGACAATCCCACACTCTGTTATAGACCTCTATATCTGCTCAAAATATCACCATCCACTAGATTTGACTCCTGGTTTACTTTTCTTCCTCACCTAACGTAATTTTTTAGAATAGAACATGCTTGCAAATTCAAGATTCATTTTAGTGCAGACATTGTGAAAATCTGTGATCAAATTTGTTTTTTTCGAGTCGTTCTTTAAATCAAATTGATTTTGTGGAATTCTTCTCAACTTTTTACAATAGATACATTGTATCTTTTTTAATTTCTCAGGCAGTGCTGAATTGCCCATTGATAAGTGAATTTGGGAAGGATTTATTTTTTCTTCATGAAATATTATTTGGCGAAATTGTTTGGAAATATGCCTCCTTGTACCTCAATGAATAAACACGAAGCAATGTTGGATGGCATGTCTAAGGTATACCATAACCCTGAGGCCTGGGCCCATATTCATAAAACCTTAGTAAAGCTATGAATATGGGCCCTGATTCCTACTTTTGTTAAATAATTTTGATGTACACAAGGGTCATTCCATGTCAAATCAACTCCAAAATCTGAAAATGTCCCTACCATTTTTATTTACATGGAATGGCCCCCAAATGTTTATTTAGGACACTAATCATTTTCATTAGTTTTTCATATTATGTTCTTATTATGTCATATTTCCAGGTACAATCCAGAGAATCTGACTCTTCTAGAGAAATATGTGGAAATTCAAGTGAGAGAAAATCAATATGATCTGGAGGCGAATCTTGCCATTCTGAAGCTGTAAGTGTTGTACTTGTATTTGATGCCATATGGAAAATATTAATATTAGTAAAAAAAGACTGACATTTACATGTTATGAAGCAAAATAATAACAGACGTTCAGCATATATGGGCTTCCAAATTTCTGATCTGGGCCTTTCAATTTTTTCCTACACAAGACTTGTTGTTTGAAATATTAAGAGTTCTGTGCGTGGGACTGACAAGTCCCACGCACAGAACTCTTAATATTTCAAACTTGACCTCCAACGGGGAAAATGGTTGGTGTGGAGCCTACAGGCAACTCCTGTTAAAATGATCGTTAATACAACAAGATTTTGTTTTGTTGAGGTAATTGGCTTGGCCCCAAGCATCTCGTTATATACTCAAATACGCAAATTACTGGTATTAAAAAAAAAATGTCCCCCTATGGAATGCCACAAATTATTAGTAGTAATTTAGCATTTTGACTAGTGTTGATTCGATAAATATGATCTGAATTAGGCTAACTAGATCCCATTATTTGCTCAGTAACATCTCATAATGTATACAGTATTTATTCAGCTTTTTGTAGGTAAAAAAAAAATAATACCATGTACAATGTGGGGATTATTCAGTGACTGTTTGTATTACATTGTATTATATAGGTATCAGCTGAATCCAGCACATTTTAAAATGCCGATAGCTGCTCTCATCTTCCTCAAGGCTATGACCAACCTACCACATACAGACATCATACTCTGCAAATGCCTCCTGGACAATGATGTTGTATCCTTTGAACGGCATGACTAATTGATTGTTTATCTATTAAACTGAATGTTAAGAAATTAATTAAATGCTTAAGTGTGAGTAACAAGGGAAAGGGGACACGGTAATTGCTTCATCGACAATTGCTCCGGACTATAAAGGATTTTATGTTAGGTTTAGGACAGGGTTTTATATTACATGTACCTAGGTTGGTGTAGGGTTAGGATTATACTTGATCTAGTGTTAGGTCCAGAGTCATGATTCATGTAAGAACAAATGCCATGGAATCAGGGGGGGGGGGGTGATTAGCTTTCAGTACTATCTGAGGGATTTAGTTATATGGATTTATTTCAAAGCAAATATCTCATCGTCTTGTTTAGGATATTACTGCTCCACCAACTGGGCTATACATGTAGCTCCACTATAAACAAAAATATTTCTTGTACAATCCAAACACTTGCAGTTTTAACACATTTCCTATGACACATAGGAATTTAGGTCCTAACTGCTAGCCTCAAGCTTTTGTAATCTCCATCTCTCATTTATTGGGTATTTCGGTTGAGATGGAATGAGAGACAGGGAAAAAAAAGGAAAAAGAAAAGTAAACTGAAAACAACCACCAAATTTTAACTTACTTATGTACATCATAATCACATAATTTTCTAGCTTACTGTTCATTAATATCGAGACTGTGCAGCTAAGTTAACACAATAGGAATTACAGTCAAAGAAATGTTCTATTTGTGGCTGTTCCATTTTCCTGAATACCATAATTTTAGCAACAAGAGGAGCCCCTGCAATCTATTTGCTACTTTGCAGGATTATTAGAAACATGTCACTTCAAACAATTCTGGGTAAGCTTCTGAATTTTTCTTCTTTTCATGGATGATCTAACAATTGGAACATGTCATCTACATTATTCCATTTGGTGCACACCCTTTTTGTTTTGATTTAAATAGTTATGAAACCGTAGATGGTAGCAGATTCCGCTACAGAAAGCTAACCCTTTCAAGGTAATTTTACTAATTGTGTCAAAAGAACATTTACATAATCTTGTCTATTTCCAATGAGATGAAATTCTTTAGTGATTTAACTTTAAAAATTTTAATCTCTAGTTTTTCAAACATATATTTAAAAAAAAAATAAAAAAATGTGGTGACTGTATCTTTCTCTCTCTCTTCTATTTTCTCTGGTGTATAATCTCCATTTTGTAAGGATGTGTCCAGTCTCATTCTGTTATCCATTTTCTCTGATTTGTATTTTGATATGATTAAATTATTCATATTTTCAACCAGAATAATTTCAGTACAAGTGTCAAATTCTAATCAAACAACAGTAAATTGTAAATTGGCTCCTCGATAATGATTTATCAATCCTATGTCATTATGTTGAAGTTACTCATTATTTGTGGTAAAAAGAAGTATTTGGTTTTGTGTCTAAATATCTTACAAATAACCATTTCTGTATATCATTTCCAAAAACGCTTATTCTTTACAAATATTTATCAACAGATCGAGTATGACGCCAGGCCCACAGCATTACAGACTGTTGCTGGTTTCCACAATGCTATCCGGAAATGTGAGTAATGAGGCTTGATTATTAGAATATGAAAGAGTTAAAAAATTTAACATCATGGTCAGCACTGTGGTGTCCTTCTTTAATTTTTGTAAATTCGATTTGAATTGATGTGGTCAGAAGATATAAAGTCAGAAAATATAAAGTGGTTATCAATTCTAACCATAATCATGTGGAATTTATTAATGCTGGTAGCATTGAGCATGAGTATTCGTTGGACATTGAGTCCACTCTCGTTATGCACCTGGTACCAAGCACTTTACTGTATTATAACAAAATCTCAATATACTGAACAGTCAATACATCTGTCTGCACAAATTTTGACCGAGAGAATTCCCTTGTTACAAAATCTTATTTTATTCATTCTTGTTATAACAGGAGTGGACTGTATTAAAATCGTTATTGAAAATTGGCAGTTTTACTTTGCATTGGGATGAAACTGGGCCAGTTGGGATTGGTGCTTGATGGAAACTACATTAAATATTTCCCTTACAATATTTCAATACACTGTCAAAAACTGGTCATGGAATTCAAATTTTGAAAATGAAGTCCAGTTTGTTCTGGTGGGATGGACCCATAGCAGGACAGTTTTTAAAGGGATTTAGTAACTTTCAAAAACGAGCAATTAGATCAAGATTAATAATATTATACTGTTCCAACAGTAAAAGCAAACTACTGAAAGTTTCAGATCAAATGGAAGTCATTTACTACCTTAAAACATTGTAACAAACAGTGCCAAGCATTCAGCCGAACACCAGTACCCTCTGCTGCTAGCTCGCTTGGCCGCTAGGGACGGGGACTATACAACAGGAAATGGGTGTATGTTGTAAGCACATGGTTTTATAAACCATCCGGGGTTGGTTAAAAAAAAATTTGAGTATGAAATCATTGATATCTTGAAGGTAAAGCAAGCAATTAGCTTGCAATTTTGAAGAGATACCAGACTGACCTAAGTGTCTATAATTATTTTGGCAAAATAAGCTCAATTGATTTTCAATGTTACTGCCGCCCTTTAAGTTTTCAGGAGATATTCATGGTCTAAAAACCTCATAAAAATGAGGAATTTTGCTATTCTTGTTTCCCTCTCTGTTATGTTGGATTTTCACCTATTACCAAAGACCTTTGGTCCTTACATCCTGTGCAGGATTTTAATATGCAAGGGCCCTTCACTCCCTCCTATCCTGAGCTATTATTGTTGTCTGATTGAAATTTGAGTATTTGTCTCCAAGGTCCTTCTGCATGGTTCTCTGCTAAGTAATTGGTTGTCTGTCTGTCTTTCTTCTCTCCAGTCTTGGTTTCCATTTGGTTGACATGATTTTTATTTAGCTTTCTTCCGTTTTAAACAGGTAACCAAGCATGTGAGTCTATGTTTTATGATTATTATGGAAAGGAACTTCTGATTGGACCAATTCCTTCATTCCTCATAATTTTTTGCTGTGGTCTATCCAGATACTCAGGAATAATCAGAGGCTTAAATTGTGAATGGCATCCAATATTACTTTGTCCCTTGCTGTCATTGCCTAGTTTTGCTGTCATACATGTACATGTACAGGAAGATCGTCAGCACTAACGTTTTGTATACTCTATGGAGTATACTACGCCAGAATACATGTACGGGACTTAAAGCCAGTACGAACCAGCAGCCTTGTATAGCACTACCTCAAGTCCTCAACTACCCGATTCTGCCCTGATTCCTTACCCATAATGCAACAGCCTGATCAGTGAAGCCTTATAATACAGGCCCATTGGAATGATAACATACTACTCAATGAATTCACTACTGATAACACTACTCAATGGATTCACATCACAATGATTATGTTGCAAAGTAGCAAAACGCATACTTTTCCCATCAAAACATCTTAGTTTCCCAATACAAATTAGATTGTAGGTTAATTTATACACTGTCTTGTTAATAGTTATCTCAAAAGGTATACTTTAAGACCAGCTTTTTATAACACACAATGAATGAGAGTGTTGCTCAGTTCGCTCTTGCGTTAATTGTCCAGAGTGCAGGTTTAGTACATTGAGGACCAAGGCTGATTTGAAATAGATGGGCTGGCTTTGCCTTATTTCTTGGTATATCAGACAACCACCCCTGGCAATATCTGATAATGGAGCTCATTGAGATTATATGATACAAATCCAACCTATCACAGCGCAAATTATAACTATGTTCTATACTGAAATGTTAATATGATTATCGTTGTATCTTACGTGTGTAGTCATCTGCCACGTGATCAACAGCACCTATCAGACGATTGAGAAGGTACAACTAGGAGAGCTTCTAGGAGTGTCTGATGATACTGAACTTAAGAGATGGATGGCTAGCTATGATTGGAAGGAGCTTGATGGAGGCAAGGTTTACATTTCTAACCAGGAGGAGAGTGTCAAGACAAAGAACATCACAGAGAAGATCGGCTTTGATAGTAAGTGGATTGTGTAATGAGTAGAAATTATTACTTGCTTAATGCCATGAACTGTGCTAATTTCTGCCTCAGCAGAGTTTGAACAGAATGCAATTTTGTGTGAAGCAACTTAAAGCTGGGCAGGCTGGACTTGAAATTCAAACTCAATTTGAATGTGCTCTTGCGAGAACCACCACTTTCGGCTGCCTTTCAATTAGTAACATTTTTTTTAAATTCTTTGTTCAAAATGAAACATCTGGTAGGGCTTTGCCAAATAAAAAGGGCTTCTGCAAAAAAGGCCTGATTAGGCTTGTAATTTGGGGTTTTAGTCTTTCTTGAAATACTACAGGAAAACTGTTCCTCCTTGTTATCACGGGGTAGCTTATTCCTCAATGTCCCTGAATCATGACATATCAGCTTCATATTTCATATGCTGAGGTGAGTGTAAAGTCCTCTTTGTTATTACAGTTCATTGAATTTTTCTAAAGTCTTTAAATTATTTTCTTTGAATTTACCCTGCAGATGTGGCTACCGTTATGAAGATATCCCAGTGACTTGAATGTGAATAGCAACATGAACAATTTATGAACTAACAGAGCACTGTCAAAGACTGAAGAAGGTAGAGTCACAACTTGTAAATCTCCAGATATGGTCGGAGTCTGCCTCTCTGGATTCACAACCTTGATATGACCTTCAGGTTTGAGCGACGCGTGTTCAGGCTACAGTGCATCTAGACATCTGCTCTTCAAATTCATCTTTTAATTATTCTTCTTTTCCTCAACATTCTAATGTTTATACCCTGTGTTTCTGTTCAGAATCATGTTGTTGTCAATTTAAGTCAGTATTTTGTTTTCACACTGGTGTAGATACATAATGTAGTTTGTGGTTCAAGAGTCTCTGAAAAAAGCGGAAACAAATTCTTTGGATGTTACATTATCTGGAAGATACAGTGGAAACTCGATATAAAGAGGTCTTATATAACCAAATACATAATGGAACCAGCTATTCTGCTATTCAAAATGGAATCAATTTCTTGTACTTTCAAGATATAGAAAAATCCAAAAGATTCATTTTGAGGACCTCATAAACAGTTTCCACTGTACCTGTAACTCCTTTGTATAAAAATTGGTAAATTGGCACTTGGTTTAAACCCACTATGACTAATGCCCATTTGGTCTCATCTCACATGGTTTAGTTCTATTTTGTGTGAAACCAGTTCTTATAATTACTGTTTGGTCTAATTTTCACTTCGCCTATTTACCATTTTGACTAATTCCAATTTTGTCTGACGTCTTCTTGGTCTAACGTTACTTGGTCAATTCCATCAACAAAACTGGTAATAGACCAAATATTCATTTGGGAATGAGACGAAAATGCAATTAGACAACTTGGCTATTAGATGAATTGGCAAATAGAACAAGTGAGGATTAGACCAAATGGGTTTAGCCAATGTATTACTGGACAAAGTATTGGCCAACTGCTGTTGGACCAAGTGTATTATAAACCATAAAATGGAAGGATTTGAAAGGCAAGGGTTATAACTAACGATGATCTTACGACTGTTCTTTGAGGAAGACCATGATAAATTTGAAAGGCAAGGGTTATAACTAACGATGATCTTATGACTGTTCTTTGAGGAAGACCATGATAAATAATCCTAAAATTGTAGACATGTTATAAATAAACCATAGTCTGACTATTTTTTTAGTCAATATCATATCTACATGTAACACATGGGTCTGTTATAAACAGACCCACATGTTATGTTGTAACATATATCCATAAAAAAAATTCTTAAATTATTAGAATGATTTTACAGTGTAGTTGGTATAGAAGGTTAAAATGATTAGAATTCATTATTTTTTACCCTTCATACCTTGAGCTACAATCTTTCAAAGATAATTTAATCACTTTCAAAGATCACTTTCAGTGAATGCCATCACAAAATAAACATATTTTAGAAGAATTATTGCTGTCACTTCCCAAGAAAGTTTATGCAAATTTTCTTGATAAAAGTGTAGGTATTTAGCTGGGTTTCAACTTGTTAAAATCTTTGCCAGATACCAAAATAGGTTAAAAAAAAAACAATAACAACTGATGTCTGACAAAATTAGCAGCATGCAACAATAAACTTTGGCTATTCATAGAGCCATAACAAACAAAACAAAACAAATGTTTGCGAGTTCTTTAAATTTTAATAAATACAAGTCATTTCTTCTTAATTTAATAAAATACAATACATACAATGTAAAAATGAAACTGTGTTACATGTATTATTTATACATATATTTTGTGGAAATTTGCATATCTGTTGTGTAAACATAGTCATTTTCCACTACATTCCCCTAGTTTCTCCCAAAATGAGAAGTTAAGATATCCAAAGTTAGAAATATGGAGAGGGGATTTTCTGAGGAATAGATAATGAGAAACGACTAATCTCCAAACAAATCAATTTGAGGCTATTTATTTTGTAAAGAGTAGGATTTAAACACTCCCTTTAAGAATGCGGCATTGTAAAAGATGTTTGAATATTTTTTAGTTATAAGGTACTGTAAACTCTGCTTCAGCCTAAGTCGAGGGAGGCAAATACTTGCTGGAGTCCAAGCAATTTTCATTCAGGAGTATACAAGATTGTGTTATTTAACTCTCCCTAGTTGAAATTTTCCCAATTCAAACAGATTTCTATGGATTAGAGAGATTCCATTTTGGCTGATTAACCTACATTTTCACATTACTGTCCTCTCATGAAAATATTATTTGGATTGAAAATAAACCCTTACAAATTTGCCAGATTATAAATCTCTTTACTAGTTTACATGTTCATGAGCCCATTAAGTTTATACCATGTTTTGAATGATCATATCAATAAATTTGTACAGAGTTTCGTCTGTACCTCTTATAAACAAAGTTGTTATCATATCAGAAGTTTATATTTGATAACTAGCTTGAAACAAAAACTAGTATTAATTGTTATATTTTGGTTAAAATGAAAATACAAAATGCATTTTTACACACATAATTGAAATACAGTCAACCTTGCCTCAGTCAAACTCGCAGAAGTCAAATAATCGATGAAGTCAAAGGCCTTTTTGAGACGATATTCCATTGTTCTTAACCCTTCATAAGGCAAATATTTTTAAAGTCAAAGCTATTCCTTCAGTTGTAACATATGAGACTTACACAAGGTCGATCGTATAAATGTATCAGGATTTATGAAAATTTTGGAGAATAAAAATTATGTTCAATTTTGAGTCTCATGTGTCAGGCCTACACAATGCAAATAAAGTACACAAACTAGCACATAAAAATACAGTCCACTCCCTTTCTAACAAGGTGCCCGAGATCATACCACATGACTTCTTGTTACAAAATTTTGTTCACTTTTAATAACAGAAATGCTTACACGATCTGATATAACAAGGTATTTTGCTGGATCCAGCTCTTTGTATTCTATTGTTCTTTTGTCCCATGGACCTCGTTATAACAAGTTTCCAATGTATAAATATTGAAAACAATTTGGCAGTTGTCTGAAACTTTGGTTAAAAGTTAAATCATGTTTCATCTCTGTACGTGCTTGCATGCTACATTATCAATATAATCCACATAATCTAAACAAAATAATATTCAACAATACAAACACAGCAGGTTATAAATATACATTGTAATTTAAAAGATTCAAGCCAACCATGTGTCTAGGCCTTTTTTTTTTTTTTTAAGCCTGTATATATGGCCGTGTGTTATAAGTTCGCCGCCTTTTGCGTTACATGCCAATTTGACTACAAACGGAACCCTTTTCACTTCAAAGACCTGTATCTCGAAAAGTATACACCCTACTATATCAAAACTATACTTTTTCTGAAAGGAAATTCATCAAGGAATCTAAATCTGCATTGAAAAATTATACCAGTTGCAAGATAAAAAAGTTATTCTGAAAAATTTCAGGACATACAGATTTTTTATTAATTTTCATTTTTTTATCATCAAGTCATCAATTATCAGCCAACTAGTAATGACATTATTATATTATGATAGAGAATATTCATACCTTTAAAATAAGGTATAATTCATTATGGTTTACAATTTTAAAATGAAAAATATAAAGATCCAAAATTTTGCCCCAAAAATATAGATTTTTTCAAATTCATGAGGGGGTTGAGTCCTGCCAAGTACTGTTCCACCATCAAACACATTGTTTAAGTGATATGATGGTATAAAGCAGTTTATAAGCTTCAATTTGGTGCAAAATTTACAAAAATAGGCTAAAATTTGGTAGAGATATTGCAGTTTCCCCAACGGTACTGCAATATCTCTCATTCGTAATGACTTTGTACAGGAGGCATTGCTTTTTTAAGTCAAATAATGATTGTTGGGTCTTCCTGGTTGCTATTGTGACATCAAACCTATTGTTCAGTGATGTTATGGTATAAAGCAGTTTATAAGCTTTAGTTTGGTACCAAATATACAGTCATAAGCCAAAATTTGGCAGAGAAATTCAAATTTTCCCCAAATCAACCACAAAATGTGAAATTTCCCATTGACTTTGTACAGGCGGCGCCGCTTCCGGCACCACCCCTACTGTCCTAAACTTAAACCATTGTAACTCCACCAGAATGTGACCTAGAACAATGAAACTTCACAGGGAGCTAGCACAGTAACATAGCTTCAAAATGAGAAAAAATATGTTACATGAACTTTCTTTCTTTGGAAAATATCAACAAATTAATGCTGAAAAATAGCAAAAAGCGTAACAGCACCACCCTATTTGGGTGGCGAGTTCATAACACATGACCATATGCATGCTATCTAATAATGTCAAATGATTTGAAAGTAAGCTCATCTACATCTTTCTCATTGGAGAACACAGCCTTGTCGATTCTGGACTTGGGACTTCCTTTAGTTTTTAGCCACCTTTTCCTGAAAGAAATGATAAATTCAAAAGAATGAGAAAAATATGTCTTTGAATTATGAGAAACACTTTTCATTATATACTACACTTGTAAAATAGGAATTCATTATTTTACAATAAATTTTAAGTCGTAATGAAGTGTACAAAAGAGCAGGATATATGAAAAGGGTTAATTGTGAAATCCCATTCCAAATAAAAGTTATATGAAGATCATTTAGGCTTATATTTACCGCAACTCAATTTATCTATTTCTCTTTACCTATAGTATACCATGACCCCCCCCCCCCCCCCAAAAAAAACAACCTTACATTTATTTGTGCTTAGGAGACATAGGCTTACAAAATATTGCACATTAAATGGTACTTTCCTTGATAGATACCTTCATTTTAAAAATCTGTACACTAATACAACCAGGAAGAGAGAAAGTTTTTTTTTATTTGTGCACAAAAAGATCATGCAATACTTACATCATTCTAATTTTGTCTTCTGGTCCTTGTGCTTGTCCGATAACTGTTCCTTTACTGGTGTTTTGAACCCATCCTGTCAAGGCATATTCCTTTGCTTTCCTTCTTGTATCCTGATTGATACGAAAAATAAGTGGCGTTGTAATGTTTCTAGAAGAGATGAATGTGACCAAGGTACTTGCCCCAATTTAATGAAATTTGAGCAAAAGAGCAAAATTGCAAAAGACAAGGCACACATACACACGTTTGGTATTGAAACCTGGAAAGAAATCACCTCATTCTAAAGGAATCTTCTATCTGTGCTTGTTATAACAGGTGTAGACTGTACCCCGGCGTGAGATGTGAGAAAATTGGCAATGATATTCCACCCAATTTTTGTTACAATATACCCCCATTCTAAATTTGCTGTTATTATGAGCTGCTGCAATAATAATCAACACAAAAATGTAAAAAAAAAAATCCTAGTCTTTCTTTTTATGTTTAAATGCAGTGAATTTGTAAAGAAATAAAGATTAAAACCTGATGACGAGTTAAGTTTTAAGTCAAAGTCTCTGGAAAAATGTCCTTTTTGTATTTACCACGCGACAGGAACTGGTCGGTTTACACTCCTATAAAGATACAAATTATGTCAAAATATCCATCTCCCCTTCCTCCTGCATGTGAATTACGACAATGATACTGATTGAATTATAAAGACAAAAGTGATTTTTGAAAAGTGACTTTTCACTTACCCTTCGGAAGAAGACACCTGCAAGATAATAAGAAAAGAAAAGAAAATAGACTAATAATGAAAAAAAAAAAAAAAAAATAGAATGTCATTAATTCTTTTTCATGACAAAACTAAAGTCATATACTCATATAGGCCTTTAGGTCTAGGATCAATCAATGTTCATGCATCAATCTAGACCAAGGCTGCTCTGTCTTCATCGTAGGGCTTACCCCTCTGAACTGAGGAGACGATGAAGTCGAAGACAAAGCAGCCTCGGTCGGGCAATCATTGCCATCAATCACGAAAGTCAACAATGGCCAATGCAATGTTTGGAATTGTTGTCACAAGTTTTGACTACTTTTATTCAACTGGTCTCACTTTACTCCTGAAAGCTTTTAGAGCACCCAACATCAACAAGGTCTAGACCCTACGTCCCTAGTTAGATTTCACGACGCTCATGACATGTCTCATGAAGACACGATTGCACAATTATACCCAGTTTTTGGGTGTCCGGACAGGTTGGGTGTCCGGACAGTCAATTTTTATCAGCAATTTGAAAAGGTTTTGCAGCAATATTTTTGTATTTTTTTAGCACAAAGGGTAGAAAATATTGTGAAGAACAAATATTGATCATCATAAGCATGATTCAAAAAATATTTTTTGGTTAATCCAAAGACAAAAAACAAGGCTTCAATTTTGTTAAGTGTCCGGACACTCAACCCCCCATCTAACTATACACAGCCCCGTTGCCGAAGGCGACGGGGCTGTACTTCCACCACCTCCATTTACAGCGAAATAATCAGCGAAGATGAGCGCTCAGAGGATTATACTGGTCAATTTAATCAATCTAATGTTAAAATGTTGTTGTAAGGTTTCTATGATGTTTCACGCGTAACAACGACTAAAAATGAAAGTATATAAGAGCTTCTTGACTTACCAAATTGAATTTTCCGTTGGCCTTGTCTCTTCTCATAGTGTTGGTGCCATCGCTGCCATTTTCTATGACGTCATTTTACTGTGCGAAGACGTATGGCGAAGACAACGCACGCACGGAGAGATATACGTTGATGGACTCAATTTTCCTGTATTTTTCTACATTATTAGTTGATTACTTCATGTGAAACATTCGCAGATGTCACCAATTCGAGGAAAAACTTCAAAGATTTGATTCAATGTGAGTATGAATTCAAATAAGGTATTTTTGACCACGAAATTTGTGGTCATGTATAGATATTTTCAAAACTTCGCCAAATATGTCTACTGGTTCGTCAGTTACCGTCGCTTCGCGACGGGGGCTGGTCGGTTTACCCCCCATCCTACCTACCATGATTGCCGACGCAATGGCTAGACCCTATGCAAATTGCAATGCAAAATACCGATCAACAACAGCTACAGTTGTCTAACATATTTGCATGTCCTTTTCTTCAAATGAATACCCTTGATTAACCTACGTCGATAGCTTTTGTAAATTCCTAACGCGTAATACGATTGTTTTTTCCCTAATTCGTGTAAATATACCTTGAACTTTTCCAAATATCTCGAAATCTATTGACCTCCAAACAATCTGTTTTGCAGAAGCAGACGCTCCCGTCGCCATGTTTACAAAAGTAGAATATTCATCCTCGTTCGTCTTGAGAATAAAGATGGAAACTAAATTTACCCTTTATTAAACAAAAAACTACAATCGTTGAATTACATAACTATATATTCTTAAATCACATAAAACTTAAAAGAAAATATGTTTGAAATAGTTACAAATTAATTATAAAAATATTCATATGATTATTAATGAGTAGTTTTAGATCTATCCATTTTAATAAGAGGGGAAAAGAATGGGAATTAATTAAAACAATATTTCATACGTAAGCCATAATGATTATCAACAAAAATTTATGAATTTTTAAAATTACTCTAGCGTTTTCCGAATATATTTTAGTTAAAATATACTGCAACTATCCATAATTACTTTGAAAACCATACGTACGAACAGTTTGATTTCGATTTCATTAGATCGCCTACCTGCATTTAAATTGAATCGTCCAAAATTACGTATGCAGACAAGAAAACATGTCGGAATTGTAATTTGAGCAAATCATCGTAGATTTTCTGAAAACTGGGAGCTATTCAGTTTTCATCCATCATCAGCGCTGTCCATCATGGATGATCAAGATGGGAAAGATCCTCGCTACCAAAAAGAACTGATTTACAACAAATTGCTGCCGTACTCCTCAGAATTCGAAGAGGAATCCAAGAGGCATCTAACGCAAATCAAAACCAATTTGTCACTCGCAGTGCAGCTCCGTGAACTTCGACCAGGTGTGCTGTTTTGGACCGGGAAGTTTTCGGCGTAAGTTGACCTTCTTGCCCGCTGGACCGGTCTAGCTGATTGTCAGCTCGTGTCTTTCGGGTTTTTGCCTGGCCTGGGTAGTCTAGACTCTAGTGCCAGTGGGCATGGCCTTGGGCTGGCCATTGGTATCGGCGACCTAACTCCCTCAATGTGGTACTGGTAGACCCTACTGTCATTAGAAACAAACATAACATATTTTCATCTAGAAACGTTAGATCTAACGTTAGTTAAACTTAAAGAACTCATCCGGACTTGAGTTTGCTTTATTAGAAAAATAAAGTAAAATCTAAAAACTAACTGTTAACGTTACAAGTAACACTGAAAATTTCATTACAATTGCATCGGATAAGAAATAGCAAAGTTATGAATTTTCTTAGGTTTTGAATTTTTTAGGAAACAGTTCTTCAAATTAGCAAACTGATGATGTCTCAGTCCCCCTAACGTTACTTTCTTTGTAACGTTAGACCCTAATTGTATTTTATTGTATGAAATACCAATTCATTCATAATATCAAGATTTTCTGCCCCAAGGCCCAAGGACATAAAAACAGGGATTAATCCTTGTGGAATGTTCAAGGTCATAAGTGCTTTTACTTATTTCAGTATGAAGGACAGATTTTCTGTAGATCTATACGCAATATATGAAAAAATGAGATAAATAGGATTTCATATAATAAAATACACAAGTACTAGTTTTTTGAAGTAGATTCTAGGGGGACTGTGACATGATCAGTTTGCTCATTTGAATATTTAAATATTCAAATGAGACAATGAGAAAATTGCCAAGAACTGTTTTACCAAAAAAAAATCAATACCTAAAAAATGCATAACTTTGTTATTTTTCATCCGATTTTGCTGAAATTTTCTGTGCTGTGCTTGTTAAATTTTACTTTATCTTACAATTTTTTTTAATTTGAGCCCGGAGTCCTCCTTTAAAAAGAAAACATGACAAAAATGCTTGAAAATCCGCCAGAGCAAGAAAGATGAAGATGATTGTAAGAATGTAAAAAAATTTAATTTCAAGAGGAGAAAGGATGAGAGAGAGAACGCTAGATGTGGAGGGGGGGGGGGGGGGGGGGGGGGGGGGGGAGTCCCTGGGATAGGACTAGATCTACAGCCATATTCCCCCTGGCCTGGTTTCTATAAGCATTTAATTGCTTCTATTCTATTGCAATTAGATGGACTATTCATTGGCTATAATTCAATTTTATTTTTACTGCCAAGATGAGTAACTAATAAGACAAGAATCCTTTGCTTTGGTAAGATATCAGAATCATGATAACTTGATAATGAATTCTTCTCTTTATCCCCAGCTACATCCACTATTATGGCCAAAAGTTCAGCAAGGAAGAGCATGTGGCTTTCATCAAGCTTTATCTAGAGCTGATCAATATTCCAGATCTGGAATTCAAGATCATGTCAGAGTGTGCCAGACTTCTCAACATCCTGCTGAAGTAAGTTCATTCATTCTTTGTCTAGATTACTGAAGGCTTGGTTTTGTCAATTACGTACAGTGCGAAAAGATCAATTCACAATAAGGACTATTTTCAAATCTACAGGGTAGTCTTGAAAATGATTTTATCTTTGTTAAATTAAAATCATTACAATCATTACAATCATTACAATCAAATCCTTTACAACCCTTGCCCTCCAATTTCTAATGAAAATCCATTCATTACGAGCATCGCTGCTTCCTGAAAATTAAGCTTCATTCTACAAATAACTGTCTGCCTACCACTACACACGCAGGATTTTCCTGATGATCTCCGAAGTGAACGGAGGAAGAACAGCGAGAAGAAGAAGAAGAATTAACTTGAGACTGTTTGTGAAACATTCTTAACCATCTGTCGCAATGAATGTAAATTTTATACAGAGTTATAAAAGAGAAGTGTGAAACAAAAGGCAGAACATAAAAAACAAAACAAACATTTTTTAATGGAGATGGATCTACATGTACATGTATCAAAGCAATAAATCTTTGACTTTCTAGGTGTGGCCATTGGTGAGATCTTGCATTTATCCTGGGTGTTTATTAGCTCAATTCTATTGTTTGTATTCCTAATTTTGTAATAATGATATTCAATGTTGTTTTTTCACTGAAAGAACAACCAAAAGGTCATTTTGATGAGAATTAATCCATTCTGTAAGAGCTATGTCAAATTCTTGAAGTGAGGACACAAAAGGCTCTATCTAAAAATTTAACAGTAAATCTATGTTGTCATGTTCCAGAACCTACTTTTTACAATGATATTGCAACCTATGTAGGAAGCCATTTTTATTAGAATTGTTATGCCCCCCCCCCCATTCTGCCTGTTGCTGACATCTTACATTGTGAAATATATTTGTGTACTCTGGGAATTCATGACCTTGAATGTTTGTTGACATTGTTATTAAATATTTGTTGAGTTAAAGTGAGAAGACAAAATTGAATATCGCCATTTTAAAATGCTTGTCAGTGACCTTTGGGTCATGTGTGGGATCAATATAAGGAGATGAGAAATATATATTTTGTAATACTTTGCCTGCATTACACAATCTTTGTTGTCATATTCAGGGGATGAGATAACAATGAATATTAGTTTGAATGGATGACGACTATTCATACTCGTCAATGATCTTCTCATTTCAGTAAGAAGACAAAACTTAATATAAATATTTCAAAATGATTTCGACTTTTCATCATGCTTTACTAAATTACATTTGTTCATATTTGGAAAAGGAGATAAAGTTTCAAGCATTGTAATTTTTCAATCGTGGTATAGACTATTAAAGTTACAAGAAAAAAAAGAAGTTATATTAGGGGGAGAGAGAGAGAAAGATAAAGAGATTCAAGAGAAAGAGAAAGAGAAAGAGAAAGAGAAAGAAAGAGAGAAAGATAGAATAAAAGAGAGAAGGTAGTAAGCTGAAGTGAAATTGTCATCAATCAAAGTATTGCTTTTCAAAATTTATGCCTGACTATGATCTAGTCTAGAGTTCATGAGAAGGCAAAATTGGATACAGCCATTTTGAATCAATATTGACTTAGATTTGTCAAAAAATGTGTTTCATCATATAAATCATAATGAGAAGGCATCTTTGAAAATCACCATTTTGGAAAAGAGTCTTAACATTTTGGCTTTCTGCCAAATAACCCAGATTATATTGCATTATTGTGTCTTTTTATATACACTTGTGCAATTAACCTTATTACTGAATACCTACACTTAACTGGCATGATTTATAAATAAGAGAAGTTAAAAAACAATGTCAGGTGGGAAACAGGAGGGATTACTAACATAGCATAAACTAAATTGAGATAAAATGTAGCTCTTGTGTTGAAGAACTATGTCAAAGTGATTGGGAAAGATTGATCTAGAATTGACTAAATTTTGAATTTGTATGTTGTCATTCCTATCATATTGAGTGGATATCCCCCCCCCCCTAAACACCTTAAAAATTGTCATTAAAAAGAAAACCAATCAATGAAATCAATATTATTATACATATTCAGAAAGATCAACTTCTCCCACATCTTCAATAATTTTTTTTGTGTGGTATGTGTTTACGCTTGAATGGATGTACAAGGTGCATTGTTTACAAGAATGTAAAAAGCGACTTTTACCAAAGTGGGGTTTGAAATCAGAACAACAAAAGCTAAAAAAAAAAAAAAAAAAAGCAACTCCTTCCTGATTAGAATATAATAAGGGTATTGTTATACCTATCGACTACCTTCTGTGTGTAAATGAGAGTAGCGTCAAGCTTGAGTGAGTACACATTAAAGACAAAATAATCACTTTTCAAAGGTATTAAGTGTCCTGTTTAGGTCTGTAAGTGATTATTTGCTCTTTCATGGATTATGGATCAATCTAATTTGTACACAGAATATAGTCTATAGGTTTAACAACACTCTTCGTAAGTTGTTATAGTTGATATATCATTTAAAAACAATTAAGTTGCTCTCTTGTTTTAATCTCACCCACAAGTTTTTTTTAATATTCTCGTCAACAATGCATCATGTTCATCCAAGCGTAAACACATAACACACATAAATGGAACCAAAGATGCAGGAGAAGTTACTTTTTAAAAATATTTGGGATACATAAATTTGTTTTCTTTTTAATGACAATATTCAAAGTGTTTACATTTTTTTTACTCACATGGTAGTGTCAAACTTGTAATTACTACAAAGTTGTGGTTTATAGATTTACATTGTAGGTACTAATCTTGTACTCATTTTAGTTTCCTGAGAGAAGAAAACATTTTATTTGCCATATGATCTTGGTACCATCTGCTAAAACAAGCCTTTCATTTGACTCTTTTTCTCTTTACACACAGGAAGAGAAAGTTACTGTCTAGAGATGACCTGCTTATACCGTGGCGACCCCTCTACAAGATTGTTGAGAGGGTCATGTACTCTGCCTATGAACCATTAGGCTTAGAATGGTACCCCCAGTAAGTTGCTCATTTCATTACTTAATAAATTTTCATAAATTTGGTTAAATGATCGTGATTCCTACAATGTATACCCAAGTTTCCCATTTAATTAATATTTCATTAATTCAATGGTTATTAAGTCTTAAATTTTTGATGTAATTTTGTATGAATAATCATGAACGATTGTTAAAAAACATTAATAAATTGCCTGAATACATTTCTTTATTTTAAAGTCTATTTATTTATTCATTTTTATTAGTAATTCCAAGTTTTGAATGAACTGACACAAGTTAACTTGAATAGTGGAATTGAAATTAAAATCTAAAATCATCTGGTACTTAGAGTAATTACCAAATATACCAAACTGTGAAAAAGTTTAGTGAAAAATTATTTTCCTGAGGAGGGACTGGATAGTTAGGCCTACTATTTTCTCCAAGGGGCGAAGCCCCCGAGGAGAAAATAGTAACTTGCAAGTCCCTCTGAAGATACATAATTTTCACTAAACTTATGAATTGAATTAGTTTAATGCTTGGTATATTTGTTTTGTATCTCTTCTTTTCTAACTAAATTGTAATACCATCAACACTGGTGTTTTCTCAGTCTATATTCAAAGAACAAAAGCCATGACCCTTAACCACTAGGCACTCTGAACCTAAGCACAAAATTGTAGGGTTTGGAGACTGCGTGCTGTGCCGACCAGCCCGACGCAGATATGAACTAATTATCGTATCATTTCCTGCTGCATCAGAAAACACAGAAAGCTGCACAAGAAATGAACTGCAATCTTACTGCGCTATCAAAATATATCCATCATAAAGGAAATTTGAGCCAAAGAGAGGTTTGAAGAAGGATTGATTATTGATTTACTAATAAGATTCTACTCTTTTGTGGCCTACTTCAGACATATTTCAGCCTAGTTTAAACCTGGTGTATAGTTTTGGTAACAAAAAATGAATCGGCATATTACCGATCAAATATAGTCTCATGTTGTCCACCTTGACCTAAAAGTTATATGTGAGAGATCTTGTGATATTCCTTTCATGATTTCTGGTGAATTGCAATGAAAATGTGTGAAAGAATCGTAATGTCATGATTGTTTTAGACCTCTGCTGGGATGGGCGCTCGTCAGAGCTTCCCGCATGAACGGGCGTACCACGCACACAAGAGAATCCCCATTGGTTTTCCATGTGAACCCTTACTCAACGCTGAAATTTGTCGGGTCCCCGACTTTGCACGTTTTATACTTATTTTTTGAAATAAACACACTAAAATGAGATTTTAAGTAATATAATTTTCCGTATTATAGTTATAGGATTCAATCTTCTTTTATATTATCTAACAGTGAATCCAAATTTATTTTTTCCTTCTCCCAAAACTATACACCAGCTTTAAAACAATGAGTTGCGTCAACGCCATTTTCTTCAGCAGCTGTTGTTGAATATTAACTCGACACAAATTTGTCGAAGTGATTGATCGTGAATATCATGAATGTATTTGCTCAAAATAGTAGCGAATTTCTCCACCAGAGAAAATAGTAAAAAGCTATGTGGAGCTGTTCGAGATTTGTTTTTCCTAGTGGGATTTATAGTTAATCAAGTTATCACCAATTGACAAATCTGATCATTTACTTCTCAGGACTATTCATAGAAGTAATATAATTAACATTATCTGTTTATGAAAATTCACTTTCCCTCCATATGCAATATTCTTTTAATCTGTTTTTTTTTCCTTGTGGTTTAGGACAATCTGCTCACAGTTGAATAGGCTAATGTTCATAGCATGCATCTACCTGCATTTTCTTCCATTTTAAAGAGGCATACCAATCTACCAGCATGAATAGTGAAAGAAACTAAATTTCCATTTTGTGTGATTCATGACTAAATTGGTGACAATAAAGGCATGATCATTTCTGTATTAACACATGAATCTTTTGTTTAAATGAATTTGGGCCATTCCACGGCAAGTGGTCCTGAGCACCAAAAATAAAATTGGCATATGAATGCCCAAATGTAGCTTTTTTGTTAGATAAATACCCACAAAATCATATTCAAAACTGATTTCGCATATTATTACTGCTACCAAAAATATGTGTTTCAGAGTATCAAGTCTGTTAAGGAGGGGAAATAATTTGAATTAAAAAAAAAAATTTGATAACACCACAATATGATTAATTTGACTACAATATTGATTCTTTTACTTTTATTCATAACATTTAGTTATTTTAATCAAATCCATATCATATTTTACCATGACAAATGCAACTTTTCGAAAAAATTGGTAACAAAAACCTCATCTTAAGATGTAACTTACGTAACGCAAAAAACAAAAAAGTTTTATTACTCAAAATTACTTGAATAGAATTTAATTATGGTACATTTCTAAAGCTAGTGTAGTAAACAAATATCATAGTGAAAAATCATAACATTTAAGTAACGTCTTCATAGGATAGTACCACTGCAAAAGTGTGTAACTTACGTAACGTTACGTAAGTTACACATCAAATTAAGTAAGTTACATCAGTGTACTCAGTGAAAAATTGTGTTAAACTTTCTGAAACTTTACAGAAAGACAAAGTATATCAATTCAAGTGCATTATCATTCAAATTTTATAGCCAAAATGAAGCTAAAAATTATTGAAATTTACAAAATTCCCACAAAATTATGTACATGTGGACTACACTTGAATTTGATTGCTATGATGCAAATATTTTTAAAACTAAAGAAGATAAAGCAATAAAATTTTCAGTTTTGGTTTCCTATGATGTCATTCTACAAAATTAATCATAAATCAAGTCAAACAATTGGATAGTAGATATTTTTTTCATTGATTTTTCAGACAGCGTAACTTACGTAACGCTCAGCTGTAACTTACGTAACGGCGATGATGGGCTCATATAAAAAATATGGGTGATTGGATTGTCCTAATTTCAACTGAAAATGTTAGCTGCATGTCTACCCTCTTGATTTCTGATTAAAGTTTAGTCATGAAAGCTTAGCACTTCACAGAGTTTTCAATTTCCAAAAAAGGTTGGGGATTCCATTTTCTCTGACGTAACTTACGTAACGCTCCTAAAATGCTCATTATTTTTCTATTCAGGCCCAGTGAGCTGACTTTGTTTTCTTAAATTTGAGAGTCTTATTGGCAAGGATCTACCATGATAGGATTTAAACTTCCAATGCAGTTTATTAAGAGGAGGGCAGACCTTTTAAGTCAGTATTTTTCTCTGAAATGTAACTTACGTAACGTGGAATGGCCCATTTGCAGCAATCACATAGATGTATTAAATTCATAATTTTCTTATGTTTTACTTTTGTTTTCTTTGACTAGATTCAGTTCTCCAAAATGTCTGAGTAGGCATTTACATTTTGTGAATGTATTTTATAGGACGGGCAGTTTAAAATATCATTAATTTAAAATGATGCCACTATCTTATTTGTGACATATAATCTGATACTTTGTCATTCTCTCTCTCTCTCTTCTCCTCTAACCAGTTCCCTGGAAAACAGACTGAAGGCCCTTATTCGGATGTCTAGACCGTAAGTTCTTTTCTTTTTTGCACACACAGCTTTCTTTCTCCTTAGAATTTATACAAATATAAATGGTCATATTCAAACGTGAGTGACATGACATTTGGACTGATAGAAGGGCGCATATCTTTGCACTTGTAGGTTATGAATGGATCATGACTACCATATTATGTAAAATGTAGGAGTGGCATGTGTCATTACCAGTTGGATTTGAATTTTACAATTGGTCCTGGAAATTATGATTAAAAAACAGTGCTCGAGTGACACGACAGAAAAAAGACATGGCATGACGAACGCAGTCCGTTTGAGGACAGTATACCCCCTTCTTGCAACTCTATTAGTTCTCTTTTCCAAGTGTGACCAGGGACGTGAGAGGAGACCCTGGTGTGACAAACACCTCAATCAGATATCTATCTAAAAAACATCTGTTCCTTGACCTCGGTCCAAACAGTGGTCACCCAAGGTCACAGCTGGGGGCCAACATTGTTTACATTAAACGATCAAGATGTCTGTATCGATACATTTTTATTAGTTTTTTATTCTTTCCTTATTCCGAGGTTGATTTTCTTCGTTTGAAATTGAAAACGAATTAACATTTGATTTCTAAATATAATATGGCTGTGAAAACTTGAAATATATCAAATACAATCATTTTATTTTGAAGGGCCTACTCATAGGCAGAGCTACTATTACGTAACATCCCAGCTGTTGTTTATCTTTTACCCCTGGCTCAACGCTCAAGCTGGCCTGTGGAGTTGCAAAGTTTGATAACAGGGATTATCTGGCCATGCAGGGCCGATAGTGCTTGGAAATAGTTTCAAACGAGGATTTTTTATAAGGGGGTCTGATACCTGAATAAGGACTGAAAAGTCAGGTAGGCTTGCAAACGAGGGATTGACGTAATGGGTTTCTGACCATCATTGATTATGGTTGGATTTGTAATAAAGTAGATCTCTAAGGGTACCATAAGTGCTGGTATATGTATATGAATAGTGTACCTCTCTGACATTTATTGTGTTTATCAATCATTCCCTCTTTGTGGAAAATGGTCCACCTCTATGTGTCGTGAGTGACACGACATCCAAAATGTGAGTGACACGACCAGTGCCTTAAATTCAATATTTCAAGTAAATAACTAAATCCAAATTACCTGTATTTATATGCCATGTTAGAATAGTCCATGATATTACTTTAAGCCAAAAAATCTGACAAAAGTGATTGGTATAAAGAATAAGAGCCATTTAAAGCACCATAGTCCCATACGTGCAAATTCCTGTTTGCTCAGTTATTCAGCGTAAGAAAACTGGATCACATAATGTTTGAACTTAAATAATTGTTTGTATTGTAAAGAAGCCTTTGTGTTGATTTCAGATCCTAATTTGCATTTTCAAAGGCACAGCGCCACATTAAAATTTGAGCTAAATGTCCCACTTAGTCTGAATATGACTAAATGTATAATGGGCATCAGAAAAAAAAAAAAGACTTCAATAATTTTTAACAGAGAAAGAGAGAGAAAAAAAAAAAAAACTGATTGCCATGACAACCATATAAGCTGAAAGTACAATGTTTTATCATTTCAACGATGAATATATCTTTATTAGGTTACTTAGGCCATGCATCACTGAACAACATTAATATGAAAATATTTTGTAAAATTGTAGATGTTTCACTTCCATTGAGTTCTCAATAGACAAATTGCATGGAAATTGTCTAAGATGAGTGACAAAAGTGATACCATAACAAATAATGATAATTATGCCTAAAGATAGGAATTGTGAAAGCTTCTTTAAAATAAATCAATCAATCAATATTTTAATTTTTGATGGCTTATAAATCATATCTGACTATTCAAGCCATTGCTTGAAATAAAGATTAAAGCAGAGCTGATTAAATTTAACTATCATTTAATCTTGAATCAGGTATTTACATGTAAGTCTACGCATAATTCAACTCTATTCTAAAGGTAACAAAATAACTTAATACCATCAATTTTCTTCTTTTCCCAATTACAGATATTTCTCAGTTGACAGTACTCAAGAAATGTTAGACGAGTGGCGCCCTCTCTTGTGTCCATTTGACGAGACCATGGCTAAGGGTGTTCATTACATGGAGTGCTTTCTTCCAACATTGCTTCCACCAGAACAACACCAGTTTGGGTTCAGGTGGGTACATATTTTGGCTGCTTCAATTGTGAACCAGCTCTTAAAAGCCCATTTATTTTGTGTGGAAAAACTTTGATGGTGCATATTTTAGGAGGAGACTGGTCTTTCGAATAAATATTATTGTTAAGTGACCTCCATATCGTATATATTTTTTGGAATAAACTGTGAATCACTTTGTTACCGTATGAAAAAGGATCTATACCAAGTCACTCAAACAACATACCAAATGGTTTGACAAGCACGTTTTTTTTCTACATTGGTCATCATTAAGATATCTTACTCTTACTGGATATTTAACTGTGTTGTACTTTGGTAAATTACAAGTGTTTGATATTAGAAAACAGTGGATCTCTACATTAAGAAAACAGATACAATTCAACAACAACAACAACAGAATATATAGAATCTGGTGACTTATTGGTCATATAGTTCTTTCAAGTAATTGGATATATCAGTGAGAGGAGTTTGTAGATTTTATATTATTATTATTTGATATTAGAAAAAGTTTGTTCACTGTTGTATTGCACAGGTTATGGTTGGATGAAATGATCAGTATATGGAACAATTCTCAGAACTCTCCACACATAGAATCCGTAAGTATTATTATTATCACATATTTCTTATTGTAACAAAATTGTATCTTACCTAGTACTTATGTTATTTGTTCATTTTTTTATACACTTATGGAGAGATACGGAACAGCAAATTCCTATTTTAGTACAATTGTTCCACATTAACCCTAACTTACCTGGGGGTGGGGGGGGGGGGGCCGTTATGGCCCCCCCTCAACATTTTTCGCGATAAATCCGCAGTGCGAAATTTTTTGATCGCGCCGCTCGCTGACTTTTTACTTTCAAGTCTTGCGCATCTTTTAAAACTATTTTCGTGGAAATCTGGCTTACTGTTACGATGTTCCACGATTTTGAAAAATTTTCGTCAGACCAAAAATGGCTCAAAAACGGGATTTCATGTACAAAGTCGATACAAAATGTGTTTTCAGCTAGAATTCATAAATGAGTGATTATTTTTAATTTTATTGACAAGAGTCATTTAATTTGATGCTATTTATGGCCGAAATAATGTCACGGACGAATTGTGTCGAAAAAACAATAAAAATAAAAACGTCAAAAAACAATGAAATACATAAGAAATTGAAAAAACAATAAAATACATAAGAAATCGTTTTTTGTACAGGAATTTTTTCTTGTACAATTCTTAGGAATGATATAAAGAATATTTTCACAAAAAATTAGCTTTCTAGGAGCTTTATTTAGTGAATTGGAGCAAAAAGTATGATTTCATGAATAAATTAGCATAATTAATTCATATAAAATAAAATATATGAATTTAGTGTAATTTACCTATACAACCGCGTAGATTATGTCATTCTCTACCTTCATGCAAATTTTCGTCGAGATCGCGCGATCCGCGGCCAAGATCTTAGGGGGGGGGCCATAATGGCCCCCCCCCCCCAGGACTTTGAGCTCGCGAAATAGCCCAGGTAAGTTAGGGTTAATAATAATAATAATAATTCTTCAGTTATAAAGCGCAACTTTTCTGCCTAAATGAGGCACCCAAGGCACACAAACAGTGCAGGCACAGTCAGTAGAATCCTGATGTGGCAGTGGCAGTATGGGAAGTTTTTTTTTTTTCCTAAATTTCTTATTGAACTTTCTCTTTCCCTAATTTTGTGCATTTAGCTCATTGCACACCAAATAATTTTATAGCACAAATTTGTCTTTAAATTTCGAAAACAATATGAAATATGTCACATGATTACTTGATTTTTCTATTTTTCTTCTTTTTTCACAGGCACTCGTAGACCTATTTTCTAGATTAGCTTCAGAGAATATAGGATACATTGATTGGGATCCCCATATACCAAAGGTGAGTTTCACAACATTCAATTCATTCCTTGAGTTTCCATTTGTTCCATACAGCATTCATAAAGTGTTTTCTCAGCTTTTATGAAGGGTAACAATTTCATGATAAAGAAATTTGTCTGCAACTCCTGTACAAATTTGGTGGACATAAGAGGGAAAAGTAAAATTGGAAATTTCTAAAACGATGGCACATATATGATAATATTGAATACCATGAAATAATTCAAGTGATGATATTGAATACCCAGTTTATTGATAAAAGTATTTTTGTACTTAGATATCAAAGGTTAATTCTATAAATTACTGTTTTTTTGTTGTTGTCAAGATGATTATGGAAAAATATACTCTGATTATAAAAATATCTCATGAAAATAGTGATGGTGACATATGGTATCTTATCATAATTCGAGATAAACTCCATTACTCGTAATAAATATTTTACAAGATAGTATACATTAAATAAGTCTATGTTACAGTTCGATATCAATACCTCTATGTATTACAGATATTCACATGTTTCTTGAGAGGCCTTAGTCTACCTGTTGGTTCCAAGAAACTTCAGGTAGCTCGTAATGGTAAGGGCTTTGATGTCGGTCCTCTAGCCACATGGATTGTATCGATGCTGGTAAGATAATACTAAGATATTAATAATACTTAATTACTACAAACGTCTTGTGTGTGCCTGGAAAAAAAAAAGTATTACGATATAGAAATTTTCTAAGGTATCTGCCTTAGAAAGGTGCATGATGGACGTATCACTGCATAAAACACTGTTAGTACAATACCCAAATTTTCCATGTTGTTTGATTTGTATTTTACATTTAGCAAAGAGTTTTGCTTCTATTCTCGGAACCTAAAAACTTATCCTGACATCTGTGACTTTGAGCACACTTCTCTTTTTTACAGTACATTACAGGGTTTAGCATAGATATCACCAATTTGTCCACCTTATCAAGAATTGAGAACATTGCTTTGTATATTGAATGTATTATCCTTCATGCAAACTAATTATAAAATTTCTATGTTTTATTATTTCTCAGGGACACTCAACAACATGCCAAGATCACTTGCAGAAGTTCTTTGTAGCAACAGATTCCTACTTTCATCCATCCAATACTGGGAAATACTCTGTAAGTAAATATTCTCTGTTAGTATGTTATGATTAGTATATTATGCTGTGGAAACTAATGTGGTGGAAAGAAGAAAGATAATATACATACATATTGTTAAACCAGATTTTTTTGTATGCTTTTCTATCATGATTTTATGTGGGTTTGAAATTGGAGAGAGTTTAATGGTGCCAAAGTTTCTGATATGGTCTAGCCTACTGAATAAAAGTGAACAAGCGATCTTGTATAGTAAACTGTCAAAGACAATTGGGAATGTATGCTGTCCTGTCTTGCTTTTCGTAAAATCTGTTTATGGTGTCTTAGTTTTTAAGAGTTAACCCTATTCTGACTGGGCTTTTCAAGAGTAGATTTTGACTCGGGGGGGGGGGGGGGGTCCCCTCGATCAACCCTTACTTTATTCTCAACTCCATCTCGTGAGATCCATCCCGGGGATAGTAGCGCGCAGGTGCTGTGGGGCGGGGGTTTTGGGGGGGTAGGCGCTGCAGGTGGTCGGGAGAGGACGAGGGGTGGTAAGTGGGCCGTTGGCGGGGCGGCGTGAGAGGGACGTGGGTGGGCTGCGGGGGTCAGCAGCACTGGAGGGTGTTGTACGATTCATTGATTGACCTCGTCCTCTGTACTGCCATAGGTCCGCAGCCGGTCGATTGGACCACGGGCGCATTTCAGGACGGATGTCTAATCAGAATCCGGATATTATCCGAGGGGGGCAACTCGGGGAGGGTGTACAATGTATGGTGGGGATCTCATGCGCCGGGGCTTCTTCTTATTATTTTAATTCTCCAGTTGTTTCTATCGATTGCGCAGAGGTGGCGGACGTTGCCTTATTTGAGAGCGATTTTTCTCGGGGGTGGGGGGGGGGGGGTATCTCGGTCTGCGGATGTCAGATCGCTGCGAAATTTTGCACAGAAACGTCGCTGCCATGTAAGGGTATTCAACTTTTTTAATTTATTATAATTTATGCAAATTAGATGCATATTTATGTTTTTCCTTAATATTTCATTGAAAAACATAGTTATGAAGCTATTTTTTTTTCTTCAAAAGTTGCTGATACTTGGCACAGTCAACAGTGTTGAATTGACAAATTTGGAAATTTCAAATGAATTCTTTTGTTTTCTATTGTTTCATGAATTTCTTATGTATTCTGTTGTTTTTATTTCTTATGTATTTCTTTGTTTTTGTAATTTTTGCTTGAGAAATGTTTCTTTATCAATATAAAGACAAATTTAATGAATCGAAAGGTTTAGAAGGCACAATTATCAGTGTTATATAGCAATTTAGGAAAAGCAGTATTTTGTACACAAACGCATGCAAAATGACGATTTTCGTTCAATTTTGGCCTGCCATGCGATTACATAATGTTGCGTAACGCGACAGCGGAGTGTCCGATTTTTTAAAACTTGGTATCAAAAGTTGTGGGACACTTGAAAAAAAAAAGTCCTAGAACGCCGGTCATGATTTACAAGGGGGGGGGGGGGTCAAATTGATCCTCTCCCCCCAAGTCAGAATAGAGTTAAGTGTTTAACAAGAAGAAAATTGTAGGGAAGATGATTACTCATTTCCTTTACCTATCATTTGTGAAGAAAAAGAGTTGGTAATGTAATTTCATTGATTTTTTTGTTCTTATTCCTTCAATAGTTCAGCCTTCAACGGATGCTGAATCAGCTGGCCAGTGAATTTGTCAAGAGATTACACAGGTGAATAAAAGATCACATTTTATCATACAAATTTGTACTGATATTATTCCTTTTTTGTCAATATTGTAATTAACATTTGAAGAAAAAAAAAGATGAAGTTCTTCTGTCTTATTGCAGCTACAGTGACAGGTTCAGTCTTGAGTGCCAGGCAAATTGCGTCATCTATCACAAGTTGATGTCTCTGATGCCTCCTGCAAATTCTAATTGTAGATTAACTGATTATTTGTTTTAACACTCTGTTATTCATTGTGATGAACATGGACTTCTTTCAGAGAGAGAGAGAGGAACACAAGTACAATATGGCAGCAATAGTCTGAAGCTGAAAGATAAGGATATCACAGTATTTGCTTAAGATTTTGATGAATAGATAAAAGTGATATATGGGACAGTTTTAGAAGCCAAGACTCAAATTCATGCTGTACAGAAATGATGTGCCATAGTAAATATAAACCTCTCACCTATCAAACTGGACATCCCCATGTTATTACACATACACACACACATTTATGTATATTGTATCTTTAAGAATCTTCAGCAGCGAAGGAGGCAGATTATGCTGAAGAAGAAAAAGTAGTAAATTTAACAGTCTGTTAATTATTGTGATTGATATTTCTTTCTTTCAGAGAGAGGTACAAGAAGCCCACATGGCAGCACCCTATTCCAGACACTCACAAGCTCAAGGATGATGATATCACAGCATTTGTTGAGAGTATCAAGGCTCCTGCATTCCTAGCTATGTACAGCAAGATGGGTCATAGAGATGCTGCTTCAACCCTACATAACCTGGCTCTGTTGAGACCTGAGCTTGTTATACCAACGCTCTTAGAGAAGTGAGAATCATCCTTCTTTTTCTTCTTTGTTATGTTGATTTCATTATATATTTAAATTCTGACCGTCATTCCTTCTCTTTCTCTCTCTTTTCATCTGTCTATTTCTCTGTTTTCTATTCTCTACATAGTTTTTGTCTGAATCTCTCCAGCTATCTTGTTTTTTGGTCTGTTCTTTATCTTAGCTCTTTCTATTTCTGATGACTCTCAGTCTGATTCCACAATATTATTTCTCTTGCTATCATTGTTTAATCTCTTTTTTTTTGCTACCATTTATCTTGCAATGCTTAATACACATTCTCCTTCCTTCTTCCATTAAATTTATGTCAGTATTTACTAAAACCCAAAACCCTGCTCAACAAGAATCTTCATGTATTGTCCTTGTAAATTTTTGAAGAGCCCCCAAAATAAATCGCTTTCTTCAAAATGCACAACTGTCTGACACAGTTTGTATATGTGGTTAAATTCAGCAAGGGATATCAGTGGACCCCTTTCATGGCATCTCCATTCACCGCTTTCCATTGTTATTCATTGACAGGACCTACAAGGCCCTTGATACCCTGACAGAGCCTCATCAGCTGATAGCGACAGTAAGCTGTGTGGTGTCGGTATCCTGTACCATGCTCAAGGGAGGCAAGTGGCTCCCTGATGGCCCTACCCATCTACTACCTCTACTACATGCCATGCTGCCTGGTATCGATCCCAATGATTTTGCCAAATGTATGGTACGTATCACAAAACATCATCTATCGTGTAACAGTTTATAGGGGGTTTCTCAGAATTTTCTAGAAGCAAAGATTCAGATAAAGTCAGGGAATTCATGAATTTTTTTTAGAAAGTTAGTTGAACTCATTTTCATTTATTCAAGTTTTATGTACTTTTCAGGTTTTTAGGATTGTAATGATGGGTTTTCATATTCTTGAAAACAGTGTGTAAAATGGTTTTAGAAATTTACAGTTTTCTGCTCTGGAAAGTGGTGGACTGTCAGGTAATTTTGTTGAGCGCGACATTGCATGGTGTGTGCACGGATAGTTAATCTTCTTCTGCTATCCAGGTGACAAAATAATAATTTTTTCGGAGTTTACATTTTGAATACAACAATAATTCTATTGATAATGATACTGGTTTGTTTGTACTGAAGGTTACTCTCCAGGCCATCTCAACCTTCACCGTCATGGTACCCATAGTAGACTGCTCTGAAGCTCCCCTAGTCAGAGACGATCTCACGGAACAAGAGAGGGAGCTATGCTCTGCTACATCTACCTTTGAAGACTTTGTGCTTCTCTTCATGGACAGGTAGGGTATCATATGCTGATTTTCCCCTCAATAATACTGTGACATAAACAGGGCATGGTGGTTCAGTAATTGCCCTGACCATTTTCTTCTTGGCAGACATGATGTACATGTAGCTTGATAAGAAAAAGATGTTGTTCCAGATTGCGACATTTGTTTTACCGTTGAATGGATAAAGAATAAAATCGAGGGCTTAAAACCAGAACAGTTTATGTCCATTTTTGTCAAAATTCTACCAAATTCATGTATATGCATGTGTGTTTGTGTGCCAGAACAGGCTATGTAATTACAGGACATAGACGGTTCTGTCAATCCATATCCTGTGAGGATATATGCAGATGTGACCAAGAAACATAGATGAATATGCAAAAAATAGGTAGAAGTAAAAAATGGACATGAACTGTTCTGGTTTTAAGTGCCCTCAAAATATAGTTAATGTAGGGAAAAGTATGGGTTTCAAATAGAGAATGGCATGATATGGAGAGATGGGGGGGGGGGGGGGGGGGCAGACATACAGTGTGTTCCTAAAAAAAGGTAATCGAACTTCAAAGGTCAGTCAATTCATCAAAAGTATATGGTTTATTATTGTGATTTGTTTACTAAAATACTAAGTTACTCATCAGCTTTAATTTGAGACATTGCTTACGTCCAAACTGTAATGGGTCACAGAGTTAGGGTCCTTTGAAGGTGATATGTACAAAACCCGTTTTTTCCAAGTTTTTCGTTTTTAGGGTATGAAACCAACTTTTTATAAAATTTGGGTTTCATAGTTTTGGGGGTTTTGTCACACAAAGTTTCAATAAAATGCAATCTCATTTGTCAAAGTACCTATCTCACTGGCAATGACATGGGTTCTCGATTATGAATAAGTCTCTGGAGTCTCGGAGAGGTCGCCGCGACGTCTCTTGATTCTGCAAGAAGTCGCGAGAAAAATCAAACAAATGTCAAACATGTCCAATCGTTAAGTAGACTTCTTTAACACATGAGCAAGTCTCTGTGACATCTTTGCGGACGGTTGCCGGAACATCCCTTAAGTATCCACGACGTCGCAGAGACGTTGTCGGAACTTGCTAACGATTAAAAGAAATCGAACGGGCTAATAATTTTACTTGCTGGCGTCTCGAGGAAGTCTACTAAAAGATTGAACATGTTTGGCTTTTGTTCCATTTTCCCTCGACGCCCTGAAGTCTCAGGAGATGTCACCACGACGTCTCCACGACTCAAGAGACTCATAATTGCGAACCCCTCTCATTGCCATTGAGATAGGTCCTTTGAGAAATGAAATTGCATTTTATTGAAACTTTGTGTGACAAAATCCCCCAGAATTATGAAACCAAAAATTTATAAAAAGTTGGTTGCATACCCTAAAAACGAAAAACTTGGAAAAAATGGGTTTCGTACCTATCACCTTCAAAGGACACTAATTCTGTGACCCAGTACAGTTTGGACGTAAGCAATGTCTCAAATTAAAGCTGATGAGTTACCTAGTATTTTAGTAAACAAATCACAAAAATAAACCATATACTTTTGAAATGACTGACCTCTGAACTTCGATTACCTTTTTTTTAGGAACACACTGTATAGGATAGGATGAGAGATCTTACTACGTTGGAGTGTTTTTATAATTTCTAATCATTACACAAATATGTATCTCTCCAATTTGTGATTCAAACCTATGTGTTAGTATTCATTGACTGTGAAATTTAAGTGAGCAAGAACTAGCATTCTTTGATTTGTAGAGATAGCATGGTACGGACAATTGACATTATTCTACATTTACCATGCTCCACCCAGGTGAAGCAAATGTGTACATAGTAGGCAGAATTTCCTTGTAGTACACTTGAGCTTTTCAAGATATTAGATGCCTTGCAATATGGATACACTAATTACCATACTGCTTTATCATTTGTAGATGTTTCAATCTGATTGAGGCATGTTCTATTGAGCACACACGAAGCCAGGACAATGATCAAGAGAAGGTGAATCATCAAGAAGCGATGGTGGACGTAGGGTTATCTTCAACATTCAGTACCATCTGCTCACAGAGCTCTCCGCAGATATACAAGGTCAGGGACAATGTCATCATCTATATAGCACAATGACAATGTCAGGGACAATGCCATTATATAGCACAATGACAAGGTCAGGGACAATCTCATGATCTTTATAGCACAATGACAAGGTCAGGGACATTGTCATGATCTTAATAGCACAATAACAAGGTCAGGGACAGTGTCATGAACTGTATAGCACAATGACAAGGTCAGGGACAATGTCATGATCTTATAGCACAATGACAAGGTCAGGGACAATGTCATGAGTTATATAGCACAATGACAAGGTCAGGGACAATGTCATGATCTATATAACACAATGACAAGGTCAGGGACAATGTCATGATCTATATAGCACAATGACAAGGTCAGGGACAATGTCATGATCTATATAGCCCTATGACAAGGTCATGGACAATATCATGATCTATATAGCACAATGACAAGGTCATGGACAATGTCATGATCTAGTACACAAGGAAAAGGCTTGGGACAATGTCATGATCTGTGGCACAATGACAAGGGTAGGGACAATATCATGCATGATGTATACATCAAGGTCACAGTTAAAAGCAAGTGACTGAGCTTATCTTCTTTCAGGACTTCTTTAGATGAGCTCCACCAATTGCAATTAGCTTTGTTGTTGAACTTTGCAGGGACTGCATATTTTTATACATGTTGCTTTTAATTCTTGTTGTATTTACATGTAATAGCAAATCATGATATTAGATACATGATCAATTTATCAGTACATCTCATGTTTGTAATGTAGGTCACGAAAAATGTTTTGTTTCCAGGCATTCATATTATTTTGACATGGCACATGACACATTTAAAATAATTTTGCTTTTGTTACTGTAAATATTATGCTTGGCATGTTGTCTACTAAATTTTCTCCTTTTCATGTACATAAATAGACATTGACCTCCTAGTTTCTGTAGACATCAGGTTAAGATTAAATCAATGATGCCTACCATGTAGTGATGCCAGTATTCTTCTTTGTTTTTGATTACAGGCAGCTATCAATCGATTATTCCGCTATGTGTCCACCTCTATCCTAGAAACTAAGGTCTCTGGTAAAATCATTGCCAACATGTGCAGAGCAGCAGCTAAGGTAATGTACAAGAGACAACTCCAGGACCTTAATAAAAAATTTACATTTCTTATGGGCAATTCTTAGGCATTGATTATCTTATTTTACACATACATTATATGTCAATAACCACAAGTAAATAATGTAATTGACTAATTTCCACAAATGTACTTTTACATTTTATTTTAATTAGATAGATAAGTTAAGTTGACAGAGAAGCCAATTTTCAAGATTTTGCTCTATTCAAGGCCCTACCTTCTTTCCATATCAGACTTTTCAAAACGTTGTATTGTACAGCACACTTATGTCTCTAATATGTGTTAACAACTTACATGTATGAGGTCAATCCGATGAAACTAATTTGCATCTCCAGGTTGATTTCAGTAAGAAAGTTTGAATTCAAGTAAGAAAGTTTGAATTCAAGTAAGAAAGTTTGAATTCAAGTAAGAAAGTTTGAATTCAAGTAAGAAGAGAGTCCACAAGTACAACCACATACAGTTGTATATACAATAAAGTGCTCTTTAAAATGCCAAATAAGGTCTTGCAAAGTACTTTTTCCCCCCTTGTGTAGTGAAATTTCCTCCCAATTGGTGGCAGTTTATTGATTGCCACATCTCACTGTCTTCATTTCATGATGAGGATAACAGATCATGTGGCAGGATGAAGGTGACTTTTTAAAAATTATTATTATTTTTTATAAATAGTATACAGCTTACATGTGAATCTTTTATTTTCATTTTTGCAGTCGGATCCTAAGTACACACTGGCCAAGTTTGTTCCTCACTGTAGTCAGAAGATCCTTGATGCTTTCACGTCTGAAGAGGTTCAACTGGAAGAGGAGTTGGACAAGGAGATTCTTTTCAACCTTCAAGTACTTTCTGAGGTGAGTTCTCTCTATCCCTCTCTCTGTAGCTTTTTTTTTTTGCTTCCTACTTTATTTCATATTGATGGGATGTTTTTTTTTTCTTCATCACTTTTCAAGGACAAGTACACAAGTATTTATGTTGTGTGTCACCATTACTTTATTTTTTCATCAAGGTTCAAAATGGATTATACTGTCTTGATGAGCTATTTGCAAGTAATGATGAGTAATTATATGTAGTTTATACCGATGGGGAAAAACATGCTCAGAGCTGTGCTAGAAGGGAAAATGAAAGGCAAAAGGGGAAGAGGTAGAACAAGGATTGGGATAGTGTCGGAACTGAAAGAGGCAGAAACATACTATGAAGTAATGAAGCAGAAGTCCTCAGACAGAGAGGAGTGTTGAAAGAACTAAAGAAGGCTCTGGTGTGTGGACCTGTCATTGGGCAGAACAATTATGAAGAAGATACTGGTACCAAGCAAAAGTGGCCTTGACACCATTTGTGATGTCATCAAGTTCATCCTTTACATGACCTCCAAGAAAATAAGGCATTATATAATTTGATAAGTTCCTCAGAAGTATTTATGAATTACTTTCATTGATGATTGTTTGCAGGTTGTACGGGTACCAAGTGAGGTTGTCCTCATCTACAAGGACACCCTCTTTGACGTCCTGAAGGCAACCCTTCATGTGACGTCTAAGAAAGGTTATGAGCTGTCCTGTCAACTCATGACACATTGGCTACGAGCAATGTGCCTCACATATCCCAAGGAGTACTGTAGTATAGCAGAGGGCTTCGATAGACCACTCACAGAGTACTTACCTATCAGGGTAAGTGTAGGAGCTCTCTCATGTCTAACCTCTTTTGTTTGATAAATTTGTAAACATTCCACTTCCCTCTTGGTTCCTTATGGGATGTAGAACACCTGTGAATAGACCTATCATGTGTGAAGGTACACTTATATTACAATTGATTTTGGAATTATTGCTGATTAACTTCTTGTATATAATATATATTTACCCTGTTTTCTTGGCGATTTTTTTCTTGAGATTTTTTACTCTGTTCATCACCCGTTGAGGAAATTAAAAAAAATAATTTGGTATCATATGATGCCTATTAAGACTATGCACTTAGGCTATTAAATCATGAAACCGAACAACCAGAACAAAAATCCCTCTTGACATGTTTATTACAATTATGATGATGTTGACAATGATTAGGATAATAAAAACAACGATTGTTATTAGATATGTAAAAAAAAACAAAAAAAATATAATATTAGCATTTTACTGATGATTTTTGTTTCAATAGATTAAGAAGAGATTTTGATTAAGATCAACATCATTATTTCCATTTCATAGGACTGGGCAAAGACTGGGGACATTCACAACCTGGGTGTGAAGTGGCATATGCCCTCTGATGATGGAGTAGCATGTGTGAAGGAGATCCTAGATATATTCTTCAAGCCAGAGGTGGAGAAACTCAAGAACATTATCAAGGGAGAAACCATAAGCAGGTACAAGAGCAGTAGAAGATCCAGGCTCAGCTCATTCAAAAGATTGTGTTGGTCCATGCACAAACATAATAGAGTCGCTATTGTCACCAGACGATTTGGCCTGCACAATCTTTTGTCAGTGCAAATGCTAGATCCACACCTGGAGAGTAAAGCAATCGATCATACATTGCAATGGCTCATAACCAATTAAATGTACCTACATAACATACAGGGAATGTAGATTCCTGCAAATATATACCAGTTACCGATCTTTTTTATGATGATTAGTTTACATTCATTTATTCTTATAAAGCTAATGTCGAATAATATATAAAACTAAGAAATTAATACTACAAGCTTATTGATATTTATTGCTTCATAATTCATGTACACGTTTGTCAGTTTTCACACTTATCATATTATTCCTTAAAATGCATGTGTAATGTTTGAAAAGTCAAACTTTGGTCTAATATTTGTTTTCTGTTGATGAATAATAGTTATTAAAAATTATTACACGTTTAAGTCTCTTTTTCAATACATTAAAACCATGTATTGATACTCTTCCGGATGTTTGTTTGTCGGCGTTCAATATTGTTAGCATTATGTATGTCCTATGTATTCTACATTACCCGTATCAATGGAGAAAAGGAGTGCATTATTGTTACAATATTGCACTCCTCGATGCCAGTAAAATGCTGCGCGCAACAGCTTTAACAATGGATACCTTGAGCAACTATTTACGTCATAATAGCACAACAGCTTATTATAACAATGCATACGCGGAGCGACAACTTACGTCATAATAGATTGATCATTTGAATTTCTCCTTCAGGCAGATTTGATACAGGAGAGTAAACCTCTTTTTTGTTTAAACTGATAGCGTTGCTGTTGCCATGGAAAATGGTTTGTATTTATAATAATAATAATATTGGATTTCTTTCGTGCAATATGAGATATATTCCATTCATCAGTATGAATATTGCACTCGTCTTCGACTCTTGCAATATTCATACTGATGAATGGAATATATCTCATATTGCACTCAAGTGCATCCAATATTATTAAGTATTAGATTTAGATAGACAAAGCTGATGATTTGAAGCTACACGGATGTCATGATAATTCATCAGAATAAACAGTTACAATGAAGATTTGAAAATTGAGTTGAATTGTAAAATCTCGCAATCATACAATTTTGTATAAAAAGAAAGAAAAAAAAAAAAAGACCCTGAGAAAAGCAAAGTCAGTGAGATTACATTTCATAGTCTAAAATTGTGTGATTTTGTCCAATGAATTGAAATAATGAAATGTGTGAATGATCTAACTCTTTGAAAAAAAAAAAAAGTACATGTAAATGATTAACATTTTGGCCTTAATGATCAACCCACATTTGATGAACATACGGTGATTATCAGGCTTAAAATCATGTCATTTTGATATATCTTCTTTTTTCAGAGAGAAGCTGCTGCAGAGCCTTACAATCCTCTTGAATATACTGACAGGGGCAGGGGCTCTCATGCCCAAATGGACAGGCCCACCCATACCCGAGCTGTGAGTACTTATTTGTTAAACCATTACATGTTAACATACTAATTCTATGTGTACATTTAGCTGGAATAGCTTTTTTGGTCATCCCTGACGTCTGCTACTCATATATATGTCTACTATTCGAGCTGAAATTTTTGCTGTGATTTTATGTTTCTGTGTATAGAATATTTCATTGGCTTATTTTTTAACCGATCACTAAATCAAACTACATGCAAAAAATTATGTTAAACCGGTATTTGCGAAATTTTATGTCATGAGTATTAAGGCTTATACGAAAAATTATTGTAAAAGCAAATAATAGCAAAACTCATTTTGAAAGTATTGATCAACTGTAAATCACTTATTTTCTTCTTTGAAGGTTTCACTGGTGGTAGAATGTGAGAACATGCTCACTGAAACATTGAGAGTGGGTAGTATCTTTTCAGGACCACTCATGAACTCAAGAAAGAATACTTGGTGCACCTTTAAGCCATCCACTGCTTTAAATTCTTCTTTTCTTTCCTACATAGCACTTTAATTTAGAATTTTTTTTTTATAATTTTGTCTTTAATAAACAATCAAACAGAATCACAATATATACAAGTAATCATTACACAATTGGATATACAAAAAGCAAAAATAAATAAATCAGCAAAAATAATAACATAAAAAGGGGGCAGAACAAGACTCAAATCAGTATAACAGGGGTCTTAAATACATGTCCTTTGTACAAAAAGGTATTGTCGAGGGTTGCGGAGGAAAGCCAACACATTTGAACACAGTATAGGCCTACATGTAAAATTAAATCATTAGGTACAGTTTTAAGAGGATACACTGATTAATTATACAAGGAGATAAAGTATAAGATTGGGATACAGTATCTAATGTAGTGTATACTGTATAGGCGCATTGCATCATACTATTTGTGAACAATATAGAGAAAAATAATAGAAATACCAATAACTTCCGTTTAGTTGTGACTCATGTAGAATTTGCCTGCAATGCATGTATCTTGATGTGTTTTTTCCTCATCATATATTTTTCACCTTGTTATTGACCTTTGCAATCTCCTTTTGTTTTGTAAAATTAACACAGTTCTGAAAGTCAGGTTGCAATGCACACCCTTGAGAGGACTCTAGGATCAAGTGACAAGCAGAAGTTGTTTGAAGGCATCCGGGAAGATCTGGCTCAGGTCATGCATGAACTCCTTCATCATCTCCTAGCAACAAGAGAGGATGATACCAAGTCAATCATACTCATCATCAATGTGAGTTTATCATCTGAGCAATATTAGTGTGTTATGAATCTTATACTGACTATAGAGAAATGTAAGTTCTGAATTTGCAATTTTCACCAATTCCAGTATAAGATTCATAATGGACTAATATTGTATTAATTTGTCTTAACCCTAAAAGGGCCGGGGGGGGGGGGGGCCTAATCAGCCCCCCCTCGACATTTCGGGCGGTCATGTCACTGAAAAAAAAATTCGCGCTCATGACTTTTTTCTCTAACATCTTACGCAACTTTTAAAACTATTTTGAAAAAAATTGAGCGTAGGGTTCGGAAGTTGCGGAACATTATGTAATGCAGCGCAGACTCAAAAACCAGAGATTTTCTGTATTTGTGTACAAAACATATGGGAAATGGCTTTTCATGCTAAAATCACATTTCTGTATTTAAAATATGGTTATTAGCCATTATTTTAGTTGATATTGCTCTAATCATTAGAGATAATCAATGACCGAAGTATTCCAAACAAAAAAAAACAATAAAATACATAAGTCGAAAAACAAAGAAATACATAAGAAATTCCCAAAATAATAAAATACATAAGAAATTGAATTAGATACCGGAATTTTTTTCACGTACAATTGTTAGGAATGCTACAAAGAATATTTACACCAAGAATTAGCATTCTAGGAGCATTATTTAGTGATTTAGAGCAAAAAGTATGATTTCATGCATAAATTAGCATAATTAATTAATAGAAATTAAAAAGACATTATTTTGGAAAAACGAACTATACAGTCTTGTAGATTACATTGCACACTACTATTGTGCAAATTTTCGCAGCGATCGCGCGATTGGCGGCCGAGATCTGAAGGGGGGGCCTAATCAGCCCCCCCCCCCCTGGCTGTGAGATGGCAAAAATAACCCGGCCTTTTTAGGGTTAACACCCTTCTGTTAAGCACAGTGATTTAATTGATGAGCTATCAATTTGGAGTTTGTTTGGTAGGATATTCATGCCATCAGTTACTGTATAAGGTAATATTTTTGCATGTAGACTATACAGTGATTTTGGAATAAAAAACACAAAGGTTTGCAATCAGTTGGAAATTTGAATGAACATTTCTTAGTGGTTACTGGCCAGCATTTCAAGCAAAAATACAATAATTTTGATCGGCCATTGCCATTTGCAATGAATTGCAAACCTTAGTGTTACAAAGCCAAGACTTCAAGGGCACATTTTTTGTTTGTAGATCTACAATGCTTTGATGTGGTATTCTGTACATGTTCGTTTTGTTTGTAGATCTACAATGCTCTAATGTGGTACCAGGGTGCTGAAAAGAAGGACTTTGACAGTCGATGGAAAGGATTCCTCATCATCAAGAAAGCTATGGAGGATAGGGTAAGCTTACGCACAGAGGATATAACAGATAATATCATATAGACTTAATACAATTAACATGTTACTTGATACAATACTGATGTAGAGGATAAACTCTCAAGGAGCAATAGAAAGACAGAGAGAGATAGAGAGAAAAGGAGAGAGAAAAAAGAAGAGACGTGGTAGGAGAAAGAAACAAAATAATACGTTTTTGAAGATCACCTAATGAGATAGAACTGAGTTGATAAAGTACAGGGTAGACTCCTCACTGATGTATATCGGAAGAATGCTGCAAAGTGATAAAGCAAGAGTAGAAATAGACTTCTTAACATTTCTTGTCATAGTCCTGGGTCCTGTAGACACCTGATAGGTGTCAACTAAAATACCTATAATTATATTTATTAAAAAAAAAAATTGACTGTATCTCCTCGTGTGATAGATCAATGTTCTGTCCTTAAAAAATTCTCCCATGAAGTTGTGTGAAATTCATATCATTCTTTTTCTTGCTTTCCATAGTTACATGGGAAGAAGAGGCATCTAAGAGCTCTGTTGATAGATCGGGTGTACCTGCAGCATGAGATGAGGATGCTAGTGCAGGCCAGGCATGTCTACACTGAACTTGATAAGCAGATCCATTCAGATCTGTTCACACTAGCTACCAGCAGATACAGTGAGGTAACAATAGTTAGATTTTCTACAATAGTCAAAGATAAATTTTGATTTGATTTATTTGCACACTCAATAGGGTTTTCACTAATTGATTGCAATGTGTGTTTCCCACTAGCATTTAGAGAAAAAGAATAAAATTATGAATTACAAATCATCTTAACCTTCATTTACAGAATAAGATCTTTAAGATGTTATTGTACTTGTATTTTAGTAGGATGCAGTGTTCTCCTTCACTGGTATTATTAAAACCCTCCACTGCCACATTAGTCAGAGACTGTATAAAGTCTAATTTTTGGAAGGGTTATATTTTTGTGAAATTTTGCTAGTCAGAACAAATTTAACATCACATAATTAAAACTGATATATATATATATATATATATGTGTGCTCAGCTTTGTTTGTGTAAACAAAGCCCAGATAATGCTGTTTAAGATGACAGATTGCATGCACTTTGAATCAGTTAGATTGATTATTCCTTTAGATTCTTACCAACCTCAATATGATTTTAGTCTATTTATCTTCCTTGTGATTTCAGGTGCGTAAGAAGGCTCAGATCATGTTGTTCAAGATGATGGATCATTTTGTATCTTCAGTAAAGTTAATCATTCCTAAGGTCCTTGTCAACCTCAAACCAGACCCTGAAATCTCACATCAGCAGTTCAAGGTAAAAATAAAATAAAAATAAAATTAAAAAAATGCATAGAGATATAAAAAAAATAATCATAAACCCTTATAATTAAACTTTCAAATAGCATTTGGGGAAAGGGGCCAGGGAAATAAAGAATTTGAGGAAGAAAAGAGACCCTCCTTCATGACCATCAGAACAGCTCTTATTTAGATTGTTAAAGGGACGTATAATTGATAAAACATGGGGAATTCACCTTATCTCGATGAAATAATAACATTCCAATCAGAGCCTGAGGCGTGTTGCGTAATCTTCAGCGCCAACCCGTCTGGAGTTAATCCGGTTACTCCTTCATGGCTAGTAGGCCATGGTCTAGGGTCGAAACCCTGCACCCCCCCTGCAACTCATGTCCATGGGTATCCCCATGTAGCTATGGGTCTGGAGAATCGGAAAAATGAGTTTAACAAAAAAAAAACTCATTCCCGAGGGACCCCCCATGGAGTTTTTTGACCACTTGTCCGACACTTCTCTGCTCTCTGAAATTGGTTGTTATTAGTTAGAGGGGTATGTAAAAGAAACCATGAATAACTTTCCGCAAGATATCATTTTTATGGAGCAAGTGACCCTCAAAATGTTGGTCTTGAATAGGGCTACAAGGGGATATAAACTTTTGCAAATTAATGTTACGTAAATGTCACGAGAGGTACAAAAGGTTACAGAATTGACCTCTGGCAGAACGCTTTTCGGTTATATGATTAACAAGTTTCAATTACTGTCAACTAAATTTGATGAGCATTTAGCCACAGTTAATGTAACAGAGCTCAGGAGAATTTATTCCTCTTTTATTTGACATAGAACACATCTCATTAATTGTCACGCATGACCGCGGCAGCGTTCATTTTTACGAAAACGTTTCATGACCATTTTTACCAAAAAGTAGCCATTTCCTGTATTATGTCTGCCTACTGTACGACGTGTGCTATGGCATGTGTAATAGCTACAAACAGATCAACTTATTTGATTTAGAAATTTGTAAGAACATAATAACAATGTGCAATGATTCGTCAGGTACTCTGATGGCACACATACCGGCAATATGTAACACACATATATCTTAGCAACGGTTGCTAGGTAACTTATTCTCCCTAGCAACAGGCTATTAAGATCTTGTTATCTCAGAAAAGATTTCAATTAAAAGTTTCTGAGCATCAAAATAGTATTCCATTGTGCAGTTCACTCCACTGCACCATAGTTTAGGCTGGTAAGCGGTTGCTAAGCAACATATTTTTAATATCAATTTGCATAGCAACCCATTATCTTCTAACTGACTACACAACAAAGAATTGAATCAAAGTTACATGAATATGTGTTAAATTGACCTCCATGACTTTTGAAAATTATATCCATGTATAACCATGGTCTGGTGATAAACACAAACACAAGCCCACAACACTCTCAACCCTCGCACCCTCTCACACTTGCAAACACCCTCAAAACACACCCACACAACACACCACACACACACTCATATTTCATAAGGTCCCGTGACTTTTGAAAATTATGTTCATGGCAACCATGGGTCTGGTGAATAACTAAGAACATGTACACACACATACACACACAACACAACACCACTCTCTCTCTCTCTCTCTCTCTCACACCTTCTCACACTCACCTTCAAAACACCCCCCCCCCCCCCCAACACACATACACATGTTTTATGAAGTCACCCATATCCCCTTCCCCCTGTCTTGGCACGGAAATGTTTAGATTATTTTGTTCTGCTCGTGAGTTTGTGGTATTTGAACTATAAAGTTACCCGACTTCAGTGCTCTTATGAACAACAATATTAAGGCCGCTTGTAAATGTTGACATTTAAGCACTTTCTTCCGAAATGTGATCGCGATTAAAATATCTACACGTTAATTCATTGACTGATAGCTCCGCCCATGAGGTATCATTTAAATTGAATGGACATTACGAATTTGATTGGAAAGAGTTTAAAATTGTCCGGGGAAAACCTATATTAAAATTCCTACCATTTCAGGGAGGCATCACTTTGATCATATTGATTTCATACCCCTTTTCAAAGGAATGTCCTAGTTTGAATACCTCTGGTTCTTTCACATTTGAGCGATTGTCACTCTGCTTTTTTCCACATCTCTGCCTCTTTCCCTTTCCCAAACCTCTTGAAGGAAAAAAAGAAAACATAACAAACAATCATTATGTTAAGACAACAAAGTGGACAATGCATGTTTTAAATGTTTTAACCCAGATCTTGAATGGGTGATAAAGATATTGGAAAATCATTTCATTTAAGTCCTAATAATTGGTCCGTAATTGTATCGGGTATAGTTTAGGTTCATATCTTCAATGTGATGTATCTTTCTTTAGGTTATTGTTCCAAACCGGCCTGTAGATTGACCATAGGCACATGGAAAGGGTAGTGGCATGCTTTGCATTCTCACTTTCACAGTCTCTTTCTGAGCCAATCCTTTACTGAGATCAATTTCATTGGTTTCACTATCAGGTCGGACTCTGCATCATCTGTATTGACAATTTCTTAAAGTATATCCACAATTTCTCAGGCATTACACTCTTATCCCCCACTTGGGCTTTAAGATCTGGCTTCTATTGCCCAGCCACGTCCATTCTATTAATATACATGGACGTGGCTGGGCAATAGAAACCAGATCTTAAAGCCAAGTGGGGATAAGAGTGTAATGCCTGAGAAATCTGTGGATATACTTTAAGAAATTGTCAATACAGACAAAATTTTGTCTAGAGAGTTCTATTGTAGGTACATTTGTGCAAGCTTCCAGATTCTTGCCTGAAAGTTAACATTGACGGCACATGCTGTTCTAGGACGCTTCTGCATGAAGGCCGTGTTGCCAAAGCAAAGTATTTTCTTTCTTCTGTAAACTGTCCACCAAATTATTAGCTTCACGATATTCTTGTTCCATACAATCTGGATTAATCTCTCATTTTTCATTGTCAATTGCCCAAGCTCCTCCATCACGTTGACATACACTTGAATTACCTGCATGATCTTGATTCCTCGGACATTCAAATTTTCTTTAATGCACTTGTGCTATTACAGCCTGTAAATGCATTAAAGACTAATAGCAGACCAGTAACAAGATGTACAAGGCACATCCCTAGGATGCACATCAATACAACATCTTCGTGTCTCTACCGGTCTCGAAGATCATGTTGATTCCTTCTAAGACTCTTCTAATGACGTAGTATTATGAAGGAGGATGAAGAAGATGTCGGAATCGGGCTCCTCACCCTAACAACTGGAATCCACGTTTGTTAGCGTACAAGAAGTACAGCACGTGCAGCATGTAAGTTTCTTCCTGTGTAGAATGCAACATATCTATTTCGACACAAAGTTTCCTTTTCCATCAGGACTAGAAAGACCAATTTGTTGTGATGATGATAACTTCATGAGGTGCCACAGTTACTGCTGAGGTTAACTGCTTCAATCTCGTAAGAGAAGTCTTACAAACTGCACCTTGTTGTCATCATTGTTTCCAATCCTTTGGCATCTTTGTCAATGTTTGTCTTCACCCAACTCAAGTTTGTCACTGACGCCTCGTCGCATCTTCTCTACACCTTTCACAGACTCTCTCTGGTAGATGTCGGGATTACATTGTAAGCGCAATGTTACTTGAAGGGCAGAGATGATTACTATTTTTTGGAAATATCCCCGAAGGTGGCTGGATTTCAAGTAGAGTGTGGGATACAGCATTGCCATCTTCAGTGAACTTAGCCCTCCTGGGATCATCAGTAACTTTGCATCATGAGGAAGAGAAACCTTTGGATTTGTCTTTTTGGCAAGAAATCAAATCTGTTAAAGTTACCTGATCCCAGTTAGGCAATCTTCACTGAAGATGGCAATGCTGTATCCAATACTCTACGTGAAATCTCAGCCACTTCGGGGATTTCCCAACTAGCATCTCTGCCCTTCAGTCAATAGTTGTGCTTAGTACTTGACATGTACAAGAGCGAGTCGATGAAGGGCGTAGAGAAAGATCGACAAGGCGTCAGTAACAAACTCGATTTGGGTGAACAAAGAGGCTAAAACAACTGGAAACAGTTTTTCCAATGATGACAACAAGGTTGCAATTTGTAAGACTTCTATAATGAGATTGAAGCAGTTGTATCCTCAGCAGAAACTCTGTCAGGTCATGAAGTATATCATCATTGCGACAAATTGGTCTTTCACTAACTCCTGATGGAAAAGGAAACTTGTGTCTACTAGATGTGTTGCATTCTACACAGGAAGAAACTTACTCCGTCTAGTGCTGTACATCGTGTACGCTAAGAAGAGCATATATTAAAGTTTGTTAGGGAGAGGATCCCGATCCCGACATCTTCCTTCATCCTCCTCCATTATACTACGTCGTTAGAATATTCTTCAGAAGGGATCACAACATGATCTACCAGACCAGTAAAGGCACATAAGGTGTTGTATTGATGTTACCACCCTAGCCATGCCCTTACATCTGGTTAATGGTCTGCCCTATTAGTCTTAAAGGGATGCAGTAACATTGAATGATATTCAAATACATTTTATCGATTTTAGCTTAGTTTACCAATATAATTATAAACACTTACATGTAGTCAGTCTGGTATCTCTTCAAATTGCAAGCTAATTGCTTGCTTTACCCGAGATATCAATATATTTCATACTCAAATTGTATAAACCTAACCAGATGGTTTATAAAACCTGCTGGCTCTCCAATAGCACAACATTAACACCAATTTCCTGAATATCTTCAATTGATAACTTTGCAGGCTAAGTGTAGTGGACAAGTACGTACAGGAAAGAAAACACTTTGTATTTGGCAACACTGCCTTCATGTAGAAGCGTCTTGAAGTAGCATGTGTGTCAGTGTAGCTTTCAGGCAAGAAATCTAGGAAGCTTGCACAAATGTACCTAGATCACACATACCTAAAACCAGAACAACTCTCTAGACCAATATATGGAACATGGTTGGTGTCAATAGAAAACGGGAGTCATGAAGCCAAGTTAGACGGATGGAGTGTATGCTGAAATATTGTCAATACAGATGATTCAATCCGACCCTGATAGTGAACTCAGTGAATGCGATCTCATTGATAAGGACTAGCTCAGAGTGGCTGTGAATGTGCCATGCACTTTTTAAAAGTTTAATATAGAGCAGAGGACTGCAAAATCAATGCTCAATGATAACAAACAATTACCAAAAAATATCGAATCGAAGTACGAACTCACACTATAGCCGATGCAATTACAGACCAATTAAGAACTGAATGTAATGATTTTTCCAACATCTTTTTCACCCATTGCAAGATCTGTGGTTACACATTTAAAAATGCATTGTCACTTTGTTGTCTAAACATATATATTAATCTTGTTATGTTTCACAGTTTTTGTTTTCCTTTTTTTCGAGAGGATGGGGAAGGGAAGGAGGTAGAAATAATGACGATGATGATGATGATGATGATGAGTATGATGATGATAATGAAGATGATGATACATAAATAATAACATTTACAAGACTCACTGGTGTCGGACTAATTAATTCAAATACCAATACTCACGAGCAAAACAAATAATATTGCTTATTACACACGTATGTTTTGGCTAATTAGGGTAAAATATTCTCATTTTTGTTGGTTGATTTTCCCTGTGCCTGGGATAGGGGGAGGGGATTAGGGAGACTTAATAAAATATTGTGTGTTGTGTGTATAGGTGTTCTTGGGTGTGTTTTTGAGGGTGTGTGGGAGCTTTGTTTGTGTTTATTCACCAGACCCCATGGTTATACATGGATATAATTTTCAAAAGTCATGGAGGTCAATTTAAACACATTATCATGTAACTTTGATTCAATCCTTTGTTTGTGTAGTCATTTAGAAGATAATGTGTTGCTATGCCAAATTGATATTAAAAATATGTTGCTTAGCAACCGTTACCAGCCTAAAATATGGTGCGTGGAGTGAACTACACAATGGAATACTATTTTGATGCTCAGAAACTTTTAATTGAAATCTTTTCTGAAATAACAAGATCTTAATAGCCTGTTGCTAGGAGATAAGTTACCTAGCAACCGTTGCTAAGATATATGTGTGTTACATATTGCCGGTCATGTGTGCCATCAGAGTGACCTGACGAATCATTGCACATTTGTTATTATGTTCTTACAAATTTCTGAAATCAAAATAAGTTGATCTGTTTGTAGCTATTAACACATGCCATACGCACACGTCGTACAGTAGGCAGACATAATACAGGAAATGGCTATATTTTGGTAAAAATGGTCATGTAACGTTTTCGTAAAAATGAACGCTGCCGCGGTCATGCGTGACAATTATGAGATGTGTTCTATGTCAAATAAAAGAGGAATAAATTCTCCTGAGCTCTGTTACATTAACTGTGGCTAAATGCTCATCAAATTTAGTTGACAGTAATTGAAACTTTGTTAATCATATTTTAACCGGAAAAGCGTTCTGCCAGAGGTCAAATTCTGTGACCTTTTGACCTCTCGTGACATTTACGTAACATTAATTTGCGAAATGTTTATATCCCTTGTAGCCCTATTCAAGACCAACATTTGAGGGGTCACTTGCTCCATAAAAATGATATCTTGGAAAGTTATTCATGGTTTTCTTTACATACCCTTAATATAAACCATTTCAGTGAGGAAAGTGGGCGTGGTCAAAAAACTCCATGGGGGGTCCCTCGGGAATGAGTTTTTTTTTTGTTAAACTCAGTTTTTCCGATTCTCCAGACCCATAGCTACATGAGGATACCCATGGACATGAGTTGCAGGGGGGGTGCAGGGTTTCGACCCTAGACCATGGCCTATAGGCTAACTAACCAGAATTCCGAAGTAAATCTAACCTATGTTTTGTTTTTGAAATGGAACATTATACAAGTCCTCTCTTTGAATTTATACGGAGAGACCCGTAGAGAGTCTCTAAACTAAGAATTGTTGAGGACTCGAGAATCCGAAGCTACTGACCCTATTTACTGACTGAATTCGGTCAACTTCGTCATGTTTGTGCTGTCTGAAGTTAATCCCCAGTAGGCCGACCCATGCGTAAGCCACTGTCGATTGTGTACGAGTCAATGGAGCTCAGGAAAAAACGCGCATTCCCCACGATCTCCGACTTTCAGGGGCCTTTAATAGACATTAATGAGAAAACATAACCACACCAGGATGCTAACGTCAAGAGTTTCTCTCAAGACCAACTTGCTTATTGCATCTGGAATGATCTTCCTTTTTTTTTATTGACTTATGTATCACAGGACCTTGTATACTGTCTTAAAAAAACCCCACTACTTTATAAATCCTAGTATTTTCATAGGTATTTTTCTACTATTTGTTAACTTAATCATGATAGCTAAGGACCAAAATTTACCTTTTATCTGTTTCACAGGGGGCTCTCTATGTTCTAAGTGGATACAACATGAACAGTACCTGGGCTTGTCTGCCTTACTGGTCACTTGTGAAGGACATATGGTTAGGACTGGTCAATGCAGGTCACTCAGAGAAACTCTCTATCATGAAGGTGTTAGGCCAGGTCATGATCAAGATTGATAAGGTCTTTGACTCCACAGCTATCACGGTCCAGGTTTGTACCAAGCTTCTTAGTGGGCTTTCATGGTAAAAAAATAATTTAAAACGGAATGTGTATCATCAAAATTAAATAATAATTATACAACATGGAACACAATCACAATCAGTGGTGCACCGTTCATATTCAAAAATTAAATGCTGATTATAATGGTTTTGCATTGCTGATGGTGGTAAAAATTGAAGCGGATCATCAAAACCCACCTTTTGCGCATTTACACGCACCTTTTGTATATTTAAATTTTTCTCCAAATGAATGTGTGAAAAAAGATTACATTTAGGCCCGAGAATGGGTGACCATGAATGCACCCATTGTTTCTCTATGATTTATGTTCCTGTTTAAATTCTAAAATCGACCATGAACGCAAACTTATTTATAATGCATGATGATTTTCTGCCTATTTTCTACTTGTCCGTCAAAACCCAATATCCCCCCCCCCCCCCCCTCCTTGCCAATTTGATGGAACACCCCAATTTGGATTGGAAATGGATGTTTATGGGCTCTCCCTGCGCTAAGCCTGTCGTTCATTTCACTTCACCTACCAGGACACACGTAAATCCAATGGGAATTAAATTTTCCAGTAAAACACAATGTAAACTGTGGGTGTTTTAATGCTATGTTTGTTGGGTGTGGAGACGCTGAAATTCACCAAAATTTCATGAAAGAAATGTCACAGAATCCTAACACATATCTGTTTAGGCTGCACAGTAATAATCAGCAGGATTTCTTCGCTGATCTCATTCTTAATGTATCCCTTTAATTTGATGTATTTTTCTGTTTGTAAATCAGATCACAGACTCTGCTAGAAGTCAGGCTCGTAAGTTGGTAGAGGGTATGAACATCAGTATCACACCAGAGCAGGAATCCATCTCAATACAGAGGTTACAGGATCGTAACCAAGCCAATCTCAGGTATGGATAGATAAATAATTTCTTAAATAACAAACCATAATTTATGTCAGTTGAAAACATTCAAAGGCCCAGGCTCATCAAATTAAGCTAATTACTACACATCTGCTAAAATATGTGAGTTTTGAAGCATGATTTGAAGTGCTCAATGCTGTCAATTTTACAGAGCATAGACAAGAGAGAGTTCCATCTGCGAGGAGCAATAGAATGTTACTTCTTGAGGGAGTAAATATGCTTACAAGATCAAGGAAATTGTCAGTAAATGAGTTAATAAGTCAAAAGTACAACTCAAGGAAATTTTGTAATTGTTGAGAGAAAAGCAAAATGAGCATTGAATTGGCTCTGACAACCTCTCACAGGGTGTGCATAGCTACATGCTATGTGTATGGGTGAATGTACGTGCATCTTGCACCGCTTCAGGTGTATCTCTGTGCGAAGAGTTCTGGCCAGTCAGCGGGGTTCTCTGAGCCTTATTTTGGCTGAGGTTTTATCCAAAATCATGCTTGGGATTTATCTGGTGTTTGTATATTTATATATAAATGGAACAATCTGTGGATGTATTCAACTGATTCATTTCAATCTACTTTTTTTTCCTACAGGGTGTATCATGAGCTGGTATCAGAACTGGTGGGTGTTGTAGAACAAGGCAACTTGTAAGTATTTCATTCCTGCTTGAAGACATATATTTTATCACAGAAATATTGTCATTCTGTTTTAGTATGAAACAATACTGTATACAAGTCTATACAGTTTCATTTGTCTTTTTTTTTTTTAAATTCGTAATGAATCATGTGGATGGATAGACTCTTTCTTAGATTATGCTTTTAATAATATACTGAATTTATAAAGCGCCTTTTCATTAGATAGAAAGCGCATAAACATAGAATAACAAACATATGATACAGTGAATCACCTTAAAAATGAAAAGGATACATTATATAGATATTAGAAAAGCTGGGTTTTCAGATGTTTCTTGAAGGACAGCCATTTTCACTTTCAATATTAGCTGCATTTGGAAATTCATGCTTCTGAGCTGATTACACATTTTCTATCTGTATAAACAGATTTAATTTGATCATGTTTGCATTTACTTTGATAAAAGTCTTGCATTTTTATATCTAAAGATAATAATTGGAGCTCTTTCAAAGAGAATACTATCATAAGTCATTCTTGTAGTGTTATTGCCTATAAAAGTCAATACATTATTGACAACTAAAATAACCCCAAACTTAGAGTCTGTTGAATTATAAATGATTTTATGGATAATGGTCCTTTATTCTACTCTTCCTCTCTTGTTTTTGATAGACGATGGAAGTTCTCTCAGATGGCTGTAGCCCTCCTACGTCTACAGCTGAGGAGGGACACCCCACCCCCAGTACCCGCTGTCAGGCTCTTCACATCACTCCTTGTAAATGATACCCTTCATTTACGAAAGGTAATCAGCCATGTTTGCCAATTCACCATTGCAGTCACACCACCAAAATTGATCAAAGATTTATTCCAAACAAACAATTTTTTTTACCAAAAGTAATGTAATCTGATGTGCAGTCTGGAATTTACCTTATTTGTGTGTACATCAGAATCAGATGAAATTAATTTAATGATGGTCTTTATTTCAACATTGCAACTGTATTACATTCAAACCAAATACAAATATAAGTAGAGCACATGAAATTGAGAAATTCCTAAGATTTACAGAGAATGCAATTTAAAACAATTTATTTTATTAATCTGATAAAAGATTATATAGATCTTTGTCACTGGATATGGCTAATGAAAGATAATTTTACTTCAACAATCACATGACCCTCTCTTACCTTGCTTTTGTTCCCGAGAACAATGCTATGACCGAACCAACAATAGACTACCAAACATTTTTCCTACTTCCCTACCCCTCCATAATACCCTGCCTCACGCCTGCCTGACACAAGGTGGCGCTAGACAACTAAGGCATATATCTTCATTCTGATTTTTCGCGTCGTGCTGATCGGACCGTTCCTGAATTTTCGGGTGAGATCGTTCCTATTTGCGATTGTGAATTTATTATTATCTAATATTTGCGCTTCCTAAAGCCTCCTTTTACGCCTAGCGTTAAATTTGGGTGCTTTAGAATTACTGCGCCCCTCCTTTTGGCCAAGAATTACGTCCTTTTCCGGGCGTTTTTCTTCCGTTTCCAACCCAGTCCCTCGCGTTCCTTTTAACGTGGTTGTTGGTCGGTCGGTTTGAGCGCCTGTTTTTCTTTTGAAACTCAGTCCCGCTCTTCTCCGACTCTTCCCTGTGGGTTGTTCTCCTTTAGGAGGGTTTCCTTCTTCCTTTCTAGAACATATTTGACAATTTAAGTACGTTTTTGTTATATTATTGTACTTTTTCCCGCGGCCACGTGGCCTTTTTGCGGGGTGTCATCCGGGTCCTTGGACTTCCGGTCTTTGTTCGACGCCATCTTGTTTTGTTGGCGTGTGTGTGTGTATGTGTGATCGAGCGCCTCTTTGTTAGTCGCTCTTCTGGTGCATACTCTTTCCTTTTTGGTCGTTTCTAACGGAGGTTCATCCCCGTTTTCGTCAAAAAAACAAAAAAAACAAAATTTCTTCGTCTAGCCTGTTCTAGACTGGGTTTTCGTTTTTTTTTTTTTGGGAGTTCTCCGTGAGCCGCCTAAGTAGCCGGTCTCGCTTGTCTTGCCTTAGCTTTTCTAAGGAAATAGGTTTAACGCTTACAAAGACAAATTTTTGTTCTTTTCTTTTCAGAGGCGTTTTAGCCATGGACAGCAGGAGTGACTCCTCTGACGACACAGAGCTGGTGGCATTGGTCTCTTCGAAGTTGGTTTCGCCGGGATCGGAAGCTTGCCCGGCGGGAGAGCCGTCTCGACCGCCAGGTCGTCCGCCTCTCCTGCCTAAGAAAGGGGGGGGGAACACGCTCATGACACTTGTGTCCAGCGCTGGCTCCACCTCCTCTAAGTCCAGCTCTAAGAAAAGGTCTTGTAGCTCGAAGAGCACCAAGCGAATAACGTGCGTCCACGTTTTCCGGGGTGCCTAAGACCTTGTCGTCTGGGTTGTCTCCGGCCAAGGGAGCGGGTTCGTCTATCCAGACGTCTTGCCCCCCGGCCCTCCCCCGAGTGTAGCACAGAAAATTGCGGTTTCTGTCTCACTTAGGGATGAGAGTCGTGCGCCCACGTCTCTCGCTCAGGCATTCCCCGTGGGCGTGCCGAGTACGGTTTGGGACCCGTGCGCCGCAGTTTCTGCATCTGGAGGAACCACCTCCACCATGGGTAACCCCCAGGATGGCGGCTCCGCTTCCCTTGACCGGAGTGCCTCCACCCCCGTCAAACGCTTTGTCGTACACGGCTGGTGGCCCGCAGGGCTATTACGGCTATCCCTTGGGATACGCCCAAGCGCCCACCGGGAGTTCGTTCCAACGAACACCCGGTCTCTCGGACCCCCCGAGTGTAGCACAGAAAATTGCGGTTTCTGTCTCACTTAGGGATGAGAGTCGTGCGCCCACGTCTCGCTCAGGCATGCCCCGCGGGGTGCCGAGTACGGTTTGGGACCCGTGCGTCGCAGTTTCTGCTCCGCTTCCCACGTTCGGAGTGCTCCACCCCCGTCCAACGCTTTGTCGTTCTCGGCTGGTGGTCCACAGGGCTATTACGGCTATCCCTTAGGATACGCCCAAGCGCCCACCGGGAGTTCGTTCCAACGAACACCTGGTCTCTCGGACCCCAGGATGTTCTGGGGGACGGTGATGGGACATGGTACCCCTCGTGGCAGAGTACACCCGGCCCTCGTCCCGTGACACCGGCCTGGTCACAACCACCCGCCACGTCGGCCTCTGGCTTGGACCACCCGCCTAAGGAGTCCCAGCCGTGCGGCCCCCGGGATACGGGATCGGTGACCGACTCCGAACACACTTCGGAGTTCTCGCTCACCCAGCCCAGTCTGCCCCGGGAGACCTCTCCGTCTCGTCCGTCCCTTGTGGAGCCCGAGTCGGATGGGTCGGAGGTAGAATTTGTTGGCTACGAGTCGAAGTCTTTTTCAGACTCTGACGACACGGAAGCCGACACGCAGGTGGACTCCACTGCGTCATGCATCATGGGTAACCCCAGGATGGCTCCGCTACCCACGTCCGGAGTGTGACCACCCCCGTCGTTCTCGGCTGGTGGTCCTCTGGGTTGCTACGGCTATCCCTTGGGATACCCTCAAGGGCCCGCCGAGGGTTTGTTTCAACGAACACCCGGCCTCCCGGACCCTCGGGCGTTCTATCAGAACGTCCGGGGATATCCGTTATCCGCTCAGGATGCAGCCGTTTGACCTGCCTGGCCAGACCCGAGAGCTGCCGGATATCCCGAACCTTGGTGGGTTGTGCCTTCGGCACCCCACCCAGCGGGTTTACGCTCCCTATCCCTCGGGCTCCGCCCTCAGAGGTGACGGGACATGGTACCCCTCGTGAAAGGGTACGCCTGGCCCCCGTCTCACGACACCGGCCTGGTCACAACCACCTGCCACATTGGCCTCCGGGCCGGACCGCCCTTCCCGAACGCTACGTCGTTCTCGGCTGGCGGGAGGTCCTCTGGGCTACTACAGCTATCCCTCGGGATACCCTCAAGCGCCTGGTCTCAACCGCCCGCCACATCAGATACCTTGGTGGTTTGTGCCTTCGGCACCCTACCAAGCAGGGTTTCGCTCCCTATCCCTCGGGCTTCGCACCAGAGGTGACGGGACTAGCTACCCCTCGTGGCTTGGTATGCCTGGCCCTTGTCACACGACACTGGCCTGGTCTCAACCGCCCGCCACATCAGATACCTTGGTGGTTTGTGCCTTCGGCACCCTACCAAGCGGGGTTTCGCTCCCTATCCCTCGGGCTTCGCACCAGAGGTGACGGGACTAGCTACCCCTCGTGGCTTGGTATGCCTGGCCCTTGTCACACGACACTGGCCTGGTCTCAACCGCCCGCCACATCAGATACCTTGGTGGTTTGTGCCTTCGGCACCCTACCAAGCGGGGTTTCGCTCCCTATCCCTCGGGCTTCGCACCAGAGGTGACGGGACTAGCTACCCCTCGTGGCTTGGTATGCCTGGCCCTTGTCATACGACACTGACCTGGTCTCAACCGCCCGCCATTTCAGGTACCTGGATGGGTTGTGCCTTCGGCACCCTACCAAGCGGGGTTTCGCCCCCTATCCCTCGGGCTTCGCGCCCAGAGGTAAGGGGACAGGCTACCCCTCGTGGCATGGTTTGCCTGGCCCTAGTCTCATGACACCGGCCTGGTCACAACCGCCCACCACATCGGGCCCCCGGCTCGGACCGCCCTTCGCCCGCCTTTACCTTCGGTATGGATGGCAATGCGAGAAGTCCTCCCCGGGTTTTTCTCCCTCCCAGCCTTGCGGCTCTTGGGATGTGGGATCGGTGACCCACTCCGAGCAGACATCGGAGTTCTCGTTCACCCAACCCAGGCTGCCCGGGAGGCTTCTCCGTCTCGGCCGCCTACAGCGGATCCCGAGTCAGATTGGTCGGAGGAGGTTTTTGTTGGCTCCGAGTCGAAGTCTATTTCAGACTCTGATGACACGGAAGCCGATCCGCATACGAGCACCTCGGCAGGATTCTTCCTTCCCTCGGCTCGGAGGATTGGGCGATATCTCTCGATTTGTAGAGATGCGTACTTCCATGTGCCTCAGACTTGTCGTCTACCTGACGATTGGCTTTTAGTAGCCAACTCCAGGGAGCTGCTCCATCTCCGACTCGCACCCCACTTTACCTGGGAGCCGAGTTGGTTTTTGATCGGGAGCGCGCTGGGAGTTTCGTCTCCGAGGACCTGGGTCCCCCTCCCGCCGGAGGTGGCCCGGCTGCTAGCCCCGTGGAAGAGCCTTGTGTTTCTTCCCAGGGGCATGCCCTTTCGTGTGACTCTACCATCCGTGTCGATTTCCACGGACGCGTCACTCCAGGGCTGGGGCGGCCTATGCGAGGGTCAGTGGACGGCGGGGGACTGGTCTCAACTGATCCCCCTCTCCACAGCTATGTGTTAGAGATGTTGGCGGTTCAGTCATCCCTGGATCTTTTTCGGGATCGACTGTTAGGCCGCTCGGCTCTCTTTTTGACGGACAATGTGAGCGTGGCGGCTTACATCAATCGTCAAGGAGGCACACACTCCCGGAGCTTGAACCGCTTGACGGTTCAGCTGTGGAGATGGTGCAGGGAGAGAAGTATCCTCCCGTCTGCCTCGTACCTACCGGGTCGGGAGAATGTTATAGCGGACTTCTGTCCCGCGGCGAATCTCTCCCCTCGGAATGGTCTCTCTGTCAGACCCTCTTCGAGCGGCTGATGACGAGTTTGGAACCGAGAGCGTACGTTCAAGACGCGTTTTCGTTCAGCTGGAGCGGGTTGAGAATTTTGCATTCCCTCCTTTTCCGCTGATCCCCCTAGTGCTAGCCAAGCTAGTGGAGGACGGGGCTTGGATGATTCTATAGCCCCGCACTGGCCGGGCAGACCATGGTTTCCTCGCCTTCGCGAGCTTGTGGTCGGCCGTCCGTGACCCCTCCCTCGGTGGCGGGACGTTGTGAGCCAGCCGATCTCCGGCGCTCTTTCAGAGCACCCGACTCGGCTTCGCTTGACTGCGTGGCCGTTGTCAGGTCGCAGGCAATCTCGTCTGGCTTCTCGGAGAGGGCCTCGGCTCTCATGGCCGGGAGCCGGAGGGAGTCGACGCTAACGGTGTATAACTCCCGTCTAGCTGCCTTTCCTGAGTGGTGCGAAGAGAAGGGTTGCTCCCCCAGAGGGGCCCCCTGCCCGGTCTTAGCGGATTTTTTAATCCACCTTTTTGACAAGGGCCGTTCTCTTTCGACCTTACGAGGCTATCGTTCTGCCATTGCGGCAATTCACGATGGTTTTCATGACGGCTCTAACGTTCCAACTCTCCCGAGTTAAGCCGCTTGCTTAGGTCTTTCTTTCTGCGAAGACCTCAGTCTACTCCCTTAGCTTTTTCTTGGAGTTTGCCTAAGGTTTTGGAGGCGTTAGCTAACCCTCCTTTCGAGCCGTTGTCGGAAGCATCGTTTCACCACTTGACAGTTAAGACTGTCTTCTTGGTGGCGGTGGCCTCAGGCCACAGACGAAGTTCGCTTCATGCCCTTAGTGTAGCTGAGGGCCACATCAGGTTCGAACCTCGGGGAGTACGTCTTCGCCCAGAACCTTGTTTCATTGCGAAGAACCAGACTGCCTCTTCGGGACCGGTGGAGAGCTTTCTCAACAAGCTCTCCTCCTTCTCTTTGGTCCCGGAGGATAAGGTGTGGTGTCCGGTTAGGGCCCTTAACCCTAAAAAGGCCGGGTTATTTTTGCCATCTCGCAGCCGGGGGGGGGCTGATTAGGCCCCCCCTTCAGATCTCGGCCGCCGATCGCGCGATCGTCGCGAAAATTTGCACAATAGTAGTGTGCGATGTAATTTACAAGACTGTATAGTTCGTTTTTCCAAAATAATGTCTTTTTAATTTATATTAATTAATTATGCTAATTTATGCATGAAATCATACTTTTTGCTCTAAATCATTAAATAATGCTCCTAGAATTCTAATTCTTGGTGTAAATATTCTTTGTAGCATTCCTAACAATTGTACGTGAAAAAAATTCCGGTATCTAATTCAATTTTTTATGTATTTTATTGTTTTGGGAATTTCTTATGTATTTCTTTGTTTTTCGACTTATGTATTTTATTGTTTTTTTGTTTGGAATACTTCGGTCATTGATTATCTCTAATGATTAGAGCAATGTCAACTAAAATAATGGCTAATAACCATATTTAAAATACAGAAATGTGATTTTAGCATGAAAAGCCATTTCCCATATGTTTTGTACACAAATACAGAAAATCTCTGGTTTTTGAGTCTGCGCTGCATTACATAATGTTGCGCAACTTCCAAACCGTACGCTCAAATTTTTTCTAAATAGTTTTAAAAGTTGCGTAAGATGTTAGAGAAAAAAGTCATAAATGCGCGGAGCGCGAAATTTTTTTTCAGCGACATGACCGCGCGAAATGTCGAGGGGGGGGCTGATTAGGCCCCCCCCCGGCCCTTTTAGGGTTAAAGGGTACCTCTCCAGATCCGAATCTCGTCGTAAGAGTGACAAACTCTTCGTCTTCTCTCGAGATCCGTTTCTGCCGCTTCCCCCGACTCCATTTCTTTATGGATCGTGGAGGGAATCAAAGCGGCGGGTCCTGACGCCTTGACGTCAGGAAGGGCCCCCCAGAGCACTCGATACCAGAGGTATCAGCACTTCTTGGGCGCTCTTTGCAAGCGTTCCCACTGAGGATGTTTTGAAGGCAGCGTACTGACGCTCTAGTATTCCTTCATTTCATTTTTCCTACGTGACGTTTGCATTGGCGAGGAGCGCTTTGGTGTCTCGGCGTTGTCGGCGGCCACCGCGAGACTATCGAAGTCCTCTTAGCCCCCCCCCCCCCCCCCTGCCTCTCTTTTGTCCACCCTAGGGTGTCGGTGCTGGTCTGTTTGGACTAAGCAAGGTAAGAGAAGGTCATGTGATTGTTGAAGTAAATTAGTAAAATTAGCACTAATTTTATTATTTACTTGACAATCACATGACCCTCTCTTACGCCCCTCCCTCCGGCCCCCAACCTTGTCTCTATGACAAGTGTGGAATTGGTTGGTTCAGAATGAAGATATATGCCTTAGTGGTCTAGCGCCACCTTGTGTCAGGCAGGCGTGAGGCAGGGTATTGGGAGGGGCAGGGAAGTAGGAAAAATGTTTGATATTCTATTGTGGTTCGGTCTTAGCATTGTTCTCGGGAACAAAAGCAAGGTAAGAGAGGGTCATGTGATTGTCTCGTAAATAATAAAATTATTGCTAATTTTACTATTTAGTATAATAGACTAATGTACCTGAAATCAAGATATTTTTCTTGTAACCGTTCATCCATTGTGCAATATTTCCCTTATCCTATCCCCAGCTTGCTATTTCAGCAATGGGTGCTATACTGAAGCAACTGAAGCGACCTCACAAGAAGGTGCCTCTGGACCCCTACGCCACCGCAGGGTGCCCTGCCCCTCCTGAAGACGCCCCTCCCAACCCTGGTGAACGGGTGGACAACAAGTGGATGCAATACCAGTGTGACAGGTTACCCACTACTCAAGAACAATGGGATCAATGTGTGTTCGTTGACAAGACTCACTGGGGATACTATGTATGGCCAAAGTAAGTTACTTGTGGGATATCTTAGGTTAGTACCTTCAGAGAACAATAGGATTTATAGTAAGCAAATAATCACTGTTGACCCAAATGATGGGAAGTCTATCACTTCTCAAGCAAGCTGGATAAGCTATCTCCTCCGAAGCAAAGCTGAGGAGAGATAGTGTGTACATCCAGCTTGCCGTGGAAGTGATAGACTTCCAATCATTTGGATTAAGAGGTGATTATTTGCTTTATATTCCACATCTGAAACAATTTAAGAGTACGGGGAAAACCAATATTTTGGTTAAAAATTCAAGGTTTCCTTGATCCTCAAAAGATCCACTCAAGTCAAGTCATCGATGACTGCGCTTTTAATTGTAACATAAACATGTACAAATAAAGTGCGCGCAATTCATTTGACGCGAAGGCCTAGCTCAAATGGGTTGAAGTGATTGTTACGTAACAACGAAGTTTTAAAAAGTAATTGTTACGTCACAAAGGAATCTGTAGCTGCATGTGATGGGAAAAAACGACAGTACAAAAAAACCCGAGTGACAACGCACTTTTTTTCGCGCATCCTAAAAATAATAGATGATGCGTTATGACTCTACAAACTCAGCGAAACTCAAAAGTACCATCACTACGAGTGATGCTTGATGATGGGAAACTAAACTTTATCATGTGACTGCCTTTTGACCAATCCTGTTGCAACATTCTTAGTATGTGGAATATAAGATACTAAAAATACCCATTGGAGATAATATAAATGGCCAAAGTAAGTTACTGATGGGATATTCATAAGTTACCCACCATCCAAGAGAAATGAGATCGGTGTGTGATTGTTGACAATACCCACTGGGGTACTAAAAATGGTCAAAGTAAGTTACTGATAGGATATTCCTAGATTATATAAGAGCGATGGGATCAGTGTGTGTTCATTGACAAGACCCATTGTGGGTACTATAAATGGTCGAATAAGTTACTGTTGAGATATTCCTACATGTAGTATACCTACCACCCAAGAACAACGGGATCAGTGTGTGTTTCTTGAGCCACTACAGTTCTTTCTTTCTTTTTTTTTTTTTATGCCTCCGCCACCGAAGGTGGTGCCGGAGGCATTATGTTTTCGGGTTGTCCGTCCGTCCGTCCATCCGTCTGTCCGTTCCGTTTTCGTTCTCGCGAAAACTTAAGAACCGTTTGACGGATCACTTTCAAACTTGGATCATGTATGCATATGGTAGGGACAATGCATCTGATTAGACTTGGGCGTCATTAGGTCAGGTAAAGGTCACAGAGTGTCATTGTTATGCTGAAAATGGGCTCGTTCCTGCCATAAACTTAAAAACGCGTTGACAGGTCAAACTTCACTGGGTAATGTGGTGCTATGGAAAGGGCAATGAACTGGTTAGATTTTAGGGTCATGAGGTCAACGGTCAAAGGTCAGCAGATGTCATGTATACATGAAAATGGTTCGTTCTCGCACTACCTTAAGAACTGTGTGACGGGTCAACTTCAAACTTGTAATGTGTGCATATGGGAGGGGCAATGAACTATTAGATTTTGGGGTCAAAGGTCAAAGGTCCAGAGGTCATTGTATACATAAAAATAGTTTGTTTCCGTGATAACTTAAGAACCGTTTGAGGGATAAACTTGAAACTTGGGTCATATGTGCATATATGAGGGTCAATAAACTTATTAGATTTTGGGGTCATGAGGTCAAAGGTCACAGGTCATTTGTGTACGTGAAAATGGCTCTCTCGTTCTTGGCGATAACTTAAGAACCGTTTGAGGGATCAACTTCAAACTTGGATCATATTTACATATGGGAGGACAATGAACTTATTCAGATTGGGGTCATGAGGTCAAAGGTCACAGAGTCATTGTGTAAATGAAATGGCTTGTTCTCGCAATAAACTTAAAAACCGTTTGACGGATCAATTTCAAACTTGGGTCATATGTGCATATGGGACGGACAATAAACTGATTAGAATTAGAGTCATGGGTCAAAGTTTCAAAGGCCAACAAGAGGACATTGTGTTACGTGAAAATGGCTTGTTCTTGCGATACCTTAAGAACAGTTTGATGGATGAACATCAAACTTGGTCATTGTGTGCATATGGTAGGGACAATGAATTTTATATTTTGAGGTCATGAAGTTCAAAGGTCAAGGGTCACAGACGTCATTGTAAACATGAAAATGGCACGTTCTTGCTGTAACTTCTGACCGTTTTATGGATCAACTCAAACTTGGTCATGTGGGGGAAAGATGAACTGATTAGATTTTTGAGGTCAGGACATCAAAGGTCACTGGTTATTTATTGTAAATGACTCGTTGTGCAATTTCTGAAGGACCTTTGACAGATCAACTTAAACAATGTTATTCCTTTTATTAATCAGTAGCCATCCTTCCTGAGTTGAAATATTCTGATGATACAACTTTAATAGATTTGGGGGTCAATATCTCAAAGATGTCATGGTATAAATGGATGTAAAATACTGTCAACATGCGCATGCCTTTTTTTTCCGATGTGGCAATACGGAGGCATGCCTTCCGACCGTGCGCGGTCGAAGATTCATGTAGTTTTAAGAAAGATTTTATAAAGAAACATCTTAAGATTAATTAATGTCGAACTACTTTTTGTTCAACCCTCTTGTAACAGGAACATGGAAATCTATGCTCCATTCAATGAACAGCCCAAGCTAGACCGAAGCAGAGAGGAGCTGAATGAAGTAGAACAGATCATCTATGAGCACTTCAACAATGCAGAGTTTGTAGAGAAACTAGTCCGCTACCTGTCATTAGAAGATAAGAAAGGGAGAGACAAGTTTGACAACAAAAAGTACGCAATCTTCAAGGTAACCAGAATCACATGAATATTGATAGAAAGACCGTTTTCTAACTTGACTCGACTTTCCTGGCTATCTTACATCCACATATTGAACGATTAATACTCATTGGAAAGTCCCCCACATATATGACTTCAAGTTATAAGTATCTTTGATCTCTTACCTTCAAACATGTACTTCTAGCTGTAGGGTAGAATGAATAATCAGTCATGACCTCGTTGTTGTATTTCTCAGGGACTGTTCTATTAAATTGTCAGAACTTTTCCAATGGTCTTCCTGCCATATACCCCCTTGGATTTAAACATCTCCTTTTGGTGACACTTTGGTATTTGAATGAAAATAATCATTGAAATCTAAATTGGCAACACAAAGAAATTTTTTTGTTTTCACACACAAATTGGCAATTTTTTAAAATGCATTTTCAAATCTTAATCAATAAACTGTCACAAAGTATCTTTTTTTTTTTTTTTTTAAAGTTGTAGGAGTGACATAACAATATAATTGATACCAGTTTGAGGTTCAAAATCTAAATCAATTTCAACCTCTTGAAATCTTGTGCATCTAGAGCAGTATATCCCCTTCTGACTTAAAAGCATGTACTTCTAACAGTAGATAATATCAATCTTGAAACTGTTGTTGCTTGATATAGGGACTGTTCCAAGACTTTGGGGACACTTTCCAGGCAGTCTTCCAGCCCCATATATAGCAGTTAATCTTTATTGCAAAATCCCTCAAATAGAAAAGCATGTTATTTTCACATTACATCATATCGCTCTTGAAACTGTTGTTTTATTTTGTAGGGACTGTTCCGTGACTTTGGGGACACCTTCCTGGCAGTCTTCCAGCCCCATATAGAACGGTTATCAAAAGATCCTCAGGAGAGTAGTCAGCGCAGTATGATGGAGATGATTGCTGGTGTTATACGAGGCAGCAAGCACTGGGGCTTTCAAAAGGTATGCTCTATTTAGTCATACAACAAAATAACTTTGATCTTTTAAAAGTTATATGCTAAATTATTTTTTATTGTTATAATTTAAAATCTTATCAAATGACACCTTTCGTATTTTTTATTTGAATATCAAATTTGTGGAATTTTACACAAAACCAAATGGGAGAGCTTTTTCATTTATCGTTTATCGTTTATTCGTTTCATTTATTCTTGCCTAGTATTCTTAACTTTTCTATTCTTTCTTTGTTCTCAGATTTTTTTTTTATTTGTCAATGTTCTGTTGTTGTTAAACCTTATTGATATTACTTGTAGGTTGAACTTCCCATTTAATATTTTATGTATATTGTGAAAAGAAATATACACCTTTCAAGTAAAGTGTTTGATCAGATTGGTTTGGAGTATGCCTGTTTTTTATTTCTTTTTCTCTCAACTTGAATTGTCAACAAGTGATCAATTTGTCTAGAATGATGAATTTTGACATTTCATATGATTCAGCCAAACTGGCATCAAATAAGAAGTAACATTCAACATAAGGTTACATTTTGACAGCAATTTTCACCCTCAAACTCCTCGTCTATCCTACATTGTACCCCACAACAATTGTTTTCTTCCAGACCAAGAACCTATGGGAAGCTGTGCTGCTACCTGCACTGAAGACATCATTGTCCTTGGTAACGGCAGAGACCATTGTAGATTGGGGGATGTGTATGGCTACATCATGTGAGAGTAGAGACCCTCGTAAGCTTCATTGGTTGTTTGAATGGCTCACCCAGCAACCAATCAGTGAGGACGAGGAAAGGGGGTCTTTCTTGGATGCAAGGTAAATGAGTATTCTAAAGGCTCTGAAACATGAAGAGTTAAGGTCTATTGCAAATTTGAAACACCCACTCTGACTAGTACACAGTGAGAATTTTATGTAAGAAGTCCATATAACAAGGATCTTGATTGGTTACTGTCGATTTGCAATTGATCGTAACTGTGTATGTTACAGGGCTCATGTATGATACTTTACATATTTTTATTGAGTTTAAGACCCTGCAGTCTATAGATATTAATGTAGAATTTTATGCAGTTGAAGCAAGTAAAATATCTTTTACAAATATTTTCTTAGGAATCTTTATCATGTATTTCTATATGTCATGTATGTACTAGTGCCATGAGCGTGACACCTGGCGGACTTGAGCGCTTTAGAAGAAGCCACCATTGTTATAATTATAATTATTATTATTATAATATCATTCCTGGACCACCTTGAATAATTAAGGATCTTTACATTTTCACATTCAAGACTTTAAAGTTTGCAATGTTTTTGTAAATTCTGCAAGCTTATATTCTTTAAATCATTCATTATTTTAATGAAATATTTGGTGCAATATACTTTGGAAAGCATTTGCAATGCCATTTTTTTTGGTCTGTTAGAGTCTTCATAATATGTATAGATCTACTATATATATACTATACTTATCTAATGAATATCTTGTTCCTTTATTATATTCCTGGTTCAGTCATCTGTTCATCCTTCAAGGTGGTTTGTTCCAGCAGGAATGGAGAGTACCAGATCTTCATCATAGACTACTAGGTTACATACGACAGATTTATTACCCAGAGCTAATATATCTCTTTCTCTCTCTCTCTCGTTCTGTCGTCTGTTCATCCTTCAAGGTGATTTGTTCCAGCAGGAATGGAGAGTACCAGGTCTTCATCATAGACTACTAGGATACATACGACAGCATCTTACTCACAGCTAATATATCTCTTTATCTCTCTCTCTCTCGTTCAGTCGTCTGTTCATCCTACAAGGTGGTTTGTTCCAGCAGGAATGGACAGTACCAGGTCTTCATCATAGACTACTAGGTTACATACGACAGATTTATTACCTAGAGCTAATATATCTCTTTCTCTCTCTCTCTCGTTCAGTCGTCTGTTCATCTTTCAAGGTGGTTTGTTCCCGCAGGAATGGAGAGTACCAGGTCTTCATCATTGACTACTAGGTTACATACGACAGCATCTTACTCACAGCTCATATATCTCTTTCTCTCTCTCTCTCGTTCAGTCGTCTGTTCATCCTACAAGGTGGTTTGTTCCAGCAGGAATGGACAGTACCAGGTCTTCATCATAGACTACTAGGTTACATACGACAGATTTATTACCTAGAGCTAATATATCTCTTTCTCTCTCTCTCTCTCTCTCGTTCAGTCGTCTGTTCATCTTTCAAGGTGGTTTGTTCCAGCAGGAATGGAGAGTACCAGGTCTTCATCATAGACTACTAGGTTACATACGACAACATCTTACAGCTAATATATCTCTTTCTCTCTCTCTCTCGTTCAGTCGTCTGTTCATCCTACAAGGTGGTTTGTTCCAGCAGGAGTGGAGAGTACCAGGTCTTCATCATAGACTACTAGGTTACATACGACAGCATCTTACTCACAGCTACAAGAACGTTAGAGACAAGATTGGCAGGTAAAGGCTTATTCTCCCATCAAGTGGTAATCTGCATGAAACAAATAACCACTGCAAGTAAAGATAAAATAACAGTTCTTGGCCAGTGGTGGTTCTTCTTAAATGCAGCTTGTGTTTGTTTTTATGCCCTAAAGTTACCACCTTTTCAATTCATCTACAAAGTTATGAACAGGATCTTATACTAAAATGTGAATGATGTATTAGACCACTTTCCATGAGCTGGATTCACTTAAGAAGAGAAACAAAAAATATTTGTTTGATGTATGCTGTAAATATTTTTTCTTAGTGTTATTCTAAAACTGATTTATGTACTGGCTAGGCACTTAAAAGATTCTGCTCTCTGAATGAGCTAAAGAATCTTACAATTCAGCGTTACATAGCATCAGATCAGTTTCTAGGGAGACAATTTTAGTGGGAAGTGTCCTAAGAGAGTGTTTGTGCAGATATACCACCAGCAGCCTCTTTCTAAATGAAAAATCATCTTATTTTTTTCTCATCCCCAGCTTCCTAGTAATGATCTTCATGTACGACAATGCCTGGTCACAACAGAACAAGACTGCTTCCCCTCACCGTTTAGAGTTCTTAGAATCAATCCTGCCTCAGTTGGCTCCACTTGCTAATATTGATGTCTGGGGAGCAGTACAGGTGTCAGAGGAACAGAAGGCAGAGGATGATGAGAGGAAGAGAGTCATTAGGTTATGTAAGACAGGTGAGTCAATGGTTAGTCATGTGCCTGTTAGATTGTTATTAGCATGACTTGAGTGATCTGAGGTTGTAGATGAGGTTTGGGAGCTGCACAGGTCTCTTAGGAACATAAGGCAGAGGACGATGAGAGGAAGAGGGTCATTAGATTATGTAAGACAGGTGAGTTGATGGTCCAAAATGTCAAGTACTCTCTACTACTTTGACTCCAAGCTTCCTCGCCTTCATCTGGTTAACAGTCCTTTTCAGGACTCAATCAAGAAAGAATACTTTTAATTCTATGCTCTACTTTCTATCTCATATATCTCATCTATCAATTTTGTACTTTCTGTAACTCTCCATTTCCTCTTCTACTCTCTAAAAACATTCCTTTTCAGGACTATCCACATGGTGAATTGTAAACCTCGTCACTGTATTCAAATCCACCATGCAAGCCTCTACCTTCAATAAACTTTACTTATTCAGCAAAGACTTTGAATCAGCTTTCCCAATGAGAATACCTTTCTTTTTTTTTGGGGGGGGGGGAGGAGGAGGGGGCATTGATAATATTTCTTTCATTAAAAATAAGTGATAAATTTCTGCTAGATTATCCAGATCATATTATTCCTTAAAGGTATCTTGATGCTGTGAAGAAGGAATGAATGACTAAGAGTTTTCTTTCTTTTATTTTTTGTTCTTTTTGTCCCCGCCGAACGAGTTCGAGCAGGGGACTATGAAACGGGCTCCGTACGTATGTGTGTGTGTGTGTGTGTGTCCGTCCGTCCGT
>CALNVZ010000174.1:45767931-45788723 GCA_940671915.1 Paracentrotus lividus | reverse complement strand
GTCCGTCCATCGCGTTCCGTCTACGGTACCGTGCGTCCGTATGGACAAAATCTTCATCTTTGCTACTCTCGCATTTTCATCGATTTCGATTCCGTTTGCTTTATGTGATCAGCACTAGCGTGTGGCTACCAAACTTCTTACAGAATTTGACCTTTGCACCTTTTGACCCTGATTTTTGACCTATATTGTTAATTGGCCTACAAAATGTACTCCTTCGCCATTTTTCATCCGATTTCTGATTCTGTTTGCTTTATATGATAGCACTAGGTGGGGTCTACAAAACTTCCTCACGGATTTTGACTTTTGACCCCTTTGACCTTTGACCTTCATTTCGGACCTATATTGTCTAATGGCTACATTAAATGCTACTTCCTTCGCCATTTTTCAGTTCCGATTTCGATTTCTGTTTGCTTCTATATGAATCACGCCACTAGGTATGAGGGGCTACAAAACTCCTTCACGGAATTTTGACTTTTGACCACTTTGACCTTTGACTTCCATTCTGCCTATTTGTTTACACTTGGCACAAAATGCTACTCCTTCGCCATTTTTCATCCTGGATTTTCGAATCAGTTGGGCTTTATTACATGAATAGCATAGGTGAAGGCCTACAAATTTCTTCACGGAATTTTGACTTGACCCCCTTTACCTCTGACCTGATCATTATACTTATATTGTACATTTGGCTACAAAATGCTACTCCTTCACCATTTTTCTTCCGATTTCGGATTCCGTCTTGCTTATATGTGATAGCACTAGGTGCATGGTACAAATTTCTGTCACCGTAATTTCTGACTTGCACCTTTTGACCTTTATGTTTTATACTATATGATTAATTGGCTACCAAAAATGCTACTTCCTCGCCTTTTTTCCATCCCGATCTTTCGATTCGTGTTGTTTGATGTGCATGCACTAGGTGCAGGGACTACAAAACTTCGTTACGGAAGGTTTTCAATGACCCCTTTGACCTTTGACCTTCAATTACTTATATTGTACATTGCTATCAAATTGCATGACTCTATACACCCAATTTTCATGCCGACTTTTCTAATTCCGCTGTGCTTTATGTGATCACTAGGGTAATACTTACAAAACTTCTTCACATGAATTTTGACCTTACCTTTTGACTTTGACCTTATATTTGTTAATGCTACAAAATGCATACTCTCCTTCGCATATTTTACCCGACTTTCGATTTGGTATGCCTTATTGTGATAGCCACTGATCGTGAATAATGGGAATTTTAATCATTTTATCGGCGGGGACATATACGCATCGCGTAATTACTAATCCACTTTGTTATTTTTATTTCTCTCTTCCAGTGATGAAGTTTATATAGGCAGGCCTACAGGAACCTGTATCTCGCTTGCACCCAAGAAATTTCCATTATCTCCCTTGGTAAGTTAATACATTATCCTCTGAATTTTCCCGATGATTTGAAAGGTGATTGAGTTTACACAACGTCAGTTACAGAATTTCCAGAGGCTCTAAATGAACCCCATTACCTTGTAGATTGGCCCTCCCCATTATTTTTTCCTTTTTCACTACTGACATTCTTTTTTCTTAAAGAATTCCTATGTGGAAATTAGATTTAATTCAGATTCATAGTACGAATCAAGCCATGAAGAGCTTAGGTAGACAGACGTGATGACACAATCATTGTTTAGCACAGACCTTACATAACAAGATACATACCTCTAGGCTAATTCATATCGAATGTAGCTTGGCACCCCTTGAGGGGCTGTGAATCTGATGAAGAGCTTAGATATGATTGCGCAGTGATGATACTAGCATGTTTAGCACTTAACCTACATAAGCAAGATCTACAATACCTTCTAGCTTTATACTGTAAATCTATTTTGATATTTGTGGTTGGCACACTTGAGAGTCGGAATCTGATTAACGGCTTAGGTATGATGCAGAGATGACTCTAGCATGTTTAAGCACCAAACCTTACATAAACAATGATTACAACTACCTCTTAGCTAATTATACTGTAATCTGGATTTTGATATTGTGGTTGGCCACCACATTGAGAGTCGTGAATCTGATTAAGAGCTAGGTAGACTGCAGAGGGATGACTCTAGCATGTTTAGCACACAACCTTACATAAACAAGATCACATACCTCTAGCTTAATTTAACTTGTAAATCTGATTGACTATTGTGGTTGGCACCCACTTGAGAGCTGCTGAATGCTGATTAGAGCTTAATATGATGCAGAGATGACTCTAGCTACTGATTTAGCACCAAAACCTTACATAAACAAGATACAATACCTCTAGCTAATACTATACTGTTAAATCTGACATTTTGATATTTGTAGTTTGGCACCACTCGGAGAGCTGATGAATCTATGAAGAGACTTCGATATGATGCAGTGATGAACTCTAGCATGTTTGCACAGACTTTACTTCAACCACCAGACGCTTACCTCTTTATGACTAGCATTCACTACAACAGGTAAGATCTTATCTACCTAACTATATTATTTCGCGTACCATTCTTTTTGATCCAAAAAACCTCCTTCTGTCGCTTTTCCCCTTTTAAATCCATTATTCACCCTCTCTCTTATCACTTTGTCTTTTCTCGTATGCTTGTTTCTTGCTCTGTTCTTACGTGCTCGATCCCTCGTTTTTTCTCGTCTTTCTCTTTCATTCTCCCCCTCATTCACTCTCTCTCTCTCTCTCTTTCTTTCACTCTATCACTCTGGTATAAAATTCTCTTTACGAATGGCAGCGACATAAAACTTAAAACAACCAACTTCTCAGTCTCTCTCTCAGAGTTCAGTAATCATTTATTCTTATGTCTTACCTTGTACCCTGCTTTGAGTTGGTATAGTATTAGATCAATTCTTGATCCATACTTCCATGTTCCATCTTCCTATTCCATTTGTCATGTATTTATTCATTATCCTTTCTTTTCCTTTTTCTTTTTTTTTTTTTTTTTTGTTAGATCAGGTGAGGGCCAGTCCTGGAGAGCCAAGTGATAGCATTGTGGAGTACCTTCAAGTATATGGTTTCTATAATCCTTCACCTTCAAAGTTTACTACCCAAGATTATAGAAACTATTGGTCAGCTGGTCTTGGAACAGACTCAAAGATGACCGCCTTGAGGTAGATCACAATTGTCAGGCATTGCATGTCCTGTGGCAAGACATCAATCTATCTTTGACCAATGCAAAGTTTAATTTGAGAAACATGTACCCTGGAAAAAGACGATTCCTTTAATGCTGAAAATATTGTCATGTAGCTAGACTGAGTATCTCGGCTCTAAGACCTTGATGGGAAGATCATTATGGCTCTCCAATGTGTCAAAATAAGGGGTAAAAGGCAATTGAACGTCTACACCGACACACATTCGTGATATTTTGGATCATTGCAAGTTTGACAGAACAATTCTTCTTGGGTTAATGGCTATTGAATTATTATCTGTAAGTTGGTCATTGCCATTTTGTTGATTGAATTACAAACCTTTGTGATACGGAGCCCTGGGTAACCTAGTGTGAATGCCACGGCCAAGCTGTGTGCATAAATGTTTCTGGTTTAATTATGAAATAGTTTTTCTATCTAACTCACATATGTTAAATATAAACTAACCCATATCCATGCTTTATGTCCCTGAACAGGTAAGGGAGTAGCAGGTGCAACGTTGAGTGCGTCTGATACACTGGTGGCTTCCTACAGATGGAGAATGGTATGCAGAAACCACTTTGAGAACTATGGTAAGACCAGGCTAGCGCTTACCAGAAAGTCGTCAGTGTGGCTGCCCCTGCAGAAGGTAAAAGAATCCTCTAATGAAAAATCCTGACTGGACTTTAGGTCACTCAAAAGATTCTGTTTAATTATTAGAAGAGAAGATGATTCTGATAAATACAGACCGTGAAGTGGTGGTGTTTTGGGGTCTGAAAGTATTGAAATAGGGAAGATCATGAGGCTAGTGAAATAGAATGATGAAGGCAAGGAAGGATGAAAAGTAAAAACAGCACGCATTATGGCTCTTAGATATGATACACCTTACTCATACTTTAGATTTTTGATCCAGAATATACATGTTATGGAAGATAGCGTAAAGTAGCTTCAGATATTGATTAGATTTATTCTTTAAATGTACTCTGCCGTATGGGTAATGTCACCGATCACTAAACTAGGATATAGTTGGCACAGCTCCTTGGAAGCACATGAAGAACAGAAATTGTATTGTTAGCATTATTAGTTATGGAAAGCTTTTATTGTTCCATGCAGCCCACTAGTAACAACGTCATGCAGGTATCTTAGGTCTGAGTGCGTGTTGTCAAGCCTACCCCCCCCATTACGATTTCCTGAATGATGCCTAGGATTCTGATGGATAACTGAATCATCTCCATGATCTCAACCCATACGAGGTATGTTATTCGCACTTAGTTTTACCCCTTTTAAAAGAGTTTTTTTTTTTTTTGTGAGTTCTTTATGAGTTGGTCACATGAAATTCATGGAGCGGGTGAAGGGAATATTGCGAAACAAAATTCAATTTCCAGAAAGACATTTTAAATTGACGTCTGCATCACATTGATTGCTATAGGCGTCAAGAAGTTCAGGCTTTATAATTGTTCTAGATTTAGCAAAGCATTGAGTCAGGGCTGAAAGTTGGTATTCCATTTTCTAGCCAGAGCAAATGTTGTTAATCATTTGAACACACATTTCTTGGAGCAAACTATGATTTTTAAAGTCCAATAATTTAGAATAAAATTTTATCCATTAACACTTTTTGGACAGTTATCTTATGTGACCCACAATCATAATATTGTGTATCATAGTTTGTCATTATTGTTTTGTAATTTATTTGCTAATCATCATACTTGTGTGATATGATTCAATTTTATTTGTCCCGCCGAGAACGAGTTCGAGCAGGGGACTATGAACACGGCTTTGTACGTATGGTGTTGTGTCCGCCGTCCCGTCTGCGTCCGTATGTGAATCAAATTTTCAATTTGCTACTCACTTCGCCATTTTTCATCCGATCGATTCCGTTTGCTTTATATGATAGCACTAGGTATAGCTACAAATTTCTTCACAGAATTTGACCTTTGGGACCTTTGACCCTGATTTTTGGAACCCGTATAATGCTCTAATTTGGCTACAATAAATATGCTACCTCCTTCGCCATTTTTCATCCGTTTCGATTCTGTTTGCATGTGGATAGCACTAGGTGAGGACTACAAAATTTCTTCACGGAATTGTTGACTTTTGACCCCTTTGACCTTTGACCTTGATTTTTGACTATATTGTTAATTGGCTAAAAACATGCTACTCCTTCGCCATTTTTCATCGATTTCGATTCCGTTTGCATTATGTGATAGCACTGGTGAGGACTACAAAACTTTTTCGCGGGGAATTTTTGACTTTTGACCCTTTGCCTCTTGACCTTGACTTTTACTTTATATTGTAAACATTGGCTACAAAATGCTACTCCTTCCACCATTTTTCATCCAGATTCGATTTCCGCTTTGCTTTATGTGACTAGCATTAGGTGAGGACTACAAAATTCTTCACGGAATTTGACTTTGACCCCTTTTGACCTTTGAATGAGTTTTGACCTATATTGTTTATTGGCTAAACATGCTACTCCTCGCCATTTTTCATCGGATTTCGATTCGTTTGCTTTATGTAATAGCACTGTGTGAGGCTACAAAACTTGTTCACGGGAATTTTGACTTTTGACCCCCTTTGACTCTTTGACCTGATTTTTTACTTAACTTGGCCAGCCAAAGATAAGTACCATCTTCTTTCAAAGGCTGCACACAAAAATTCCACCCATAGAAATAAACAATTTTGGTACACGGTATGGGGTGCAATAATCCATTACAATCACATACCCAACAGGAAGTGATTATCTTTATTACAAAGAAAAAAATGGCATATACAGCATCTGGTCACTGAATCAAAAGTCACAAAATGTAACCGAATGATGCCGTCCCCATGTTTTACACAAACAGTCAATGTCAAAGGATGAAAAGCTAAACAGACACCAAACAACAATGTTCAAATAATGTGTATTCCTCCTCGTGCCTTGACACATTTCAGGCATCTCTGGACGCATGCCTTTGGACAAGTTGTTCTGGCGTAGTTCCTGGGGAACAGTTCTGTCCATTTCCTCCTGCAGAGCTGGATCAATGTTTGCCGATTTGGCTAGGAGGCTTTCCCTTGATCTTTCACCCGTCTGCCAATATCATCCCACAGATGCTCAATGGATTGAGGTCAGGAGAGCATGCCACACCATGGGTATGACGTCAATGTCCTGCTCTGACAGGAAGTTGGTGGTGAACCGTGCTGTATGGGTCTTGCATTGTCCTGTTGAAACAATTGATGCCAGGATGTGCCCTGCAGTGAAAGGAGCAGATGGTGTCTCAATAACTTCATCAACATAGCGCTAGCTGTCAGATTACTGCCAGGTACCAGATGAGTCATACGTTGCTCTGATAGGCCTGCCACACCATCACAGCAAGGACACCCCACCGATCACCTTCAGAATGCCACATTCTGCATATCGCACATCTGTGGGATAACTTGGCAGTACGAGGTGAGATCAAGGGAACAGGCCTCCTACAATCGGCAAACATTGATCCCAAGCTCTTGCAGGAGGACTGGACGAACTTCCCCCAGGACTCACCGCCAGACAACTCCAAGCATTGCGTCAGAGCATCCCTGGAATGTGTCCAGGCAACGAGGAGGACATTACACAATATTGAACTTGTTGTTCTGTGTCTGGTTTATTTCATTCCTTTGACCATGACTTTTGTGTAAAACATGGACGGCTCTTCTGTTAACATTTTGCTGTGACTTTTGATTCCCAGTGACCAAGAATGCTGTATATGCCATTTTATTTCTTTGTATAAGTAATCCTTCCTGTTGGGTATGTGATTGAATGGATTATTGCACCATAACCTGTGTACAATTGTTTATTTCTATTGGTGAATTTTGTGTGCGGGCCTTTGACAGGGGTGGAGTACTTTCTTTCTGCTGCGCCAGTTTATATTGTACATTCGCTACAAAACATGTAGCCCCTTCAACATTTTTCATCCAAATTTTTTGATCCGCTTGCTTTATGTGATAGGCACTAGGTGATGGCTACAAGACATTCTTCACAGAAATTTTGACCTTTGACCTTGACCCTGGATTTTTTGACCTATAATTGTAAATTGGCACCAAATCCTTACTCCTTGCGCCATTTTTCCATCGATTGTCGATTCCGTTTGCTTTATGTAATAGCACTAGCTTGAGGACTTACAAATTTTCTTATACAGATTTTGAGCTGACCCCTTTGACCTTGACTTGACTTTGACCTCTTAAGTACATGGCTACAAAATGCTACTCTTTCCGCCTTTACTGCCGATTCTCGATTTTCCGTTTGCCTTATGTAGTAAGCACTAATGTGATATAATGGTGAATTTTAACATTATCGGCGGGGACAATATTGCCGCATCGGCGTCTAATTTACTAATCCACTTGTATCAATCCTCGTCCTCTTTTTTTCTTTACCATCTTGCAGAGAACAGTGCGAAAGACCCTTTCGACTTGCCTGCAGGACGCATCATTGACAACTGGCACGAGGCACAAGCAGAGTTTCACTGATGATCAGCTTCGTGGTACTAAGACCGATCTTAGTTCGCCCACTACTATGATGATTGCGTAGTGTTCCTCAATGTTCAAGTCCTGTTGTAATTGGTAGAAGTTCTTAAATACCACGTCGCATTTTCAAAACCAACTGTGGTTTGCGACAGTATATATCCACTTGGTCTAACAGCAGTTGTCCATTTATCTGATTGATGTTTACTATCACATTGCTAAACCCATATGGTCTACTAACAATTTTGTCTGATTTTTCCGGATCAATCTACTTAGTCTAATTTTCACTTGGGTTATTGTCCATGTTTCTGAATTGCCAATTTGTCTAATATCCAAATTGTTTTAATTGCAATTGATATTTAGTCTATTAGCTGTTGTTAACATGATTTGATGAAGTTGGTGTTAGGCAAAGGGACAATAGATGAAATGAGTTATGACAGAGTGGTAGGAAGGCGAAAAGTGGCAATAAGCCTAAAGGTAATGAGACAAAGTGCAGTTTGAAGACAAAATGACTTGAAGCATGTGGGCTGAGATACAAAAACGGGGCAAAAGTCGAAGTGGAGTTATAGACCTAGAGGTAAGTATACCGATATGACCACTATGCCATATCACACGCTGATTATGCATGTTATTTGCAATTCACAACAGACTGCGTTCAGGCAGTTGCCAGCTTTCTGACGATTGGATTTTATTGGTGAAAAACAATGCGAACCAGACGCAGAGGCTGTATTAACCACCGCACTGCCCTGCTGCCGACCTTGGCTTGACTTTTGCGTATCATTGGTTCCCCATACAGTTTGGACTAGGTTGTAGATGTCCAGGTGCTTACCATAGAGGTGCAACATGGCAGAACTTTTGGTCTTATTGGTTATGTTTCTGGACTCTAAATTGTAAGGACGATTCAAGTCCATACTAACACCCCTTCCTTATGACTTAATCAGTTACGCCACTCATCAAAACACACTATTTCAATTATTCATAGCATTTGTAATATAGATATGTGACTAATTATTCTATATACCGATTATATTTGATTTCTGCAAATCTAATTTTGCCCATTATGACGGGAACGGAAGCTCCGCTGTAAGCCTATAAGGCTCATAATGGATAAAAAGCGGAACAAAAAATAAATATATGAAAAAATAGTGGCGTGCTTATTGAATGTACTGTTTAATCTAAGTTTCAAACACTCAGTGTACTGAGGATATACTCTAAGAGATAGTGTAATATTGTTATGAATATGAGTATTTACATAATAAATTTCCCATACAGGTCTGTATCAAAATTAGGTTATCAATTTGAGAGGAGATCATTATTCCAAGCTCTTTATTTTGGCAAATTTAATTATGTAACATATAATTAGTGAGCACTTCTTAACCTTCGCCAATGATACCTTACTTGTCATTACAATATGTCACACATACATGTCCACCACATGAATTACAAATAAAGGTGGACAGGCTAAAAATCAACGCTTCTTTCTAAAGGATATGAAGACTGAGAGAATGTCTCACTGCTGCCAACCCATCATCTGTACAGTCATCTCTGCATTGTTGTGGACATTTATACTCAAATCTGCAAAAAACAGATTTTTTACTGTCATTTACAACTTTTCTCATTTATTGCTGAATATGTGATGTTGAACAAGAAGGTATTATTTGCAAAGGTGAGAAGTTTCTCATTATTTCTACATACAAATTGCCCCCTCAAGGATAAGCTCGGAATGATGGCCCTTCTTAAATTTACAATTTATTTTTGATACGCACTGTATAAGCACCTTAGGATACAAGAATAAGGTGTTCTGCTAATGGAAGTTTCAAATTTACATACATTTTACAAATTATCTGCTCTGAGGTTTATGTTAGGTATTATAAATTGTATGTAATTGTTTCTTAACGTTTTTGTCTTTTAAAAAAATCAACCTTTTATTCTGATTGTAGCATGTCATCAAAGAAATACGTGTTATGAAACTTTTGATTTAACCAATAGGATATTATTTGTTATAATTATTCGACTTATATATGTTAACACATGATGTGTTCATTAATAAAATGCTTCTAGAGGACAAGATTAAAATGTGTTTAGAATTATCCCGTTTCAGCCCATATATACATGTATGTGCAGACTTGATGTCTGCCACTTGTAAAGTGCGTGCGGGACGAAAAATGATCAAAGACCCGGGGGTTAATAATATCACTGTAAGCGCTTTGGTCTTTAACAGGTAAAGCGTCTTTATAAGAAACGGGTGTATTATTATTATTATAATTTCTTAGATTCAAAAAATCTTTTATCTAAGGTGTTTTTTCATACAATGGCCTTTATTTTTATTTGAGTCGTATTTTCTCTTGAAAGAAGGATAGCTGTAGAACATTACATTAGCGTTAAATTGAAATAGAGTTTAAAATTTTATTATAATTAAAAACTACAATTTTGAGTTGCCAAGATGTACAGATACAATGAAGTCTGCATTGATTATCACTCAGATAATTTGTCTTAGTTTTACCTTGTTTTCCATGCCATTTGAAAATTACCATTTATGTCTTGACCTTTAAAAAAAATCTTCTCGGAAGCGGTAACAATAAGTCGCTATGAACACATCGTTGAGATTGAGTCATGGCTTGTACAGTTCTAGGCACTTTCAGTTCTTTCGTACAGTCCACTCTTGATTTTAGTGAGATGCTCAGGACCTTGGTGAAAAATCTTCTAAATACACAAGACACGTTTGAATTGGAAATGAATAATCTGTCTGTTTTAGCAAAATCATGTTGCATTTAGGCTCTGTAATGGAGTTTCTTGATAAGAAACTTCTATGCATTTCCCTCTATATAACCACATCTGGTCATGAAGGGTGTTTAATGGTTTCTGAAAAACGTAACCAGTCAACTGCCTTTGTCTCTGCATATATGATCACACCTTCCATATGAGGTATTTAATGATTTATTTATTGTTACAGTCCTCTCCTGTTACAATGATCTCTGTCTATGGCAAGGAACATTGGGAATGTATTAGTTTGTCGCCTACACCTCATTTAAACAAGAGTCGACGTAAGAATAATGTTTAGGGCTTAATCTCTGGCCCTATAGCACTGTTGACGAAAATTATAGATATTATACTTTAGTTTAAGTAAGATGAAGGAGTTTAATCAGTATTATTAACTGCTAGATGCCCCTCTTTGTTATAATTTTTTGAGATCTTTTCTCAAATTCAAGAAAAGTGAATGTTTGTTCTGGATGCTTTTTTAATTGTATCCAGTCTATAGATATCATTAATATGGAACTATTGCTATTTTTTTTATTATTACAGTTAAATGTTCTGTATCACTATCTAGGTTTTGTTTATTGTTTGTTTTTTTGTTTTTTTTTTAAATAATATTCTGGTGCTGCTTGATCGAGCATGTCTTTATTCATTAATGGAGATCAAGAATATGGTTAGCTGAAGTTTTAAAGTGTTATTCAAATTCTTAAAATTTGAAATGACAGGGAAAATAAAAATCTCTCTCCTTGCACTCATAAGGGGGATCTAATCACTTCTTTTGTTTATGGGAAAGTCAAAAACTTATAGTGATAATTATTTATGGATGAAATCATTTGCTTAAGGTTGAGAAAATGATAGTTTAGTTGTTCATTCGAGATTATATTCCAATAATTGGTGAAAAGGGTATGATTCTGTTTATGAGATGCAATTCCTATAAAGCATGCAATAAAGATTCGACATTAGTTTGAAACAAGATCTATATTTTATATATGTTTGCTCTCCCTCTCGCCGCACTTTGCTTTTGAAGATTGCTAAAGATGTAGCGTGATGTTGCCTGTGTCTGTGAGGAATCATATTTGTTCTATCACAATTGATACTACTTAGTAGTAAAGTAGGTGTGGTCTCGAGTGGATAAGTGGACTGACGATCACAGGTTACCGGTTCAGTATTTTTTTCACCAATGTCCTTTGGCAAGATATTAATCTACCATTTTGCCAGACTTGACCCAAGTAAGGTAAATGGGGATACGGTTAGGAAGAAATTTCCTTGACATTGCCTAAAGCACCCTTTATCAGGGCAAGCTTATGGCTATAGCGGGGTTAATATATACAGCATGCGCCACTGGAAGTTTACCTAGATAGTCGGCGCATTAAAATGCTAAAACTATTATTTTTTATACTCTCTCATTCTCTCCCCCCACCCTATCTGTCTCTCTGTTTCTTTCTCTGTTCTCTTTCTCTTCCTCTCTCTGGCTTTATTTCCATATTAAGATCCTCCTGAAAATGTTAACTGAACTAAGTAAAAAGGTATACATTTTGTTTCTCGACACAAAAAAAACCCAACTAAACAACATTGACAAATTGTTCCAAATGAGATTTTGTTTTAGCAGTTTATCTTTTCTTCTCTTCCTTCCTTTCCTTTTTTGTTTGGTTGTTGTTGTTGTTTTTGTTTGTTTTTTGTTTTATTGTTTTGTTTTGTTTTGTTTGTTTTGTTCTTGTTGTTTTGTGTTGTTGTTTGTTTGTTTTTTTTATTTTGGGGGGGGGGAACTGGTTATTTTAGAAAATATTTAACTCCCATTCATTACAATAAATCGAAAGCAAATCAAATTACCGAGGAATAAACCAGTAACTTGAAAAACTGTTCAGCTTAGCGGTGTAAAGGGCAGAACTTTTGATCAGCACAAGACATTGTGTGGCAATAGCTGAAAAGCGCGTGCAGGTTTGTTCAAAGCAATGCCAAAATATTTTCGAAAGGGCTTAAGAACATTCAGAAATAAATGATGCTTAAAAGAAAAAAAAATAATAATAATATGTCCCCCCGGCCCCTACACGAAAAAAGAAAGTGTGGGAAAGTGTTCCGGCTCTGATCGGACCGCCCCGTTGTATGGTTTGAATTCGCGCATGCATGCATCAAATTATGCAGATTTTTTTCCGCAGGGCGACCATGACGCACTGTTGAATGGCAAGAAAAAAAGGGGTGGCGGGACTTGGCAAACAAACAAATTCTGAACGGTCAATTTCTTGGCAACTGTTATGTGGGGTGCTCAGCCCCCTGCCCTCTTTCGCTTTGTGACGTCCCTACTTTACATACTCCCCATTCTCAGCTGCGCCCGCTGTGGCACCTGTTCATACCTCTCTCTGGCATCGTAAGGGACTGGCCCAGCCAGCGCATCTTGACAAGCACGTCAACCGTTGCTAAACGCACATGTATTGTTTACGTCAATGTTTACGTTCACATATCTGTGCGCTACACTGTTCATCAAGCGCGTTGTATGCTACCAAACTCATTTTACAAGTTAACTTCATCGATTGAACTAAACATCTTTGACGCACATTACCTGTGAAAAAAGTCTGTTTAACCTCTATCGAAATGCGACTTGGGAACTCTTCGTCGTTGGTTTGGCAAGCATTCCTGCTTGTCGATGCCAAATTGAAACGCCCCGGGACGAAACAACTCAGGAAAAGGTGAGTAATTGAGGCAGATTCATCATCGATGATCATTAATGGCCTTTGGTATACACAATAAGAACAAGGGGAAAAGTGATGACTGGCTAAAAACAAATGACAATAAAATCATAGAAATAAATCCATATTCATTGGAAATATACAAGATAATTACAAATCGATTCGTGTGACCACCATCTTGCAGAAAATTTGAAGCCTATAATAATAGTGAGACTGGGGAAAGTTACTGGGCCCCGGCGATGGGCTCATTAATTATCGCGCCCTTTGCTTTGAGAGCTACCCACAACATAGAGCTACACAATCATATATTATTTGTCTTTTACACATGCCCTAGCTAAACTCTTTGCTACCTCATCCATGCTGAGAAAAACAAGCCATTACTTCAAATTTTGGTGGCTCATACGGGGGCCTGAAGTAACCAGGGCAATCCCAACAATTGTTTGTGGGAATGGCAGTCTGCTTGTTGCGGTGGTGATAAATTAAATTAATATCTCTAACGACCTACACTGCCATCAATTGGTAGACCTCCATCAACGACCGATTACACCAACAAAGCGCTAACACACCTCACGACCGAATCTCACGTAAATACATACGCATCCCAAAGGCTTCACAAACTACAACCCATCAATCTCCAAGATCAGCACACCGCGACAGCCCATCAACGCTACCCGGCTAATCACCAACGCTATCCGCTTGACACGGAGACACCAGTGCATGACTCTATACTGCACATATGCGACCCTCACCCTCAAACCAATGACTCGCCCTCCGAGCGCTACAAGGCACCCAGGGCCTCCCGGGCTATCCACAAAGGTTTGTAATCAATCACCAAAATGGCCATCAGAACCAATAAGATAATTAATTCAATAGCCCATTAATCCCAAGAAGAATTGTTCTGGTCAAAAACTTGCAATTGATCACATAAAATATCACGAATTCACATTGCCTTTTTACCCTTCTTTTGACAATTGGAAAGGGCTCAATAGGATGATCTTCCATCAAGGTTTAGGAAGCCGAGATTACTCTAGTCCTAGTACATGACAATATTTTCAAGCATTAAAGGGATCGTCTTTTTCCAGTACATGTTCTCATCTAAACTTGCATTGGTCCAAATAGATTGATGTCTGCCACAGGACATATGCCAAGGCTGACAATTGGTGGATCTTACCTCAGGCGGTCATCTTGAGTCTGTCAAGACCAGCTGACCAATGGTTCTATATGCTTGGGTAGACTGTTGAAGGTGAAGAGATTATAGAAGACCATTTACTTGAAAGATGGTACTCCAGCATGCATCACTTGGCTCTCCAGGGACTGGCCTCTCACCGATCTACAAAAAAAAAAAAAAAAGGAAAAAAAGGAAAAGAAAGGATAATGATAAATACAAATGACAAATGGAATTGAAGATGGAACATGGAAGATATGGATCAAGTAAGATTCAATCCTAAAACAACTCAAAGCAGTGGTACAAAGGTGAAGATAAGTAAGAATACTAACTCTGAGAGAGACGACATGAGAAAGGTTTTGTCGCTTGCCATTCGTAAAGAGAATATTTATACCAGAAGTATAGAGTGAAAGAAAAGAGAAGAGAGAGAGAGAGTGACATGAGGGGTGAGAATGAAAGAGAAAGAGAGAAAAACAGAGGGGATGCGCACTAAGAAAGAGCAAGAAACAACATTACGAGAAAAGACAAGTGATAAGAAGAGAGGTGAATAATGGATTAAAAGGGGAAAAAGCGGACAGAAGGAGGTTTTTAGGATACAAAGAGATGGGTACGGAAATAATATAGTTTTAGAGATAAGATCTTACCTTGTGTAGTTGATGCTAGTATAAGAGAGTATCGTCTGGGTTGAAGTAGAAGTTGCTGTGCTATAACATGTAGAGTCATCACTGCATCATATCGAAGCTCTTCATCAGATTCACAGCTCCCTCGAGTGGTGCCAACTACAATATCAAATCAGATTACAGTATAATTAGCTAGAGGTATTGGTATCTTGTTTATGTAAGGTTGTGCTAAACATGCTAGAGTCATCTCCTGCATCATATCTAAGCTCTTAATCAGATTCACAAGCTCTCAAGTGGTGGCCAACCACAATATCAAATCAGATTTTACCAGTATAATTAGCTAGAGGTATTGTATCTTGTATGTATAGGTTTTTGCTGCTAAACATGCTAAGATCATCTCTGCATCATACCTAAGCTTTAATCAGATTCACAGTCTCAAGTGGTAGCACCACAATATCAAATCAGATTTACGCTATAATTTAGCTAATATTGAGTATTGTATCTTGTTTCATGTAAGGTTTGTGCTAAACATGCTAGAGTCATCTCTGCATCATACCTAAGCTCTTAATCAGATTCACAGCTCTCAAGTTGGTGCCAACCACAATATCAAATCAGATTTACAGTATAAAAAACTAGAGGTATTGATCTTGCTTATGTAAGGTTATGCTAACATGCTAGAGTCATCACTGGACACTCAATTCTAAGCTCTCATCAGATTCACAGCCCTCATAGAGGGTGCCAACTACAATTCAGAGTAGATTAGCTAGAGGTATTGTATCTTGGGTTATTTGTAAGTCTGGTGCTAAAACTGATTTTGTGTCATCAACGTCTGTCCTACCTAAGCTCTTCATGGGGCTGATCAGTACTTGAATCTGAATTAAATACTAACTTTCCACATAGAATTCAGGAAAAAATCAGAGTGAAAAGAAGAAAATAAAATGGGAGGCCCAATCTACAAAGGTAATGGCGGCTTCATTAAACTCTTGGAAATTCTGTACTGATGGGTGTGTAAACTCATCACCTTCAATCATGGGAAAAATTCAGAGGAATGTATTAAACTTACCAAGGGAAATAAATGGAAGATTTCTGATGCAAAGATACAAGGTTCCCTGGCTGCTATAATAAACTCATCACTGGAAGAGAGAAATAATAAATAACAAGTGGATTGAATGAATTACTGCGATGCGTAATATATGTCCCCGCGGATAATGTAAAATTCCCATTTATATCACGATCAGTGCATCACATTAAGCAAACAGAATCGAAATCGGGTTAAAATATGGCCGAGAAGTAGCTATTTGTAGCCAATTAACAATATAGGTCAAAGGTCAAAGGTCCAAAGGTCAAAATTCTGTGAAGAAGTTTGTAGCTATTACTAGTGCTATCACTAAAGCAAGCGGAATTGAAATCGGATGAAAAATGGTGAAGGAGTAGCATTTGTAGCCAATGTACAATATAAGTAAAATTGAAGGTCAAAGGTCAAAGGGTCAAAATTGAAAATTCCGTAACGAAGTTTGTAGTCCTCACCTAGTGGCTATCACATAAGCAAACGGAATCGAAATCGGATGAAAAATGGCGAAGGAGTAGCATTTTGTAGCCAATTAACAATATAGGTAAAAAATAAAGGTCAAAGGTCAAAAGTCAAAATTCGGTGAAGAAATTTTGTAGCCATCACCTAGTGCTATCACATAAAGCAAACGGAATCGAAATCGGAAGAAAAAATGGTGAAGGAGTAGCATTTTGTAGCCAATGTACAATATAAGTATAAATCAAGGTCAAAGGTCAAAGGGGTCAAAAGTCAAAATTCCCGTGAAGAAATTTTGTAGCCCTCACCTTAGTGCTATCATATAAGCAAACTGATTCGAAATCGGATGAAAAATGGCGAAGGAGTAGCATTTTGTAGCCAATTAACAATATAGGTCAAAATGAAGGTCAAAGGTCAAAGGGTCAAAAAGTCAAATTCCGTGAGGAAGTTTTGTAGCCCTCACCTAGTGCTATCATATTAAAGCAAACAGAATCGAAATGCGATGAAAAATGGCGAAGGAGTAGCATTTTTAGCCATTAACAATATAGGTCAAAAATGAAGGTCAAAGGTCAAAGGGGTCAAAGTCAAAATTCCGTGAGGAAGTTTTGTAGCCCTCACCTAGTGCTATCATATAGAAGCAAACAGAATCGAAATCGGATGAAAAATGGCGAAGGAGTAGCATTTTGTAGCCAATTAACAATATAGGTCAAAAAATCAGGGTCAAAGGTCAAAGGTCAAAATTCTGTTGAAGAAGTTTGGTAGCATACCTAGTGCTATCACATAAAGCAAACGGAATCGAAATCGGTATGAAAATGGCGAAGGAGTAGCAAATTGAGATTTTGTCACATACGGAACCAACGAACGGACGGACGGACGATGGACGGACGGACGGACACAACACACACACACACACATACGTACGGAGCCCGTTTCATAGTCCCCTGCTCGAACTCGTTCGGCGGGACAAAAAGAACAAAAAATAAAAGAAAGAAAACTCTTAGTCATTCATTCCTTCTTCACAGCATCAAGATACCTTTAAGGAATAATATGATCTGGATAATCTAGCAGAAATTATCACTTATTTTAATGAAAGAAATATTATCAATGCCCCTCCTCCTCCCCCCCCCAAAAAAAAAGAAAAGGTATTCTCATGGGAAAGCTGATTCAAAGTCTTTGCTGAATAAGTAAGTTATTGAAGTAGAGGCTTGCATGGTGGATTTGATACAGTGACGAGGTTTACAATTCACCATTGTGGATAGTCCTGAAAAGAATGTTTTTAGAGAGTAGAAGAGGAAATGGAGAGTTACAGAAAGTACAAAATTGATAGATGAGATATATGAGATAGAAAGTAGACATAGAATTAAAAGTATTCTTTCTTGATTGAGTCCTGAAAAGGACTGTTAACCAGATGAAGGCGAGGAAGCTTGGAGTCAAAGTAGTAGAGAGTACTTGAACATTTTGGACATCAACTCACCTGTCTTACATAATCTAATGACCTCTTCCTCTCATCGTCCTCTGCCTTATGTTCCTAAGAGACCTGTGCAGCTCCCAAACCTCATCTACAACCTCAGATCACTCAAGTCATGCTAATAACAATCTAACAGGCACATGACTAACCATTGACTCACTGTCTTACATAACCTAATGACTCTCTTCTCTCATCATCCTCTGCCTTCTGTTCCTCTGACACCTGTACTGCTCCCCAGACATCAATATTAGCAAGTGGAGCCAACTGAGGCGGATGATTCTAAGAACTCTAAACGGTGAGGGGAAGCAGTCTTGTTCTGTTTGACCAGGCATTGTCGTACATGAAGATCATTACTAGGAAGCTGGGGATGAGAAAAAAATAAGATGATTTTTCATTTAGAAAGAGGCTGCTGGTGGTATATCTGCACAAACATCTCTTAGGACACTTCCCACTAAAATTGTCTCCCTAGAAACTGATCTGATGCTATGTAACCGCTGAATTGTAAGATTCTTACTCATTCAGAGAGCAGAATCTTTTAAGTGCCTAGCAGTACATAAATCAGTTTAGAAATAACACTAAGAAAAAATATTTACACATACATCAAACAAATATTTTTTGTTTCTCTTCTTATGAATCCAGCTCATGGAAATTGGTTATACATCATTCACATTTAGTATAAGACCTGTTATAACTTTGTAGATAATTGAAAGTGGTAACTTTAGGCATAAAAACAAACACAAGCTGCATTTAAGAAGAACCACCACTGGCCAAGAACTGTATTTTATTTTACTTGCAGTGGTTATTTGTTTCATGCAGATTACCACTTGATGGGAGAATAAGCCTTACTGCAATCTTGCTCTAACGTTCTTGTAGCTGTGAGTAAGATGCTGTCGTATGTAACTAGTAGGTCTATGATGAAGACCTGTGTACTCTCCACTCCTGCTGAAACAAACACCTGTAGGATGAACAGACGACTGACGACTGAGAGCAGAGAGAAGAGAGAAAGAGAATTTAGCTGTAAGATGTTGTCGTATGTAACCTAGTTGTCTTATGTGAAGACCTGGTACTCTCCATTCCTGCTGGAACAAACCACCTTGAAAGATGAACAGACGAGACTGAACGAGAGAGAGAGAGAGAGAGAAAGAGATATATTAGCTCTAGGTAATAAATCTGTCGTATGTAACCTAGTAGTCTATTGATGAAGACACTGGGTACTGTCCATTCCTGCTGGAACAAACCACCTTGTAGGATGAACAGACGACTGAACGAGAGAGAGAGAGAAAGAGATATATGAGCTGTGAGTAAGATGCTGTCGTATGTAACCTAGTAGTAATGATGAAGAGACTGGTACTCTCCATTCCTGCGGGAACAAACCACCTTGAAAGATGAACAGACGACTGAACGAGAGAGAGAGGAAAGAAGATATATTAGCTTAGGTAATAAATTCTGTCGTATGTAACCTAGTAGTCTATGATGAAGACCTGGTACTGTCCATCCTGCTGGACAAACCACCTTGTAGGATGACAGAGACGACTGAACGAGAGAGGAGAGAAAAGATATATTAGCTGTGAGTAAGATGCTGTCGTATGTATCCTAGTAGTCTATGATGAGAGCTGGTACTCTCCATTCCTGCTGGAACAATCACCTTGAAGGATGAACAGACGACAGGACGAGAGAGAGAGAGAAAGAGATATATTAGCTCTGGTAATAAATCTTGTCGTATGTAACCTAGTAGTCTATGATGAAGATCTGGTACTCTCCATTCCTGCTGGAACAAACCACCTTGAAGGAATGAACAGATGACTGAACCAGGAATATAATAAAGGAACAAGATATTCATTAGATAGTATAGTATATATATAGTAGATCTATACATATTATGAAGACTCTAACAGACCAAAAATAAATGGCCATTGCAAATGCTTTCCAAAGTATATTGCACCAAATATTTCATAAAATAATGAATGATTTAAAGAATATTAGCTTGCAGAATTTACCAAAAACATTGCAAACTTAAAGTCTTGAATGGTGAAAATGTAAAGATCCTTAATTATTCAAGGTTGGTCCAGGAATGATATTATAAGCAATAATAATAATTATAATTATAACAATGTGTGGCTTCTTCTAAAGCGCTCAAGTCCGCCAGGTGTCACGCTCATGGCACTAGTACATACATGACACATAGAAATACATGATAAAGATTCCTAAGAAAATATTGTGTAAAGAATATTTTAGCTTGCTTCAACTGACAATAAATATACTTTATCTCCACCTCACTGATCGTGATATAATGGGAATTTTACATTATCGGCGGGGACATATATTACGCATCGCGTAATTTACTAATCCACTTGTTATTTATTATTTCTCTCTTCCAGTGATGAAGTTTATTATAGGCAGCCTAGGGAACCTTGTATCTCCTGCACCTCAAGAAATCTTCCATTATCTTCCCTTGGTAAGTTTAATACATTCCTCTGAATTTTCCCATGATTGAAAGGTGATGAGTTTACACACATCAGTACAGAATTTCCAGAGGTCTAAATGAAGCCCCATTACCTTGTAGATTGGCCTCCCCATTATTTTTTCCTTTCACTCTGACATCTTTTTTCTTAAAGAATTCTATGTGGAAAGTTAGTATTTAATTCAGATTCATAGTACTGAATCAGCCATGAAGAGCTTAGGTAGACAGACGTGATGACACAATCATGTTTAGCACAGACCTTACATAACCAAGATACAATACCTCTAGCTAATTCTACTCTGAATTGTAGTTGGCACCCCTTGAGGGCTGTGAATCTGATGAAGAGCTTAGATATGATGCAGTGATGACTCTAGCATGTTTAGCACTAACCTTACATAAGCAAGATACAATACCTCTAGCTTTTTATACTGTAAATCTGATTTGATATTGTGGTTGGCACCACTTGAGAGCTGTGAATCTGATTAAGAGCTTAGGTATGATGCAGAGATGACT
>CALNVZ010000174.1:45756384-45767550 GCA_940671915.1 Paracentrotus lividus | reverse complement strand
TAGCATGTTTAGCACAAACCTTACATAAACAAGATACAATACCTCTAGCTAATTATACTGTAAATCTGATTTGATATTGTAGTTGGCACCACTCGAGAGCTGTGAATCTGATGAAGAGCTTCGATATGATGCAGTGATGACTCTAGCATGTTTAGCACAGACTTTACTTCAACCACAGACGATACCTCTTATACTAGCATCACTACAACAGGTAAGATCTTATCTCTAAACTATATTATTTCCGTACCCATCTCTTTGTATCCTAAAAAACCTCCTTCTGTCCGCTTTTCCCCTTTTAATCCATTATTCACCCTCTCTTTCTTATCACTTGTCTTTTCTCGTATGTTGTTTCTTGCTCTTTCTTAGTGCTCATCCCTCTGTTTTTCTCTCTTTCTCTTTCATTCTCCCCCCTCATTCACTCTCTCTCTCTCTCTCTTTCTTTCACTCTATCACTCTGGTATAAATATTCTCTTTACGAATGGCAGCGACATAAAAACTTAAAACAACCAACTTTCTCAGTCTCTCTCTCAGAGTTCAGTAATCATTATTCTTATCTTTCACCTTTGTACCCTGCTTTGAGTTGTTAATAGCATTAGATCAATTCTTGATCCATATCTTCCATGTTCCATCTTCCATTCCATTTGTCATTTGTATTTATCATTATCCTTTCTTTTCCTTTTTTCCTTTTATTTTTTTTTTTGTAGTAGATCGGCGTGATGGCCAGTCCTGTGACCGAGCACAGTGCTTTAATGCATGTCTGGAGTACCTTCAAGTAATGGTCTTCTATAATCTCTTCACCTTCAACAGTCTACCCAAGCATATAGAAACCATTGGTCAGCTGGTCTTGGACAGACTCAAAGATGACCGCCTTGAGGTAAGATCACAATTGTCAGGCATTGCAATGTCCTGTGGCAAGACATCAATCTATTTGACCAATGCAAGTTTAATGAGAACATGTACCTGGAAAAAGACGATCCTTTAATGCTTGAAAATATTGTCATGTAGCTAGGACTGAGTAATCTCGGCTTCTAAACCTTGATGGAAGATCATCTATTGAGCCCTTTCCAATTGTCAAAAGTAAGGGTAAAAAGGCAATTGAATTCGTGATATTTTGTGATCAATTGCAAGTTTTTGACAGAACAATTCTTCTTGGTTAATGGGCTATTGAATTAATTATCTTAATTGGTCATTGCCATTTTGTGATTGATTACAAACCTTTGTGATACGGAGCCCTGGGTAACCTAGTGTGAATGCACAGAGCGTGTGCATAATTGTTTTCTGTTTAATTTATGAAATAGTTTTTCTATCTAACTCACATATGTTAAATATAAACTAACCCATATCCATGCTTTATGTCCCTGACAGGTAAGGGAAGTAGCAGGTGCAACGTTGAGTGGTCTGATACACTGTGGCTTCCTACAGATGGAGAATGGTATGCAGAACCACTTTGAGAACCTATGTAAGACCAGGCTACCTACCAAGAAAGTCGTCAGTGTGGCTGCCCCTGCAGAAGGTAAAGAATTTCCTCTAAAATTTCTTTTTTTTTTTTGTGTGTGTGGTTTCTGATGCTGATAAAAATGGGTTATTTGGGTTGAAAGCCAGTCTAGTTATCAAGGTCTGTAATGCCGTTTGGGGCCATATGGATCCTTTTAGATCTTGCAGTGGGAGAGACTATTTGGTTAATGATATGGACGTTGCCAAAATTGCTTCAGTCATATCACTCAGCTCCTATATTGTTTAAGATTCATTTGATGTAGCCAACACTTAAACGGAGTCTATTCATGTCAAAAACCGGCTTCTCAGTACAATTCTCTGTTTTCATCATAAAACTGCTGAGAGGAATTGGTATGGTGTCTGGAATCTGAATTGTAAATGTATTTTTTTATTTATTTTTTTTTTATTTAGGAGAGATAAAAAAAGGTTCAAGCTCTGAAGAATGAAGAAATGACATAGCATATATCCCTGGATTCTGAAGGTCCTAACTGATCATCTCTCTGTTATTATCAAAATTACTCTCTCTCTCTCTCCTCTCTTATTGTTCCATGCAGCCATAGTACAACGTCATACAGGTATCCTATCCTAGGTATCCTATTGAGTGCATGTGTCCAAGCCTACCCGTATGATGTTCCTGACTGGATGCCTAGGATCTTAATGGACCTAACTGATCATCTCCATGATCCTCAACCCATAGAGGTATGTTACTTGCCTAGCCATACACTTAGATTTACTCCCTTCAAAGAAGAATTCTTGAAGTTTGTATTGATTGCTCAATTGGCATCCAGGGGGGAGTAAAGCATTATATTGCTGAAACAAAAATATGCAACTCAGCGTCTTAACAAAAGGATTGAAAACTTTTACCATGACCCCTCAACCGAGGGGTAGAGGCATAGGGAAATAGCCAACATTGCTCTGGCGACAATTGCCCCAGGTTTGATTTCATTTAGGATTAAAGGTAAAGCATTTAGTTAAAGGCTGAATTTACTTATTCAATTAGTGTTAGGGGCTGACTGGAGAGCTATTTTCACTAGAGCAAATGTTGTGCAATCATTTGACCACAAATTTTGTGTGTCAGTATGATGTGAGATGTAAGTCTACTTTTTGACAGCATATCCCATTTGACCCAAAATATTGTATATCACATTTGGTTAGTCATTATTGTCTGTATGTATACATTTGCCCGGCTCAACATCATTTCTCTGTTGTCTATAATTCTATTTAATATTTTCTTATCTCCTTTTTTTTCATTACCATCTGCAGAGAACAGTGCGAAAGACTCTTTCTGACTTCCGCAGGACGCATCATGACAACTGGCATGAGCACAAGCAGAGTTTCACTGATGACCAGCTTGTGGTTCTAACTGATCTTCTAGTATCGCCCAACTACTATGCATGATGTAGCGTTCCTCAATGTAGTCCTTGTAGTTGGTGAAGTCTCTTAATACCCCTGTTGCATTTCTAAACCAACTGTGATTGGATGGTTTATATCCACTTGGTCTAACAGCAGTTGGTCCATTTATCTGATTGTGTACTATCACATTGGCTAGACCCATATGGTCTACTAACAATTTGGTCTAATTTTTCCTGGGTCTAATACATACTTAGTCTATTGTCTACTTGTTCTAATTGCCAATTTGTCTAATATCCAAATTGTTTTAATTGCAATTCCCAAATGAATATTTAATCTATTAGCTGGTTGTTACATGATTTGATGAAGTGGTGTTAGGCAAAGTGGACAATAGATGAAATGGTTATTAGACAGAGTGGTAGAAAGGCGAAGTGGCAATCAGCCCAAAAGGTAATGAGACAAAGTGGTTGTAGACAAAATGGACTTGAAGCATGTGGGGTGAGAGCGTAAACGGGCAGTAGTCGAAGTGGGTTTAGACCAAGAGGTAATATACCGATTGGACCACTAATGCCATGGTCACACCTGATTATGCATGTATTTGCAAATTCACACAGACTGCGTCAGGCAGCTGCCAGCTTCTGACGATTGGATTTTATGTGAAAAACAATGCGAACCAGACGCAGAGGCGTGTATAACCACCGCACGGCCTGCTGCGACCATGGCTTGACTTTTGCGTATCATTGGTCCCTACAGTTTGACTAGGGTTGTAGATTGGTCAGGTGCTTACCCATAGAGGTGCTAACGTGCAGAACTTTTGGTCTATTGGTTATGTTTCTGGACTCTCAATTGTAGGGTACAGGATTCAAGTCCATACTAACACTCTCCATTATGACTTTAATCTATGTTTACCGCACTCATCAAAACACACTATTTCAATTATTTATACATTTGTAATATAGATTGTGCTAATTATTCTATATACGATACTATTTTGATTCTGGAAATCTAATTTTACCCACTAATGACGGGAACCGGAAGCTCCCTGTAAGCCTATAAGTCATAAGTGGGATAAAAAGGAAAACAAAAATAAATGTATGAAAAATAGATGGGTGCTTATTGAATGTACTGTTAAATGCTAAGTTTCAACACTCAGTGTACTTGAAGGATATACTCTAAGAGATAGTGTATATTAATATGAATATGAGTTTTTACATGATAAATTTCCATACAGTCTGTATCAAAATGAAGGTTATTCAATTTGAGAGGGATCATACTCCAATCTCATCTATTTTGACAATTTATATCTGACATAATTAGCGAGCAATTCTTATCCTTTACAATGATACCTTACTTGTATTACATATGTCACACATACATGTAACCCATGAATTATAAATGAAGGAGACAGGTACAAAATCAAGTCTTTATAAAAGGATGAAAGACTGAGAGAGAGCTTTCACTGCTACCACACATCGTACAATACCCTCTGCAATGTAGTAGGTCATGTTCTCTAAACTTGCAAAAATTGGATTTTGTACCTTCATTTACAATTTTCTCATTTATCTGTGACATATGTGATGCTGAAACAAGAAAGGTATCATTGCAAAGGTGAGAAGTTTCTCAATAATTCTACATACAAATAGCCCCCTCAGATAAGCTTGGAATAGGGCCCTTCTTAAATTTCGTCTGTTGAGAGCCAGAAGGGTATTATTACATCTTAAAGATGTTCCGTTTAGATCCAAAAGGGCGCTATTGCTGTACAAAGTCAATGGCAATAGCGCCCTTCTGGTTCTCAATGGAACATCTTTGATCTGTAATAGCGCCCTTCTGGTTCTCAGCCGAAGATTTGACAATTAATGATGATAAAGCCCTTAGTATACAAGAACAAGGTTGTTCCTGCTTCAATGATATGTTAGTAAGGTTCAAATTACGTACATTTTTACAAATTATCTGCTCTGAGGTTTATGTTAGGTATAACATTTGTATGTATTGTTTCTTACGTTTTTTGTCTTGAAAAAAATCAACCTTTTATTCTGATTGTTGCAATCATCAGAGAAATACCTTCTTATGATGCTTTTTTTAAAACCAATAGGGATATCATTTGTATAGTTATTCGACTTTAAGATGTTACACAATGATGTGTTCATAATAAAATGTTTCTAGAAGGACAAGATTAAAATTGTAGCTTAAACATATCCCATTCAGCCATATATATGTTTAGACTTGATGTTAAATATATATCAATTTCTTTCTTAGATTCAAACAAATCTTTTCATTTAAGCTTTGTTTCATACCATGGTTATATTTTTATTTGAATTCCTATTATTCTCGTGAAAGAAGGAATATATGCAACATTAATATGTTTAACATTGAAATAAAGGTTCAAATTTCATACTAAAAACCGTAATTTTGATTTTGACTAGATGTACAGATACAATGAAGTCTGCATTGATTATCACTCAGATAATATTGTCTTTACCTTGTTTTACCATGCCATTTGAAAATACATATTATGTCTCTGAACTTTAAAAAAAAAAAAAAAATCATTCTCGAAGGGTAACAATTAAGTTGCTATGAAACACATATGTTGAGAATTGAGACATGGCTTGGTATGGCATGGCTTATTATAAGAGATTCTAGGCACTTTCTAGTTCTTCGTACAGTCCACTCTCGATATAGTGAGATGCTTGGGATCTTGTTAAAAATATTCTTATTGAAATCACATAGGCACATTGACACGTTTGAAATCGGAAATGAATTAATTGCCTGTTTTAATAAAATCTTGTTGCATTTAGGCTCTGTAATGGAAGTGTTCTTGATACAGAAAAGATTCTAGGCATATTCCTAGTCTCATGTTGAAGTCCTTCCATGTCATCTGTGTCTGAGGGGTGTTTAATGGTTTCTGAAAACTATACCAGTCAATGCACTTTGTCTCTGAATATATGATCACACCTTTCATTGAGGTATTTAATGATTTATTTAGTAGTTCCAGTCCTCTCCTGTTACAATGATCTATGTCTATAGCAAGGAACATTAGTTTGGTCCCTACCACCTCATTATAACAAGAGTCGACTGTATAGAATAATGTTTAGGGCCTAATATCTGGCCCTAATAGTACTGCTGTATGAAAATTATTTATATTATATTTTAGTTTAAGTAAGATGAAGGAGTTTACTCAGTATTATTAACTGCTAGTTGCCATCTCTTTGTTATGAGATTTGTGAGATCTTTTCTCAAATCACAAAGTGAATGTTTGTTTCTTGGGACGTTTTAATTGTATCCAGTTCTATATTATATCATTATTATGGGACTATTGCTATTTCTCTTTTTTATTAATTCAGTTAAATGTTTGTATCACCATCTAGGTTTGTTTTGTTTATTTTCGTTTTTTTATTTATTTATTATTTTTTTAAATATAATCTTTTGTCTGCTTGATCCAACATGTCTTTTTCAATTATTGCAGATAAATATAGCTGATTTTTTAAAAAGTGTATTCAAATTTTAAATTTGAATGAAAGGGAAAATAGAAATTCTCTCATTTTCACTCAAAGGGGGATCTAATTCACTCTTGTTGTATTGGAAAGTAAAACTTATATGATTATTGATGGATGAAATCATTTGCTTTTAAAGGTTGAGAAAATGAATAGTAGTTTTCATTTGAGATTACATTCAATATTTGGTGAAGGTGTATTATTGTATGAGGTGCATTATAAAGATGCAATAAAGATGACATTATTGAAACAAGGTCTAAGTATATATTGTTTTGCTTCCTCCCTCTTGCTGAACTGTTCTTAGATAAAGATGTAAAAGATATGGTGATGTTTGCTGTGTCTGTAATGCTACAGTCACACAGACACTTGCGTTTAGTTACGTTTTTGTTGTTGTACTATTATTTCATCTTCTATTCTATCATTTCTTATTTATTTTTTTGTTTTCTTGGATGAAAAAAAAATTATCACTATTTCCACTGCTGACTATGATGGGAAGGCATCTGTGGGGATCCGCAGAAAAGAAAATAATTTTTGGACGCAACCAGACGTAACTCAACGTAAGTGTCTGTGTGACTGCAGCATGAGCAATTCATATTTGTTCTATCACAATCTTGTTGATACTAGTAGTAGAAGTGGTGTGGTCGAGTGGATAAGTTGGCGGACTGATGATCACAAGGTACGCGGTTCGTATCCCGTCCATTCCACTCATGTCCTTTGGCAAGATATTAATCTACAATTTGCCAGACTTGACCCAAGTAAGGTAAATGGGTACCGGTAGGAGGAAATTCCTTGAATGCCTAAGCGCCCTTTATTAGGGCAGCTATAGCTATAGCCGGGTATTAATATACAGCTGCGCCACTGGAAAGTTTACTAAATAGTCGGCGCATTATAAAGGTTAAATATTATTTTTATACTTTCTCATTCTCTCCCCTCCCCCACCCTATCTGTCTCTCTGTTTCTTTCTCTCATGTGTTCTCTGTCTCTTTCTCTCCTCTCTCTGGTTTAATTTCCATATTAAGATCCACCTGAAAATGGTTAACTGTAACTAAAAAGATTTTTTTTTTTCGAGAAAAAAACCCCAACTGAACAACATTGACCAAATTGGTCCAAATTAGAATATTTTTAGCAGATTATCTTCTTCTTCTTCTCTTCCTCCTTTTCTCTCTCTCTTTTTTTTTTGTTGTTGTTTGTTTTTGTTTGTTTGTTTGTTTGTTTGTTTGTTGTTGTTTTGTTTTGTTTTGTTTTGTCACTGTCACTCAGCGCGTTTGCTACCAAACTCATCACAAGTTAACTTATCGATTGCAACTAAACATCTTTTGAGCTATGTGAATAAAGTTGTTTAAATCTATCGAAATGCGACTTGGAGACTATTCGTGTTGGTTTTGGCAAGCATTCTGCTTGTCGACGCCAAATCGAAACGCGGAGAGATAAACTCAGAAAAGGTGAGTAATTGAGGCCAAGTTATCATCATGATCATTGGCCTTTGTATACACAATAAGAACAAGAGGGGAAAGTGATGATGTAAAAATAAATGACAATAAAAATCATAGAAATATCATATTCAGTCGAAATATACAAAGATAGTTAACAAATGGTCCGTGTGACACCATCTTGCAGAAAATTGAAAGTATATAGGAGACTGGGGTAATTATGACCCCGAGGTAATTATGGCCCCTTTGTCTTTGAGAGCTTACAATTATTCTTTACTGCATTACACAATGACTATCATTGTTTTACACATGTGTAGCTAAATTCTTCCTACTATCATGTGAGAAAAACAAGCCATTTACTTCAAATTTTGTGCTTAGGGGAGCCTGAAATGTACGGCAATCACAATTCTGTTCGTTGGAAAGTGGCAAGTCTGCTTTTTTGTTTGGGGTGTGATATAATTAATTAGAATCATTTAAGATGAAATTTTGATTGAAATAGAAGCAATAGCAACTAACAAACACAACATAAAAAGTTCCACCTGAATATCTCCAATAGTAGAGCTGTAAAGAGGGATCAAATTGAAAATGTCACTTGGGGTAATTATGGCCCCAAATTCATAAACAGTGTATAAGCGCAGATCCCCATCTGCGTTAACATTAAGTTGTATGATAATGTACATATATTTTTGTATTGCTATGACTGTAGAATTTCATCATTTTGGCTGAACCAATTATTGATTTAATCGTTGTTGGTGGTTGATAAGTGTATTAGGAATACCCAACAACATTTATTATACATTACCATAATAAATTAGAATAATATCGTTTAATTCATACAGTCATGACTAAAGGGGCCATAAATAAACCAACCCGTGGGGGTAATTATGGCCCCACAAAGTTGTTAAGATAATGGTAATTAATATGCAAATGAGAAGTCACAGGTTTATACTTTCCGTTGTATATTATAGGTATATAGACTGACTTTTTTTTTAATACATTATTAAAATATTATTGGAATTTTCATTTAATGGTAGTAATAGGAAATGTGATATAGGGGGCCATAATTACCCCAGTCTCCCCTATATTGTGCTTAACATCATAAATTTAAACCAACTGAATATCTTATATTGAAATTAACAAACCTGATAAAATGTGCTACCCTGGGATGGCGCTCAACCATAATGAAATTTAAAATATTTCAATTTTTCTTTATCTATATTCATGTTCTATTGAAAACTATAAAAATTGTTATATATACGAATATGTGATATGAACTAAGATTTGATAATAACATGCACAGTTCAGTGCTTTATTTAATAGTGTTTGTTTCATCTGGAGAAACTACAATATATGTGCACATCTGGTAAATTATATAGTCCATTTATTACTTATCATCATTTCTTAAAAGAAAAAATCGTGGTTTGAATTGAACAGTATGCAGACAACATATGAAATTTTATTAAATAGGAATATTACCTAAAACTTGAAATATGAAGACACAAGACAACCTTGATCTCTGTTAAAGAGTCAAGTGAATTAGAAAATGAATGTATACTATGTAGAGCAAATAACTGTAAGTAGATAGGCTTTAATATCAATAAAGTTAAGAACAATATGTTTTCATGTGCGTTCCTTTCGATCTTTATTGGTGTATGTGTGATTAGGCCGGGAGCCCAGAAGGTTATTTAGTTGAGAAGAGAACATAAGGTTTGATGATGCCATCATGTCGGACATAGCCAAGAGTCAATAAAATGGATTGCTGCTGCCACATCCTGTACAGGAAGCCTTGGGACCCAAAAAGGAGCCTCCAAAATGCATTAAATTAGTTGAGAAGAGACATGACAAAATGGTGGATATCGTCCTGAGGGGTACCCAATGTAAAATCAGAATGACAGCAATTCTATCCTGTACGGCCCAGACAGTAGCCCCAAAGGACCCATCCATACGTTTAAATGAGTTGAAAAGAGACAGTATGGCTATATTCCTTTTGCATATGGATAGAGATTATAACACCAGAGATACTCCAATAAAACTACCATTAAACAGCATTGTTTATCCGTAGCTGGGCCCATGACAGATAGCCCCTAAAAGGGCCCAAACTCCCTAACTAAATTAATGAGTGAAATAGAGACATCGACTTTAATTTATCCTTTTCCATGCAAATGGAATATAATACTATACATCAGAGAATCCCAAAACACCAGCCGATGACAGCAATTTTATCCTGTACAAAGGGCCCAGACAGTAGCCCGAAAGGGCCCCAAATCCCATAACTCATAGTTTTAAAATTAGTTGAAAAGAGACATGGCCTATTCCTTTGCAATGTGAAGTATTATACATCAGAGATCCCAAAACACTCGATGACAGCAATTTTATCCTGTACAAGGGCCCAGACAGTAGCCCTAAAGGGCCCCAACCCATAACTGATTAAATTAGTTGAAAAAGACATGGCTAATCTTTTTTGCAATGGAAGTATTATTACATTGCAGAGGTCAGAAACCTTTCACCCCCCCCCCCTACCTCCCCCCCCGCCTCCCTTGAGATCAAACAAAAACACTTGATGACAGCCAATTATCCTGACAAGGGCCAGACAGAGTAGCCGTCACGCAAGGAACTAACAAATTAAAATATGCTTCAGGCCCAAAAACCTTACTCATAATCCCAATGACCAATAAACCAAATCTTCATTTGTTAAAAATAGTTGAAAAGAGATATGGCTAATTCCTTTTGCAATATGAGACACCAGAAATACCCAAAACACCGATGACAGCAATTTTATCTTGTACCAGGGCCCAGACAGTAGCCCTAAAGGGCCCCAAATCCCATAACCAAGTAAATTAGTTGAAAAGAGACATGGATAATTCCTTTTGCATTGGAAATATTACACACTAAAAATAACCAAAACAGCAATGACAGCAAATGTATCTTGTACAAGGACTAGTAAGAGCACCAAATTCCACAATTAATTCAATTAGGCGCAAAGAGATATGGCTGACCGAGAAATATTACCATGATTACACAACAGAAATAATCAAAACACCAATGGTCCGTATTCTCAAAGGTGTCCTAAAGCCATAGCTATTACCATGACAGCAATTTCATCCTGTATAATGACCCAGACATTAGCTATAAAAATGCTCAAATCTCATAACGGATTTTCATTAGCCGAAAAGAGATAAGTAGTTTTGCATTCCAATGACAGTAATTAAATCTTGTACAGGGGCCCAGACAGTATCTCCAAATTTCCCCGCCCAGTTGTTTTATTTAGCTGAAATGAAACATTGCAAATTTTTGCCACGGAAGTAATACACAACAGAGATAACCAAAAAACAAACAAACAAACAAACAAACAAAAACAAAAACAAAAACAAAAACAATCCCAGCAATTTCATCATGTACGG
>CALNVZ010000174.1:45727627-45754048 GCA_940671915.1 Paracentrotus lividus | reverse complement strand
GCCATACATTGAAGAAGAAGTCATTCTCAAAGGTATACCAAAGTATGCTTCAACACTGCTAGACCTGTACAAGGAGCAGTATAAAGAATTGTGGGGAACTGACGAAGAAATCGAATCATACATGAAACAAGCTCTCAATCGAAAACTGCAAAGCAAATTCGAAGAAAGGCTCATCTTTGACAAAGAATCGAAGAAAGGAGGAATCTTTGTTTATCCACAAAGAATGAGCTTTGAAGAGGCAAAGTCCCGCTTGAAGAACATGAGAGCCAGCGAGGATGAGATCCGGCGCGCTGCTTTAGTTCTTCGATCTGAAATTCTTGAGATGGAAAAGACTACAATGCCTACGCCAACATCAATACAAAGTCTGAAAGTCAAGGCACCTGAAATACCACCTTTGACAAAGATGTTCTATCAGACTTTGACAAGTGGTTTGACTCCTGAACCTGGTGAAGCAGCAAAGAGGAGATCGCTCTCCATGGCATCAGATGCAGTATTCAATACCTCAAGAGGCACTGTACGGCCCTGGAAGCATACTGCATTGGGCCTTGGCTTGTCATCAATTCTTGGATCGAAAACAACCATCACTGTGCTCAATCGGCTTGGTCATACCCCCAGTTACGATGACTGTAAACGTTTGGAAACCGAGATAGCGTACACATGCACATCCGGGGAATTAGAGACGCCCGCAGGACTTCAGTTGGAACCAACCGCTGCAACAGGTAACATTTTCATTCGTGTCAATTCCACTTTTGTCATAGGTCGTCCTTTAATTATATGTAGTTCTGTTCCATTTAGGAAGGAAAATGTAGACATGATAGTATTAGAATATTGTAGTAACCCATAAACATTTATAATTTACATATTGCTATTTGTCTATGTCATATTTCTTCATAGACTCTCAAGATTGTAAGCTGTTCAGGCTAAATAATCACCAAATAGTGAAATACTGTCCTAGTTCATAGTTTATCATGGTGTGCACCCACTAATTGGATATAAATTCAAATGTCTAATAACGATTTATTTATATTCTATACCGTTATAACAGGTACTGCCTGGGATAATTATGACCTGAACATTGAAACCCTGAATGGTAAAGATAGTTTCCACGTTACAGTTGGTATTGCATATCAGAACGACACAGAACATCACAATTCAGACGCTGAAGTTCGAGAACAAGGAGCAATAGAGAGCAGTGCAGTTGCTGGAAGGCCAAGGAGGTCATATGAAGGTCAGGAGAAACAAATTTCCCCGTTTCGTCAAAACCTGAAAATGGCAAAGTTCAAGTTTGAAGAGACTGAGGAAGACAAATTGGGCGGAGCTGACAAAGGATTTGTTCTGAGAAAAGCCAAGGATATTGACTTCATGTGGCTAGTCAAGTCAGAGTATCATCAACTCCCCCTCTTCAATGGATTCTATTCGCAATTAGTTAATGACCCTCTACCTATCACTATTATTGCATACATGGATCCTATCTCTCAGCCACCAACACGGAACGACGTTGTTCAAGAGACCATGTATCGGTCTTTGAAAGTAGCAGAAGAGACCCGGATGCCGTATCATCCTGTGACCTATGATCTAGCCGTCGCATCCAAGGCTCTTTCGATTCAAGCTATGATGTCCCCAACTTTTGATAAGTTGGTCATCTTGCTTGGGCATTTTCATGTTGAATTAGCCTTTTTCGGAGCTCTCGGTACCTTCATCTCTGAATCTGGCCTAGAGTACCTGCTAACGGAAGCCAAACTATTGGCAGAGGGGTCAGTGAATGGTTTCATCCACGGCAAGATGTATAACAGGTGTACGAGACTACATCAGATTGCTGCCACAGCACTTGAGAAAGAATTGTTTCAGCGCTTTCTTGGCTCACCTGGCGGTAGATATCATGACGTGCTCGAAAGTGTCATCGCTCTACCGCAAGATGACAAGGAGGCCCAAGAAGAACTTGCTAAAAGTGAAGAATTCCAGAAGATGTCTCTGGACTATCAAGAGTTTTTCCATCAGACTATCACAGGCAAACTTGGTGAAACTGCATCCTTCTGGGCAACGTATGTGTACCTAATGAACCGGCTCTATCGGGAGTTCCAGCGCTCAGTTAGAACCAATGATGTGAATCTGTACAAAGAAGTACTTCCTTCTATGATCGAAGTATTCTTTAGCCTGAACCGCCCGAATTATGCTCGTTGGGGCTCATACTTTCTAGAGAAGATGACGAGTCTAGACAAGGAAGCCCTGGACGTCTTGAAAGCAGGAGCATTTTCTACACGACGTACCACAAAAGCTTACTCCAGAGGACCCATTGATCTTACGCTAGAACAAACAGTAAACCGTGATGCATCTTCTTCTGCAAGCGGAATCACTCACTTTGCAAACTCACATGGCGCATTCCGTCGATGGTGTGTAACACTCTCTCAGCGCAGTATGGCTGTATCTGAAATGAAAGAAATGAGCGGCATTGAGAAAGGTGAAACCCCGGCCAATCAACTGCGCACATGGCGAGTTGAACGTGACAACAATGATGTAGACAAACTCATCAATATGCTAGACGAAACATGCAATCCATTTGCTGCAGATACACCGAGGGTCCTCGTCAACATCGCTACGGGTAAGACTGCTAATTCAACTACAAGTAGGTACCTCCTTGGAACAATGGAACGGGGAGCTAGACTGAGACAAGACTTTCGCAAGGAGTGCATCGCAGATGAGAGTCGACTTCTCAAGACAGTAAAGAGGGTGAAAGTTCAAAACTTTGCAGCTGCAAATTCAAAGAAAAGGCCAACCAGAGAGAAGAAGGCTCTAGGGGCAGCTGAAGGTGCCAGAGATGCATTCGCGTACCTTCTGTCCAAGACTGGTATCGACTTACACGATGTTCTGCGTTTCCCAATCACTGAGATACCACTCTCCCTTGCACATGCAGATGGCACACCGACCAAAACAGGAAAAGCAAATCTGACAAAGATCCTGGAGAAGAAACCAAGGCACACTTCATCTCAAGATAGAACGCAACTGATTGATGCAACCCTCTTTGATGGTGGATTGGTCCTTCATGAAATTTTGCCCTCCCATACTACATCTACCTATGGCAAGATTGTGTCTGGACTCATCATGAAAGTTTGCGCATCACCTGGACAATCTGTTCATTTAATTTTGGACAGATATCAGTCGCCATCCATAAAAGATACAGAAAGGTCCATCAGAGGGGAAACGCATGAGATCAACCCAGTCATCATCACAGGGACAGAGCAGCAACAGCATAAGAAGGGCATCGATTTGCTCAAAGATGGCTCTTTCAAGGATGCACTGGCTTGCTTCATTCTAGACGAGATTCAGAAAGAGTACTACGCTCCAATTATCGGCAGCAAGGTGGTCTATGTCTCTCACGGTGGTAGATGCATCAGAGTTCGAGTAAATACGATGGGGATGCTAGTTGCAGATAGACCAGATGAGTTCCAAGGAGATCACGAAGAAGGGGATACCCTATTGGCCTTTCATGCCCATCGACTTGGTGGAAAACTAATGATTAGGTCATCTGATACAGATGTTCTTGTCATTCTGGTGGGTTTAGCTGCAAGAATGCCACCAACAACAAAGATATTGATGGATTATGGTTCTGCTAATAACAGAAGAATCATTGACGTCAGTGAAATATCACAACAGCTTGAGAAGACGCAGGCAGGATTGAGCGAGGCCCTGATTGGGTTTCATGCCCTAACTGGTTGTGATTTCAATTCTGCGTTCTACGGGAAAGGCAAAGCAACGCCATTCAGTCACTTGGAGAAGGACGAAAATCATGTTAAGGCACTAAGATCACTGTGTGGGGATGCAATTGACTGGCAAGGAATCACTGCATTCATATGCAGGGTGTATGGCTTCAAGGAACTCAGTGACATCGATGAAGCCCGCTACAAGTCCTTCATTAAAATGACTCAAAAGAAAGGAAAAGAAGTCTCAGTCAAGAAGATCAATTGTGCATCTCTCCCTCCATGCAAGAAAACGCTAATGCAGCATATCGCACGTGCCAACTACATCTCATCAATGTGGCGACTTGCACACACACCAAACCCAACGAAGGACATACATCCACTCAACCACGGCTGGTCAGAGACCAACGGACACTACCTACTTCTCTGGTATAGGGGAGCATCACTACCGGACACATTGATGTCCACTGAAGACAATGAACAAGATCAAGATCTAGATGAGGAATTGGACGGACCTCCCAACACAGAAATCGATCCATACAGTAGTGGAACTGATGAAGAGAGTCTGTCTGAACCCATTCAGTGGAGCGACAGCGATAGCGATTCCGATGAGTTTGAAGACAATGATTGACCCATTAACCACTCGCTTTATAGAATAACGAACTTCGAGCTTCGAGCATCGCGAACTCATTTCAAATTATCGTTGCTGCCTTTATTTGGAACCACATGTGAAACATGAAGAACAGAGTATAAATAGCAACACAACAAATAAACAAGTTCAGTAATAATAAATCAAGGTCTGGTAATATGCTAATTAAACTTATAGCTGTTTGTGCTTTCGAAACACTAAGCTACATACAGTAGGGAAACAAAATGTTAAAACATTTGTTGGTCATACCAAATTTGTAAAAGTATGCTGATCTGTAATCAAAACAAAGTTCCTTGTAAGTCCAGGATGTCTATTAAAAAAAAAATATATTTGCCTAACTTAAAAGTTGGAGATATCCTGTCAAAATGAAAAAGAAACAAATTTGCTTACTCACATGTTTTGGTGTTCGAGTTCGAAAGTTTTTTCCTTTCTTATTTCAGGTCACTTTGTAGACCTGATTTTGCATATTTTTGACCTGTAAGTCCAGGTTTTGCGGAATGTTTTACTTAAACCTTATGCATTTAACGCTTCATCTAATCTAAAGTTTGTGACCTGTCAGTGTATGTGAACGGAATAGATTAGAATACTGACCAGGGTATATTCAAGGTAAAATCTGGAGATTCATGTAAAATCCGTCTATACTATAGAATATAAGTTTCCCCTTTTCTGTAATACCAGTTTATCAGGATTTTAAGCGGAAGTTTACCCTAATATTATATGATTCAGTTTTGCTGCAAACTAAGATCTTACAAAAAAGTTCAATAATAAATCAAGGTTCTGGTAAGATGCTAATTAAACTTATAGCTGTTTGTGCTTTCGAAACACTAAGCTACAGTAGTGAAAACAAATTATAAAAACTTCTGTTGCTCATACCACATTTGTAAAAGTATGCTGACCTGTAATCAAAACAAAGTTCCTTTTAAGTCCAGGTTGTCTATATAATCATTAAGAAAAATATATTTGCCTAACTTAAAAGTTGGAGATATCCTGTCAAAATGAAAAAGAAACAAATTTGCTTACTCACATGTTTTGGTGTTCGAGTTCGAAAGTTTGCCGACATTATAGCTCTTTTATATAATGACGTTTGTTTTTGTTTTTGCCTCTTTCTTTTTTTCCTTTTTTTTTTTTTTTGTTATTTCAGGTCACTTTGAAGACCTGATTTTGCCTATTTTTGACTTGTAAGTCCAGGTTTTGCGGAATGTTTCACTTGAATCTTATGCATTTAACTCTTCATCTAATCTAAAGTTTGTGACCTGTCAGTGAGTCTGATAGTAATAGATTGGAATACTGACCAGGTATATTCAATGTAAATCTGGACATTCATGTAAAATACGTCTATACGATAAAATATAAGTTTCCTTTTTTTCTGCAATGCAAGTTTATCAGGATTTAAAGCGGAAGTATACCCTGATATTATATGATTCAGTTTTGTTGCAAAGTAAGCTCTTAAAAAAAAAAGAAAAAAAGAAAAAGAACCAAGGAAAAATTGCAGTAAAGTTTTGGCATAAACTCAATAGTAATCGAGTAAGCTTACTACTTAATTTCCACCATGGTGTATATCATGGAACAGTACACATTTCCACATTGACGTGAAAGTCGAGGTTATAGAGTGGATACACACAAGACAACATTTGGAGATGGTATTGCCATGGATATATCCATGGTATTGCCTTTTATGATCTTTATGTTGTTTCGTCATAGACACACACTTTGTAAACTGTATGGCCCATATTCTGCTATGAGGACTGAGTTTGTATGCACGGCAAAGTTCGTACAAAGCTAGTTGTGCTAGGTTGTCGATCCTTTTGTCTGAGCGGATCGCGCAATAGCTTTGTACGAACATGCGACCCATACCAATATTCAGTCTCATAGCATATATATGGGCCAAAGGGTGTATCTCACTTCGCGGAGACGTCATCACGCGGATGGATAAAAAAGTTATAGAGTCGTCTCGCGAAAAGTCTCGGGCAATTTTTTTCAAAAACTGTGACAAATGAAGTCTTAAAAGAAACGTTCTTAAAGTAGTTTCCGCGGCTCATGAACGTCTCGGAGACGTCTCCGCGACGTTTCATGAGTTCACGGAAACTTATGTTGAGGACGGTTCTTTGAAGAAACTGGCTTAGTATGTTTTGAAAATTTGTCGCGGAATAATACTTTTTATCCGTTGAGACGATTCCGTCGAAGGACGGTCTCCGCGAAGGTGAAGATTAGCCACCCTTAGTTATTACTTTTATTGAATAACCAAAAGATGACATTCATGATTAATATTCCTTTTTACATAGATTCATTTCTCACTGTTATTTAAAGGGTATTAATGTTATGTAATCTCTCCCACCTTCTAAACACTGGTCCGTTTACTTTTAAAATTCTCAAGAACAACAGTAACAAAAACAAACAAACTTATTATCCATACGCTAAGCTAGACAGGAAGATTTTTGAGGCATTTGGCTTGATGTTCAGTTTTTTTAAAAGAAATTCTTCGTTCTGTTGAGATATTGAAGATCATAATAACGCAAGTATAAGGCCTACAGTTATAGCTAACAGCTTATTTGTGTCATGATTTTCTTAATGGCTAAAAGATTGTGCGAACGTACATTCTAGACATAGGCTCGTAATAAACAGTGCGGGAAGATTCCAGGAGTTCATCCGAGAGGAGGTGTGTGGGGTGGGGCGGGGGGGATGGGGGGGTAGCGGGGGGGTGTTGGGGGGGGTAGAACGTGGCTGTCCTGCCCGCTCCATGATAATATTGCGAATGTGGCCATGTTATGTGTTCCTAGTCAAGAAAACATAGTCTCAATCTGGTTGGGTTATTGGTCTGGTGCAAATGTGTGTTACGAATCTCGAAATAAGGTAAAAATTCCGTGGTATTAAAGAAAATGTCAAATGTTAGATCATGCTGAAAACTATTAAGATGAAACAAAGATGTTCCTAATAATTAATTGATAGCACATTCAAAGAATCTGAACATGCCAAATTACATTGTTCACAGTATTGTGTCACATTTGGTTGGCCATAGTAAAAAAAAAAAGAACCACCAGATTAAAAGCTTGTTTTGAACTAGGACACATACCTTTTGGTGAATACAGGCAACTGGTGTTTTAATTATTGATTTCTGTGTGAGATGATCCGATGCGAAAAGGAATTAATCCAGTCTCTTTTTTCAACTAGATTTCTTAGTTATGGGATTTGGGCCCTGTTAGAAGGCGACTGTCTGGGCGCCTGGTAATCAATGATAAATGCTGGTCATCGGTGTTTTAGGCGTATTTCTGGTGTCTCATGAGTGCAGAAAAGGAAATAAGACATATCTCTTTTCAAAATTGTATTTAGTTATGGTGAGTTTCGGTGGCCCTTTGGTGCTTGACTGTCTGGCCCTTGTAAGCAGGAATATAATTGCTTGCATCGGGTTTTGGGGTATCTGCTCTGAGTGCATGATATAATATTCCATTGCAAAATAGGATAGCCCATGTTCTTTTCAAACCTCATCTTAAACGTATGATGGGGTCCTTGGGGGTGCTAACTGTGGGCCCGACAGGATTAGGAATGCTGTCATTGGCCGATAACATTTTGGGTAACCCATACATTTGTACTACATTGGTCACAATTTGGTTGCCAGTTTAAAAACACAGATCTTAACATGTTTGAACTTTAGACCACATAACATATGAGGAAACAGATAACGACATATGAAAAACAATATAACATATATGATTAAAATATATAAAAAGTATCAACAGCATACCATTGGGGTGAATACAGGCCACTGTGGTTTAAATAATATATCTGTTGTGTAATATTCGATGCAAGAAGGAATATCCATGTCTCTTTTCCTCACCCATTCGCCAAACTAATTTACTTTGTTATGGATTTGGGGCTCCTTTCGGGCTAACTGGTCTGCGTGCCCGACCAGGATAAATTGCTGTCACAATGTTGTTGTATTCTGTATAATACTATTCCATGCAAAGGAATTAAGCCATTCTCTTTTCTAACTAATTTAAAATCAGTTATGGGATTGGGCCTTTAGGGCTACTGTCTGCCCTACAGAATAAAATTGCGTCATCGGCGTGTTTGTGGGTATCTCTGATGTATAATACTTCCATTGCAAAAGGAATTAGCCAGTGTCTCTTCAACTCATTAAAAAAACGTATGGAGGGTCCTTTGGGGCTACTGTCTGGGGCCCCGTACAGGAAGAATTGCTGTCATTGCGATTAACATGGGTACCCCACCTGCCCCGTCCAGAAACGATATCCAGCGAATATTGGGTCCGGAGGTCTCTTTTCTTCTCTCTCACTAATTTAATATGCATTGTTTGTGGAAATAGGCTCACTTTTGGGTCCCCCAAGGGCTTCTGTACAGGATGTGGCCAGCCAGCAATTTCCATGTTATTGACAACTTTCTTTGGATAGGTCCGACGATGAGGCGCATCATCAAACCTTATGTCTCTTCTCAACTAAATAAACCTTCTGGGCTCCCGGCCTAGATGCTCAAGCTAATCTTCAATATTTGTCGCCTGATATTATTTAAAACTAAAATATGTAAGAGAAGAAAACGTGAAATATCATCTTGTAAAGAATTACCATGATTACCAAATTTATATACATGTAAGTGTCATATACTTTCTAGTTTCCGAGTAAATTTGGCATCCCCATCTCTCTCCCTCTCCTCTCTCTATCTATCTCTTTCCCTCCTTCTCTCTCTTTCCTTTCTCTCCCTCTTTTCTCTCTCCCTCTATCAATTTCGTTCTCTCTCTTTCTCTCTCAACATACCGAGACAAATATATTTATGCCATGCGTTCTTTTCTTTCACATGATCACATAATTGCCTAAATGAATCAATATAATGTTTTTAACATCGCTATAATAACGCATCTATTCTGTTCCCCCACTAATATACCTTCTTCTATTGACAATATTAATTAAAACAACCTTCTTTCTATCACTTGAGCGATTTTGTTGACTGATCACTATTTTCCAATCTCTGGTAGATATCAATGCTAATGAAGATATATCCGCTCCAAAAACCAGTATGGACATCGAAAACTAGAGAAATACAAACATTTTAGCCCAATATGTTACTCCCTTTTATTGCCCTCAAATCGCCCTTACTCCATAAATCACCTAATTGTGGTTGAGTGTTTTCACATCTATGGTAGATCTCAATGCTAAAGAAGGGATACGCTCACCCAAAACCATTGAAAAAGGGACAAACATTATCATGATGCCATTATTCTAAACCCTTTTTTAGATCTCAAACCGCTCTTACTCCCAAAACTATCTGATTGAGGTTGAGTGTTTTCACATCTATGGTAGATTTCAATGCTAATGAAGGGATAGCCTCTCCCAAAACAATGAAAACCAAAGGAAGAAAAACAATATCATGATGTCAGTACAATAAAAGCTGTTATATCTCTCAAACTGCTTTTACTTTTTAATAACCCAATTGTGGTTGAGTTTTTTGGGGTGTTTTTTTTTTTTTTTTTTTTTTTTTTTTTTGGCCTAAGGTACATTTCAATGCTAAAAACCAGTTTTGACATCGAAAGCCAATGGAAGACAAAAATCATGATGCCATTGTTTCATCCCGTTCATAGCTCTAACATCGCCCTTATATATGACCTCCTTCCCCCCCTTTTTTTTTATTTACTATTTTTTATTTTTTTGGCTGGGTGAGGGGGGGGAAGCAGGTCTCCCTCGATCCTCGCCTGAATATAAGCCAAGTCACCGTGTTGTTCTAGCTTAAAGGAAGTAACATACGCTCGATGAAAGAACAAACTCGGTCATTTTGGGGAGGGTGAGCAGTAGTGAGCAACTGGAGAAGAATAAAAACGTACGCAGTAGGTTATCTGACTTCATTGATTCTCTCTTTACAAAAATCACATTTTGCCCTCTCTTGCCCCCTTTCATTTCGTTTTTTTTTTCTCTCAGTCTTGTAATTTAATTCTTGGTTCTCTCTTTGTTTCCATCTTTTCCTCTTTCTCATCATATTTCGTTGTTTCTGAATCGATCGTTTATCTCTGTCCTCACTATTCACATATCTTCTTTATCTCCTTATATACTCCTTCTCTCGTTCTAGAGATAACTTCAATAAATCACTCAACACAGATTATATACAGTTTAAAATATATAAGCAAAGATAATTATTTATTGTGCTTTGTCCATTATTATGTCAATCATTTGTCAAATCTCGATGCCTATGTACACATAACACTGTCTATAAGGTTCATGTACACTCTAAAAAAAATGAAATGGTGGAAAGGGGTAAATCAACCTTTAAAGGGGCCGAGGAGTGACAGCGTTTTTAAAAAGTGTTGGAAAGGGTGTCACATTTTCAACCCTTTTCAAAAACGGCCCCTTTAAAGGGTGATTTACCCCTTTCCACCATTTCATTTTTTAGAGTAGTTATTATATTGCACATTAGGAACAAAACCTTTATAGCGCCATGACATTGTTGTAAGTTTGACGTTCATAAAAAAAAAAAAAAAAAAAAAAAACCAACAACATTAAACACGATAACATAACACACCCTTTACAGCGAAATAAATTTGAATAGCTTTCCTGTATTGTTGCAGTTCGACATACCGTGATTAAGTTCAAATTTTATGGCCAAAGATAATCACGCGATGTATTCTACCATGTTCTGTAATGATAATGACACATTTACACTTGTTTAGAAGCTTCAGGCCTGATAAGCATAATGTTCATTCAGTAAAATACGAACATATTATAAGACGTTTATTAACATTAATACTCCTTCCTTATAAATGTATAATGTCCTGTTAGACAATTAATGAACCTTGGGTACATATAGTGGTTCTAGCATAGCTTTCCTGTTTATATATGAAGAATTCAACTTGAATTCCAAGATAACACATTGTATATTTGTTAATTCACACAGTCAACCACATAAATTAATAATTGCAATCAATTTACCTCAAACACTATTAACGCACTGAAATGACAAGAAATTTAAAGAGTATGTATTCCAAGGACTTCTTATAATTTAATCACATTACTCAGACCGTCTTCACCCTATCACATCTTCATCTTATGTCTTTTTTTTCCATATGCCATTATATTTTCTCGTACAATTGGAAGTGGAATATTGCCACGGACTCTTTGTTCCCTTAAATAAAACACTATACAGTGCGTCCCAGATAAAAGTATACCCAAATTTGAGAACCTCATATTAAAACTGTATAACTTATGTGTAGATAATTTTAATTTCTTGACATAGAGTAACTCATATTCTATCTAATGATACCAAAATCATACTGATACTGTCATGGATGACTGAACACTCGAGTGTTTAAAAACACTGGTCAAAAGTGATCTGTATCAAGTTGTCTAAGAAGCAGCCCTGGCTTTCTGATCATTGCTGATCATTCATTGTTTGTTTGAGGTCAGGCACAAAGGATTACTTGATCTATTGAAATGCAAGGGCTGATTTTGCTCAAACTTGGGAAAGGGCACTTTTTACGCTTGTTTTTTTTTTATGCCCTACTGCTTAGTCATCCGTCACAACACAGGTATAAGTTTGGTATCATTGAAAAGAATATGAGTTGATCTTTATCATGATACATATTTCAAGGTTACACAAGCTATAATATTTTAATATGAGGCTCTCAAAGTTGGGTATACTTTTTTCTGGGACGCACAGACTGTAGATATGCAGGATTTTGCTCAAAGGTGACAAGTAATATTCAGTGTTTTGCTGTACAAATCAAATAATCTGTAACAAAAATGAAATACGAATCGCTTATTCACACATTAACAAGATTAACGTAGAAATGATACATTCACATCATGAAAAATATGCAACATAATCATAAATATACCCATATGATATATCGACAATGTATAGAACAAGCAGTAACAGCATAATTGAATAAGGCATTGATAGTGTACACCAAAATTATCTGAATTATTTTTATCTGATTTGATTTACTCGTCAAGTTCAAGTATGTAATCAAGGTGTTGGGATAACTATATCAGGTATGTTTGGCAGGATATTGACAGCTTATTCACATAAAGTTTCTAAACAGAACAAGTTTCATTAATTATCATTATAATACAGATGTGTAATATTTACAGTATAATAATAGCAACACACATTTATTATCTTACCGTATAAAAACAAAACAATATATTAAAGAGGCTTAATCATGGAGCATGGATATTATAATACATACATATACATATATTTTCCTATTTCAGGCATATCATATTGTGTAAACCATGTCAATTCTTTTTATCTTCTTGGTCTCGAGTGATATAAACTCCTTACACTTTTAAAAACATGCAAAAGTTTTGTACTGCATCGATGTGATTAGAGAGGTAATTTCAATATTTGATTGTATTGTAGTAAAACAATTACCACTTCTGCCTACTCTCCCAGACAAGTCAAGGTAAAGTTATATTGACTCTATTTTTAAAATCATAGTTATAGTACATTAAACAAGATTAAATTGTGGCTGATATAGTATTTATTAGCTCTCGAATGATACTTTGTCCTCGAGATGCATTAGAGTTGTGTTGAGCTTTGATATACCAACAAAATAAATATTACTTCAAGCTTGTCCGACAATGAGGCATGAAACTTTAATCAATTTTCATTAAAACAAGAGAAGATACACACAATGCGAGGTTAATATATCCTAAAATTTAAGGCAGATATACTATACCGAGTGAGTCAAAAAAAAAACTAGACATCTAGAAAAATGTTGATTCAAAGAAAACCAATTTATGAATCCTAAATTGTTATTCATATTCTGAAAGAGTAACTCCTCCCGCATTTTCTGGTACCATTTATGTGTGGTATGTGTTTACGATCGGATGAACACGGCGCATTGTTTGCGAACATGTAAATTTTCAATTGTGTTAGAGTGGGGATGAAATTGAAACAACAAAAGCTAACAAAAAAGCAACTCCATTCTGAATAAAATAGCATGACTTTACGAGCTTGTTGTTACTGATATTGACTAGATTCTGTGTAAAAATGAGAATGATTTATAAGGTTATCCATGAATAAACACACACCAAAGAGTAAATTGTCACAGAAACACCTAAAAGGGCCTCTTGATACTTTGGAAAAGTGTTTTTTTTTTGTCTTTGACGTGTGCTCACTCATGCTTGATTCAACAGATCTATTCTATTTCCACACAGATTGAAGTTGATAGGTGTAACAACACCCGTGCCAATTTATTTAGCGCAAAATATTTTTGTTAACAAGTTGTTTCAATTTCATCCCCATTCTGACACAATTGAACATTTACATGTTCACAAACAATGCGCCGTGTTCATCCAACTGTAAATGCATACCACATAAAAATGTCACAGTGATGCATCACATCGAAATCAGCCGCAAGTCGCCGAGCAAATTTAGCACTTTGTTGAGGAAATCGGCAAAATAATCAAAATTGTCTTATTTTGGGGAAATAGTTTTTTAATTTTCTGAATTTTCAATGTTTCTTGTATGCTCAAGAAAAAAAAAATGAGTAGAAATGATTAGGGAAAGCCTTTAGAAATGGATTGTATCGTTGTAATCTTTGACTCTTTTCTGGCGACTTGTGTCTCATTTTGATATGATGAGTCACAAATGATACAAGAAGATGCAGGAGGAGTCACTCTTTCAGAATATGTATAATAATTTTTATTGACATTTTTCTAGGTGTCTATTTTTTCTGACTCATTAGGTATACCGGTAGTGACTGTATAATTATAAAAGACCGATGACATACTAGTATATATATATAAACAAATAAAGGGTTAGGGTCACAAATATCATATCATGTTTTGACTATCACTCAGTTATAACTGGCAAATGATATTTCTGTGAAAATCGTCTAATTAACCTGGTACAAAATATTAGAAATTGTATAGTTTTTTGTTTCTTCGTTTTTCTTTCGTTGTTGTCATGACAAAAAATTAAGATTACCTTTCTTCAAGGGAACAACCATTCCATATTCCCACATGAAATATGCTTAAACAATATTGGAAAGAAACTGGATATGAATTTCGGTATTTGCAGATAGTAAAAGTATCCAACATCCCATTTGTTCCAAGCCAGATAAACAATACAGATGTATATCTTGTCAAAGTGCAGGAGGAGATCGACGCCGCGTTTATACAGAGGATTCAATATCGGGTATACTATTTCTTGTTTCACTAGATATCTGCATTACATGATTATAGTCTCGCAAGTTGGAGGTCGAGTCTATATCGGTTTGCTGCCATCACCTGGTTACTGAAGGGGTAACTGCTGGCTGTTTTAAATGATGATCAGCTGATCAATAGTCATCATCCAGTATCTGTAAATATTAGAGAATACAAAGGAAAAGTGTAAATTATAAGATAAGAGTAAATCGTTCAATTATAAATATACCATTATACAACATACACAAAACAACACATACAAACCCAATAAAGCAACTTTTGAAGTTGGATTAGTTATATCTACCTTAGATCAAATTTCCAAATCGTAGGCCTATAATTACCAGATTTATACTGAAATGAATGTTTTGCTTACAACAGAAACAAAGTTAGATTGTACATTATAGACTTGAAAGTATTATTGACTTTGAATATCGGTCAGCTTCCTTTATTTTCTCCACTTTTTGCTAAAACTACTTTATTTGCGAGTTTTGCTTCAGCCAGAGCTATAAAATGAGAAGATTTGTAAAATTGTGTTAATTATTTATCTTTATAATTCGCTCCTTTGCTTTTAAAGAGAGCCAATAACAAGAAAAAAATAAGTAATGTATGTATTTTAGGAAAGGTCCAGCGGGTGATATAAATGATAACACACAAGCATTAAAAAAAAGGAAGACACTGATTCGAAATAAGTAATATTTAATTTAGTGGTATACCATGTATATCCTACCAGGTAATGCTCCACAGTTACAGTCAGCTTGCCTTCACTGTTCATCTGAGCAATAAGTGGATCTAGATCCTCGTTGGTACCACACCAATTCATCCTATAATGAACAAATCAATGTAGTCAATACATTGGGCTAAATGATAACCAAAATCCCAAAATGTTTAGATCTGAAGATCGTTATTTTGCTCATATACATAAAGGTCAAAATTACTATCTGTACTGTCGTAAGATGCCAATAATATTCAGAATACATGTTTTCTATCTCTGTCGCAGTTCCTTGTGACCTTTCTTAATTATGTGTGTAGAAAACAGATCGATGATCATGAGAACTATTCACGAAACATACGATACAAAATAATTCTCTGAAAATCATCAACCACATAAAGGTAACATGAGTGTCCCTTTTTTAATTTTTTTTTTCATATAATTCTAATATTTAGACCTCAAAAATAAAATAATGAAGGTTATTTCTCCCCTTATCATAAAACACCCAGTCTTCATGAAATTAGGAAGTTTTAGTCAAAACAATTTTTATTTCAATGAATCTGTATAACATGGATTTGATTTAAATTTTATTTTATTTTATTTATTTTTTTACAAGGATTATACTACGGAAATCAATGTAGTTTTGAATCAAACTAGACTCACAGCAAGCGTGTCAGTTGTGGATGGGTTTTCATAGATTGAATAATCTCAATTGCCTGGTTGTTTCCCAGCTCAATCATTTCAATGGACAGCTCTACGAGTCGAGGGCACGATGTCTTCACCGAATTGCAGAATGACGTGGGATCCAACCGCAGCAGCTCTTCACTCCCTTCAATGATGTGCAGTTCAATAAGTTGAGTGAATGGAGAGCACGCCATGGAAACTATGTGCCCATCGACTATCCTTTCCTCTCTCCTCATGCCGTCAATGCTCGAGAGGTCTTCATGGTAGTAACGTAGGGAAAGTTTCTTCACTAGAGAACATGATGTATGAAGTCCTAGTTTCCATAATCTTGCAACATCTTTGGCATCCACAGTAAGCTCCACTAAGCTGCTTTGAGGAATCTACAACAAAATTAAACCAAATATATTAAAAAGAACAATCGTATTTTTTTATAGGTGGGGGATAGACAGTGATCTCAGGTTAATCCTGAGTGTTTTCAGTGTACCATTATAAGGTGTACAAAACGATGTTGAAAAGCGAGTTCTCAAGATTTATGGAGAGTTTAGATGCTATCTGTTGCAATGTGATGATATAATTACTATGCTATTTTCCTGAGGCCAATGAGACGATTACATCTATACATCAGGAAAAGTAAAACTCAAAACTGTCAAGGGAATCATTACAGCGTGACTTGTATCACAGCCTCTCCATATCTTAGGTTTCATCAAGTTGCAATGACATGATTGAGGTAACGGTTCCTCGAACTAGATTTATAAGATGAAGGGAAATTATATGCCAACCAATTATATTAATACTGAAATATTATCAAAATATGTAACGTCATTTACCAATACATTTTATCATTTATTTTATCATTTATACATTTATCGTTTTTATAGGGTATGCAGTTTCCTTCCCTATAACCATTATAAAATTAACTTGTTAGCTGTATTATAGTAATTTGTTGACCTATTTATTCTTATCTATGTAACAAATTATATACAATCAAAACATTCTAGAAATTTGTGTGTGTTTGGAGCCTTAATTATATGACATTGCCCATGTATAGTTGTGCAAATTTTAAACCATCTTTCATTTCACTTTCAGAAAGAAAAGAATATATATTCATTGCTGGAGAATATGCAAACTAATATTTGTTAGCGCATCAATTCCTGCCATGTTTTAAATTATGGATAATCCCAAACAATATGTAATACATTTATTCATATCGTTCCTTAAGGCGGGTTCACACGATGCGACTTGCTGCGGTGCGATTTTTTAAACAAATGGTAGTTTGCATTATAATGCGACATTTGAAACATGGAAAGTTATCTTACGAGAGGTAAAAATTGTAAAGGAACAATGGAATCGAAATTTTGTTCCAATGCGAGCCTTTAATTACAAGTAAAGGTCAAGTTACCTTAAATCGCAAGACCGCAGTGACGTCACTGCGATTTGGAAACAATTTGATTTTATACAGAGAAGGGGGTTCGCAATCGCCTTGAAATTCAATTTTAATATTCCTAAGAATACCTACAACTTTAGACAGTATGAATTTCCTTGTTTGAAAGTTTTTATCAAATATTATTAAAGTTTTCCTGAAAAATCGCACCGCAGCAAGTCGCATCGTGTGAGCCCGCCTTTAGATTATACTTTTATCGGCAGTTTTTGAGGCACAGAGTATGATGTTTTGTTTTTACCGATCTCTAAATATAAATGATACATACTGGCATCGATTCATCGTCTTCGTCTTTCAAGAGTCTTGTCAAGCTGAGTGACTGGAGGCATAGTAGAGAGAGAATGGCATGTAGGCTGTGTCGAGTCACCTCGGTGTTTGCAATACTAAGCGTCTGGATCTGTGAATAAAGATTTGACTTTGAATTTGAATTTTATAAAACTTAAAACAAAAAAAAATACCCACAAAAAACAAACAACAAACAAAAAAGCATGTACAATTCACACAATAACATTTGAGAAAATTAAAATAATTACAAAATAAATGCCATGCATTCATGAAAGAAATGTAGAAAACTTACATAATTAGTAGTAACTCATTAAAACCCCTAATCGCTAATCAAAACAGCATTATATTTTTGATGCCATAATTGAGTAGAACTCATAATGTAGACTGAAAATGTTGAGTTTCAGTGACCGAAGTCTTGGTATGGAGAAGAGACCTCTCACGTAATGAGAACTCGCATCATGATCCAGATCACGCCATGCACAATGCGTCAGCTCCTCAATCTGATCATGTGACAAGACGGATCGAACAAAATCAAACGGGACTGATGATTATATTATATTACGAGGAAAAGATGGATAAAGAGCTACGCTCGGAAATGAATGCAGCAAAAAATCAAGGATTGAGGTACGAGACAAAGTAATCAAAACAAGATTTGGGAGATCCGATATTTTGATTATATATACATGTATGTCATCACAATTATCTTTGTCAAATTAATTCTAGCTTTCTCTCATTCAGAGATAGCACACAAAAAGTTATTGTTTTGAAAGAACGAAAAGAAGATACAACATGAAATGTGGATCAAAGGAAAATCAGGGAGCAACTGCATGGGGGAAGGCAGGTCGGCAATAAAACGATAGACGGACAGAGACTTATATGCATAGAGATATATAATTTACATTCATTTTGTTAATTATCAGTGAAGTGAATAGTTTCACAGCAATCCTTTTAACATATACAAACAGTGAAATACATTTTATTTAAAGCTTCAGCAGTCATAGTTGAATAGTTATATTATATAAAATAGCTATAGCTCTCTGGCATACATACTCTATCAAATAACACTTCGGAAAGCATTATTATCTGTTGTTGGACGTTTTCATATGAAATTAGTATGCCGAAACTTACTGAAACATTGCTATAAAGAGGTGGTGAAAATAAGGAAAAACAGGGAACCATTGAGGATGAGAGAAGGGGAAACAAGGACGCAAAATGTAAATGGACATTACATAAGTATGCACAACAGAAAGATTAATATCTTTTTTTACGTATCAGGACATCTCCCCCGGAGGACAACTCCCCCGGAGACAATTCCCGGAGGATAGCTCCCCCGGAGGACATAGGGTTAGGGTTAGGGTTAGGGTTAGGGTTAGGGTTAGGGTTGTCCTCCGGGGGAGTTGTCCTCCGGGGGAGCTGTCATCCGGGAATTGTCCCCGGGGGAGTTGTCCTCCGGGGGAGATGTCCTAGAACCCTTTTTTTAGCATTTAGTACAAGTCAAAATATTTAGTCATGAATATTATTCCAATACAAATGGTAAAATACCTTTAATGTTGAAGCTTCAGCAGCCATAGTTGAATAGTCTTCATCACTCAGGTCTACACTGTTCAGTTCCAATGATCGAAGATTTGGCATGGAGCAGATAGCTCTTGCGTAATGAGAGAATGCTGCAGGACTCTGTTCGACAACTTCACATTCATGTTTGAGCACCTCAATCTAAGGATGTGAAACAAAGTTCAAACGAATAGAATTGTAAATTGTTTAATTCTACAACACCATGCCTAGTGATATCAAGCTGATTCTGTATATCAAAAGGGAAAGAGAGGTTTAAAGAATCACAATGTCCGAGATTTATTGCAATGCCTTATTGCAATGCGGTTGTGTTAGGAAATAATATTCGAACATAAAAAATGATTTAACCAAATTATCTCCACATCAGAGGATTAAAATGTTTTCTGATCATAAGCCTATTATGTCAAATTGCAAAGAGAACTTAACAGCGCATTAAGGGTACTGCGATGATGGAACATACAATTATGAACAGTTCATAATAGAGAGGTTGTGTACAGGACTACCATTGATGTTGAAGCTTGAGCAGCCATAGTTGAATAGTATTCATCACTCAGGTGCACATCCTCCAGGACCAGTGATCGAAGATTTGGCATGGAGCAGATACCTCTTGCGTAATGAGATGATGCTGCAGGACCCAGACGAATCGTTAAGATACCTCCACCTTTATGTTTAAGCACCTCAATCTAAGGATGTGAAACAAAGTTCAAACGAATAGAATTGTAAATTACCGTGGTATATTTCACGGAAATCTGTTTAATTTTACAATACCATGCCTAGTGATATCAAGCTGATTCTGTATATCAAAAGGGAAAGAGAGGTTTAAAGGTAGTGTCAGCCTTTTGCAGGCAAAAATATTAAATTTTCTAGTTTTTGAGAGGATATAGTAGTATACCAATAACTATATCTTCCCACAACATGATTAAGCTCAAATGTGTATGTTTGTCATTATATTGCGATTATTACAATTCATCCCTATTTTTTTGAACCTCGAAAAATATACTGTTCGGTGCGAACCGCTGACCGTTAGCGCAGAGAATAACGCACGCTGATGCGCCGTGTGTATGTTGCTGTGTGTGGTCCGTCGTGCATGCGCTGTAATATCAACGATGTTGATGGAGAGCTGGTCAAGATCGGTAGTCAGATTTTCGTTTCATATTACTGATCTAGGCAACCTATGACAGTAATATTGAATAGACAGTTTAGGTTGATCATATTCTAAAGTTATGCCAAGTTGCATTAGTTTTCGCAATTTGTGAAAAAGGATGACACTACCTTTAAAGAATCACAATGTCCGAGATTTATTGCAATGCGTTATTGCAATGCGGTTGTGTTAGGAAATAATATTCGAACATAAAAAATAATTTAACCGAATTATCTCCACATCAGAGGATTATAATGATTTCTGATCATAAGCCTATTATGTAAAGAGAACTTAACAGCGCATTAAGGGTACTGCGATGATGGAACATTATATAAATAGTGCATTCTCTACCATGCAACATACTAGATTATGTGCACGACAAATACTAAATTATCCCGAGGGCACATTTATTTCACCGAGGCCGTAGGCCGAGTTGAAACAGATGTGCACGAGGGATAATTTAGTATTTGGAGTTCACATAGTTAGTAATGTTGCATTAATAGAGCATGCACTATTTATTATAGTAAATAGACCCCTAGATATTTGACCTTGCCTAATCTGGTTTTATCTTTGCCAATGTTTGCCAAACTTTTGATGATAATTAAGCTATTGTGACGTATATTGTTGCTCCGCGTATCTATTGTTGTGCGCAACATTTTACTGTTATTACGCGCTAGCGCAACAAAGCAATCGATTTCGCCATTCATTTTAACACAGGATAAAACCGTTCAACATAACAAAAAACCGTGCAACATACCAGAATGTTGAACGACACGTGACACCCTTTCAACCAATCACAGCTCGTAAAATACGACCACTATTTACTATACAATGATGTACAGTTCATAATAGAGAGGTTGTGTACAGCACTACCATTGATGTTGAAGCTTCAGCAGCCATAGTTGAATAGTATTCATCACTCAGGTCTACATTGTTCAGTTCCAATGATCGAAGATTTGGCATGGAGCAGATACCTCTTGCGTAATGAGATGATGCTGCAGGACCCAGACGAATCTCTACGAAACCTCCATCTTTATGTTTGAGCACCTCAATCTAAGGATGTGAAACAAAGTTCAAACGAATAGAATTGTAAATTACCGCGGTATATTTCATGGAAATCTGTTTAATTTTACAATACCATGCCTAGTGATATCAAGCTGATTCTGTATATCAAAAGGGAAAGAGAGGTTTAAAGAATCACAATGTCCGAGATTTATTGCAATGCGTTATTGCAATGCGGTTGTGTTATGAAATAAAATTCGAACATACAAACTGATTTAACCGAATTATCTCCACATCAGAGGATTATAATGATTTCTGATCATAAGCCTATTATCATGATTATGTTAAATTGCAAATACAACTAAACAGCGCATTAAGGGTACGGCGATGATGGAACATACAATGGTGTACATTCCATGATAGCAGGGGCAGATCCAGAATTCGCCAATAGGGGGGGGGGCCGGAATTTTTTTCATCCAAATTTCCCTTGATCAGCGGTTTCAAAAGCTAATTAGCGCGGGGGGGGGGGGGGGGGTGGGTGGCTGTTATAGGCATATAGACACTTAATTAACTTACTCCTTTTTTTTATGAACAAGCCAATGTATTGAATCAATAAAGCGAGCGCGAAGCGCGAGCCCAAAATTTTTGCTATATTCACCTGAAAACATTTAATTTTAAGCGTTTTTTTTATGCTAAACTCATAAAGAAAATACGTATATAATTAAACAATAATGCGAGCGCGAAGCACGAGTCTCAAATTTTTGCTATATCCACCTGAAAACATTTAATTTTAAGCGTTTTTTATGCAAAAGTCATAAAGATAATACTTATATCATTAAACAATGCAAGCGCGAAGCGCGATCTATAATTTTTTTGATATATCAACCTGAAAAATGTGCATTTAAAGTTTTTTTTGTGCTATGCTTTTTAAAAAGATACTTATCTCATTAAGCAATGCGAGCGAGCTGAAAATTTTTTATAATGAATTATATCAACCTGAAAACAGTGCATTTTAAGCGTTTTTATGCTATATATTGTTAAAGGAAGATACATATTATCTCACTAAACAATGCGAGCGCGAAGCGCGAGCTGAAAATTTTGGATATATCAACCAAAAAACACTCCATTTGAAAGGTTTTTTTGGTGCTATGCTTTTTAAGAAGATACTTATTTCATTAAACTATGCGAGCGCGAAGCGCGAGCCGAAATTTTTTTAATTAAATATCAATTAACCTGAAAACAGTGCATATTTAAAGCTCCTTTATGCTGTTTATAAGGAAGATAAATTGAAATTGAAATTGAAAAGGTTTATTGAAACATTCAAAGTTGCAGCTAAAAGCTGATACACATCGAATTTACAAATAAAATTTACATAAACATACTAACTTAAGAAATACATGTATATAAAACGAAATTAATTAAAAATTACATACCAAAATCAATAGTACAAAATGAAAAAAAAAAATGCCCAGCAAGAGTTAACATGCTATACTGCTTTATGTGGAGTATGACTGAGTGAAATAATAGTATACAATAATTATATTGGGGCTACCTTGTACATATTATCTTATCAAACAATGCGAGCGCGAAGCGCGAGCTGAAAATTTTTGATACATCAACCTAAAAACAGTGCATTTTAAGTGTTTTGGTTTTTTTACGCCATGCTTATAAAGAAGATTCATATTTTATACAATGCGAGCGCGAAGCGCGAGCCAATTTTGTCAACCTGAAAACAGGATTTTTATGCTGTTTATAAAGAAGATACATGACTTTGTGTCATTAAACAATGTGAGCGCGAGCTGAAAATTTTAGATATATCAACCTAAAAACAGTGCATTTTAAGCGTTTTTTTTTTAACGCCATGGTTATAAAGAAGATACATATCTTATACATTGTGAGCGCGAAGCGCGAGCCGAAATTTTTTTTGACGTACTAACCTGAAAACAGTGCATTTAAAGGTTTTTTATGCTATGTTTATAAAGAAGATACATGTCTCATTCAACAAAGCGAGCGCGAAGCGCGAGCTGAAAATTTTTGATGATATATCAACCTGAAAACATTGCATTTTTAAAGCGTCTTAATGCTATGCTTTTTAAGAAGATGCTTGTTATTAAACAATGCGAGCGCGAAGCGCGATTTAAGCATTGTCGGTATATCAAATTGAAAACAGTACATTATTTTAAAGGGTTTTTTTATGTGCTATGCTCATAAAAAAGGACACTTATCTTATTAAACACAAATAATGTAAGCGCAAATTAAGCGCAAGCTGAAATATTTTGATATATTGACCACAGACCTTTACATTTTAAGCGCTATATGCTCACAAACAGGATAAATTTTATTACCTCATCAAATAGATAAGTCGAGCGCAAAGTGCAAGTTGAAAAATCTGTATATTGACTGAAATGGAACATTCCATGTGCTTTTGTTTTTGTTTGTTAGTTTGTTTGTTTTTCTTGGGGTGGGTATGGATAGGCCTACTTGATTTTACTAAACAAATAATCCCAGCGAAGAGCGACAGCTTTTAAAAGCACTTTCCGTAATCCTCATAAATACGATTTAATCATGTAATGCGAGCGCGAAGCGCGAGCGAAAAAAAAATCTGATCTACTTTCATTTTCCTCTCTTTCTTCTCCTCTCTTTTTTTTACTTTTCATCTTCTCTCTCTCTCTCTCTCTTTTTTTTTTCCCTTCTCCTTCCCTTTTCCCTTCTTTTTCTCCTCTTTTTCTCTTTTTTCCTTTTTTTTTTTTTTTTTTTTTTTTTGCGCCGCCAATGGGGGGGGGGGGGGGCCGCGGCCCCCTCGGCCCCCTACGCCAAAGGATAGAGAGGTTGTGTACAGGACTACCATTGATGATGAAGCTTCAGCAGCCATAGTTGAATAGTATTCATCGCTCAGGTCTACATTCTTCAGTTCCAGTGATCGAAGATTTGGCATGGAGCAGATACCTCTTGCGTAATGAGAGGATGATACAGGACCCAGACGAACCCCAGTGAAAAAATGAGCATGTACATGCTTGAGCTCCTTAATCTAGTGATGTAAAACAAGGGTTCAAGCGAATAGAATTGTAAGCTATAGTACATAGTATTCAAACACGATAGTATGTTTCATTGAAATCTATTTGACTTTTACAGTAATATGCATAGTAATACCAAGCTGATATTTTTATGAAGTTGAGCTAAACATCTAATTAAATAGTGTACATTTATGTGTAAGAGGCACATACAGGATTAACAATGTCCGGTTTATTGCAATGTGTGTTTTAGTTAGGAAAAAATATTCGAACATAAAAACAGATTCAATCGAGTTATCTCCACATCAGAGGACTATATAATATGTTTTACATTGCAAAGCGACCCCCCCCCCCCTCGCCGCCGCTTATCGCACGACCAGCGTGACGTGAAAATTTTTGATGTACATTTTTGCTCGCCCGGTATGACCAATAAAAAAATTAATAAAAAGTGTGGGTGTCCCAAAATCTGAAATTTCAAGTTTGGGCCCCCTGTAATAAAATCCTGGATCCGCCACTACAGGGAGACGAATGTCGACATGCAAATGTAATATAGGTTTGCAGAAAAATACCTATATCCTACATTGATTTAAAATTTAGTACAAATATAAATATTTAGGTAGGCCCTATAAATCATTTTCTAATATAAATGGTAAAAATACCTTTGATCTTGAAGCTTCAGCAGCCATAGTTGAATAGTATTCATCGCTCAGGTCTACATTGTTCAGTTCCAATGATCGAAGATTTGGCATGGAGCAGATAGCTCTTGCGTAATGAGAGGATGCTTCAGGACCCAGCCGAACCTCCGGGGAAAATCGATTTTGTACATGCTTGAGCTCCTCAATCTAGTGATGTGAAACAAGAGTACAAGCGAATAGAATTGTAACTTACTGTTGTACATATGCAAGCCTGATAGTATGTTTCATTGAAATCTATTAACTTTTAAAGTGCAATGCATGATAATATCAAGCCGATATTTTATGAAGTGAGCCGTATGTAATAGGCCTACATGTATATTACACAGTGTACATTCATAACATAGGCAATGATAGGAGGCAAAGATAGGGTTAAGGAATCACAATTTCCGATTTTATTGCAATGCGTCCCTTACAAAAATGTCCTGTGGTATTCCTATGGTATTTCTGAATGTCATGTGGTATTCATATGGTATTTCTGAATGTCCTGTGGTATTCCTATGGTATTTCTATGGTACAATTAAAAAACATAGAAGTACCATAGGTAAATACCACACAGGAAAAGGGTACCATAAGAATACCATACAGCAGTGCTGTGGTATTTGGCACAAATACCATATGTATGGTATTGCTGTATGGTTTTTGGCACAAATACCATATGTATGGTATTTCTGTATGGTTTTTTGGCACAAATACCATACGTATGGTATTTCTGTATGTTTTTTTGGCACAAATACCATATGTATGGTTTTGCTGTATGGTTTTTTGGCACAAATACTATATGTATGGTATTTCTGTATGTTTTTTTTGCACAAATACCATATGTATGGTTTTTCTGTATGTTTTTTTTGCACAAATACCATATGTATGGTATTTCTGTATGGTTTTTTGGCACAAAAACCTATGTATGGTATTTCTGTATGGTTTTTTGGCACAAATACCATAGTATGGTTTTGCTGTATGGTTTGGCACAAATACCATATGTATGGTATTTCTGTATGTTTTTTTGCACAAATACCATATGTATGGTTTTTGCTGTATGGTTTTTTTGGCACAAATACCATATGTATGGTATTTCTGTATGGTTTTTGGCACAAATACCATTATTATGGTATTTCTGTATGGTTTTTGGCACAAATACCATATGTATTTGCTGTATGGTTTTTTGGCACAAATACCATATGTATGTATTTCTGTATGTTTTTTTGCACAAATACCATATGTATGGTTTTGCTGTATGGTTTTTTTGCACAAATACCATATGTATGGTATTGCTGTATGGTTTTCTGGCACAAATACCACATGTATACGACATGTATGGTATTTAAATCATTGTATTGTTATTTGTTTGTGAGCGCGAAGCGCGAGCTAAAAATTTTGCTCTATAATAACATTAATCAT
>CALNVZ010000174.1:45683883-45724495 GCA_940671915.1 Paracentrotus lividus | reverse complement strand
GTATTTTGTGTGGTATTTGTGCCAAAAAACCCATAGGAAATCCTATGGTATCTTGGCTGTATGGTATTTGTGCAAAAAAACCATAGGAAACTTATGGTATTTTGGCTGTATGGTACTGCTGTATGGTATTTTGTGTGGTATTTGTGCCAAAAAACCATATGAAATCATATGGTATTTTTGCTGTATGGTACTTCTGTATGGTATTTTGTGTGGTATTTGTGCCAAAAAACCATAGGAAAATCCTGTGGTATTTTGGCTTTATGGTATCTGTGCCAAAAAACCATAGGAAATCCTAAGTATGGTATTTTGGCTGTACGGTATTTTGTGTGGTATTTGTGCCAAAAAACAATAGAAATCTATGGTATTTTGGCTGTATGGTACTTCTGTATGGTATTTTGTGTGCGTATTTGGTGCCAAAAAACCATAGGAACATCCTATGTATTTGGCTTTATGGTATTTGTGCCAAAACCATAGGAAATCCAAGTATGGTATTCTTGGCTGTACGGTATTTGTGTGGTATTTGTGCAAAAAACCATAGAATTCTATGCGTATTTTGGCTGTATGCGTACTTCTGTATGTTTTTGTGTGGTATTTGTGCCAAAAAACCATAGGAAATCTATGGTTTTGGCTGTATGGTATTTGTGCAAAAAACCATAGGAAATCTATGGTATTTTGGCTGTATGGTACTTCTGTATGGTATTTTGTGTGGTATTTGTGCCAAAAAACCCATAGGAAATCCTATGGTATCTTGGCTGTATGGTATTTGTGCAAAAAACCAATGGAACCTATGGTATTTGGCTGTATTGGTACTGCTGTATGTATTTTGTGTGGTATTTGTGCCAAAAACCATAGAAAATCATATGGTATTTTGGCTGTATAGGTACTTTCTGTATGGTATTTGTGTGTGGTATTTGTGCCAAAAACCATAGGAAAATCTGTGGATATTTTGTATGGTACCGTTGCGTTGGTACCACACGACATTTTTGTAAGGGTGGTTGTGTTATAAAATAATATCGAACATAAAATCTGATTTAACCGAATTATCTCCAATCAGAGGTTACAATGATTTCTGATCATAAGCCTATAAATTCTAAATTGCGTACTGAGAGGATGCTGCAGGACCCAGATGAACCCCCGTTGAGGTTATGTACATGAATTGAGCTCCTCAATCAGTGATGTAAAACAGGGTTCAAGGAATAGAATTGTAACCTATAGTTTCAAACATGATAGTACGTTTCATTGCAATCTATTTTCTTTTACAGTAATATGCATAGTAAGCTAAGGGGGCCGTCACACTGAGGTCGTTCATAACGTTCTTGCCCGTTTGTTCCCGTTTTTAAAAAAATGCTGAACGGGCTTTGGTCGGGTTGAACTTATAACTTTGAAAAATAATTTTCTTGAATACGATGCTACGCGAGTTCATAAATAGTTTCGTTACGTCAATTCCGTCTTTATCGCGTCCGCAATACGTTGCTATCCAGTTCAGAACGAGTAAACTGCTCGTTCACTCTATACCGTTCGTAAGCACGTCAAACGGTCACTAAAAGTGCCTATGACGCAGCATGATAAAAGTTTAGGTACCACGTTCGTAGTACGTCCTTCTCGTTCAGAGTAAGTCCTACCCGTTTAAGGAACGTTTGTCAATACGTTTAATTTTAGAACTTTGAGCCAGTACGATTTTTTGAACAGTTAAAAAAAATCGGATGCCTTTCCGCTCTCTCCGTTCGGGCCCGTTCGCCAAGTTCGTAAACAGATTGTAAACGGGCTGTAACTAGATTCTAAAACGTCTGCACTACGTTCAGTCCGTGTGTAAACAGATGAGCCCGTTCACCAGAACTACCTAGAACGCAGTGAGAACTAGCTCAGTGTGACGGGAATTATGACATGCCGTTCTGTTAAAAAATTGAAACGTATGTTCGTAGTACTCCTTCTCGTTCAGAGTAATTCCTACCCGTTTAAGGAACGTTGTCACTACGTTAATTTTAGAACTTGAATAATTAATATACAATGCTCGTTTGTTGACGTCCTAGCACATCTTTTAGAACGATTTAGAGTACGGCAATTTCGTTTGTAGTACGTCCATCTACGTTTCAGGTACGTTGCCACCCCGTTTAAATTTAGGACGAGATGGGCGCCCGATTTTTGAACACTTTTTTGGAATCCGACCGAGCTAGTCCATGAAGTTCCGTAAACAGATCGTAAGAAGTATTTACTACGTCCACTCAGTTTACACACAGACTATGCCCGTTCGGCAAAATTTTGCAAGGACGTAGTAGGAACGAGCTCAGTGTGACGGGGGTATAATAGCTAATATTCTATGAAGTTGAGCTAAACATCCAGCCTTATTACATAGTGTACATTATGTGTAGGAGGCACAGACAGGATTAACAATGTCCGATTTATCCAATGTGTGTTTGTTATGAAAAAATATTCGAACATAAAACAGATTCAATCGAGTTATCTCCACATCAGAGGACCATATAATTTGTAATATGTGTTATATTGCAAAGCGACCCCCCCCCCGCCCGTCTTTCGCTTATCGCACGACCAGAGTGATGTTGAAATTTTTTTGATGTACATTTTTGCTCGCCCCGGTATGACCAAAAAAAAAAAAAAATGTGGGTGTCCCAAAATCTGAAATTTCAATTTTGGTCCCCCTGTAATGAAATCCTGGATCCGCCACTACAGGGAGACGAATGTCGACATGCAAATATAATATAGGTTTTGCAGAAAAATACCTATATCCTACATTGATTTAAAATTTAGTACAAATATAAATATTTAGGTATTAATTATTTTCTAATATAAATGGTAAAAATACCTTTGATGTTAAAGCTTCAGCAGCCATAGTTGAATAGTATTCATCTCTCAGGTCTACATAGTTCAGTTCAAGTGATCGAAGATTTGGCATGGAGCAGATACCTCTTGCGTAATAAGAGGATGCAGCAGGACCCAGACTAACCTCCGTGAAACTTCCATGTACATGCTTGAGCTCCTCAATCTGGTGATGTGAAACAAGAGTACAAGCGAATAGAATTGTAACTTACAGTACATAGTATCCAATCATAATAGTATGTTTCATTAAATCTATTAGACTTTCACAGTACAATGCATAATAATATCAAGCTGATTTTTAATCAAGAGTTGTGTAAGAGGGAAAATATTTGTTGAAAGTCCCAAGGTCCGATTTAAAAAAAAAAATATGTGTTTGTATTATAAAATATGTTCAAACGTAAACAGCAGATTTAACCGAATAAACAGGGGCTTGATGTAAAAAGGGGGACCATTATGTACCTTTAATATAGGTTTTCCCGGTCCATTTCATTGTTTTGTCAGTCAATCTCATGTTATAGACATTCATTTTCGTAAAAATACGCTGATGCATCGAAATATTTTCATTCAAAATCGTATTCAGTCTTCCAAATTAACGATTATGGTGACCGATTTCGTATTTTGTGCATTTTAGTTCACATAATAAGCATATATGTTCGGCAATGTTTATTCAAATTCGTTTTTATCCTGTCGCCCTCTCATTCCGTATATTCAAATTCGTTTATAGACAAACAAGTTCATGATAGAAGCATTCAAATTAAACATGTAAAGTACCAATTGAAATTTACATTGCTCATGCAGTATTTTTAATTGAAAGTCAAAACATTATCATTTATTAAGAAAAGTTTGTAATAATCATGCCTTGTTGTGACCAAAGATGTAAATGAAGCCCATTAAAAAAAATAATGATGTTTACAAATGCAATACACTAATAATGGCGATGATTTACTTTTGAGGATCAAATGACTTTCGAGTAAAATAGAGGTGTCGAAATTAAAAACTAAGACGCTAATCACAATAATGATAAAATCACATTTATTGATAAAATGGTCAAGATTACCTACTCCTTATCATAAATATGTGTACATGTATAACGGATTTGGATGCTGAATCATGGAAATCGAACGCTTGAAAACGAAATTGAAAGTGTTTTTAAAGAGCTTACCCTGCTATCACACTAATGTGAATGCATTAATAATGAAATTGAATGATTATATCCAAATTTGAACGTCGAAAGCATTAATTTGTGTGCCTAAAAAATGAGTTTGAGAGCATGAACACGAAATTGTTTGACTTATTGTCAGTCTGCCGCATCAAACACACGAATTTGAATACACATGATATGAAAACGGATGGTAAATATATGAAATTGGGAAAACCTATATAATAAAAAAAATATATAAATTCCCTGTTGTGTGAAGCGGATGCCAAGCGCGAACTGAGAATGTTCAATATACCTAAAATGTGGCATATATCAGTCTCAGAGACATCTCCAACTTGCCATGAGACGGGTTCGAGACGTCTCCTGAGTTTCTGCGACATCTCATGAATCGCATGTTCATCTAGTTCACTTTTTCCGTCGCGGAGACGTTTTCGCGAAGTGATATCCCACCGTAAGTCCCCTTTCTTTCTTTGAATCATTAAACGTCTTGGTATCACTTTAAATCAGGATTAGTATGCATACCAACAATCAATACATAAATGGCATAACAATGGATCAAGTACCTTTGACTGAGAAGCTGCTTCGCAAATTCCTTTGTAGAAGTCAGCATCATCACGTTCATAGCTTATGATCAACGATCGTAAGTTCTGCAGTGTGAAGAGACCTACTGCTGCTAGATGTGATGATGAAACCTGGGTAGCACTCAAATTCCCATCGCCGGATAATCTGTTCCTCATCTGTTCACCAAAATTTAAAAAAGGGGGTTTGTGAATCTAATTAAATATGAATTTATAATGCGCTCATATCTAAAATCTTGGATCAAGTTCAATAGGTAAAAAACATAAAATTGAAGAGAAAATAGCTTCACACATGATTAATATTTGAATTGATCTGGGGGGTGGGGGGGGGGGGGGCGTCAAAGGCGGTGATTTTCTATCGGCAGTCAATGTCACCATTATTCAAATTACAGTCATAATAATAATACCTATTATTTATAATGCGCTTTTCCCATAGTGGCTCAAAGCGCTTTACAGTATATTATTACCCCGATCCCTGGATTTAACTCCATATTTTGTAGTCAGCCATTTATAGGCGCCTTATATGGAATTATCCTCTCGGGTACCCACTTGCACCTGGGTGGAGTGGACGTAAGTGCCGGTGCGGGAATCGAACCCACGACCTTTGCATTCCCAGTCGAGTGATACGACCACTACAGGCGCGGATCCAGGATTTTCCAGAGGGGGGGGGGGCCCAACTTTGAAAAAAAAAAAATCTTGCGAGCTGAGCGAGCAAACGAGCGCGAAGCGCGAGTTTAGAACTTTCCCCCACATATAGGCCTATACTGACCTAAAAGGAATTTAAACAATTTCATTTTTACTCCTATGAAAACAAAATAATGATATATAGGGTACATGGAGGTAATATGGGCCCCCTAAGCTCATTTGCCTGATTTGCATAAAATTACGAAATGACACACATTCTAATCCTTGTTTATATGAATCAATAACTACTGCTCTAACTTTTATTGTGAAGAAAAACAATTATCACCAATCCCCCTGTCTGCAATATTCAAATGTTGACGTCATTACCAAAGTGCCCATATAACCTGCATGTGCAGGTAATATGGGCACATGTATTTAATGAATGTTTTAAAAACTACAATGACTCTACCATGTCTGGAATTTGCTTTAAATGTTGAAATCATTATTTTTAAGATATAATTTGAAATTATAAGACCCTTCAGTAAATCCTTTGACTATATATTTCATTGTTATGTATTTTGTATATAATTTTTTTTTTTTAATATTATTTAAATAGGGTACATGTAGGGAATACCGGCCACTTAAGCTCATTTGCTTAATTAGGACATGAAAACAATAAAATCACAAAAGAAAAAGATTCTCATTGCTTAGCTACATCATTCAACATAATTTCCAAAAAAATTGAAGGTAATCAAATATTGTTGAGGCACGTTATATGCAAATAATGGCGTCATGGTAAATTGTCCGGCATTCCCTACAGTGTAGGAAATACCGACAGTATGCTTTAACCTCTCTTTTTTGTATAAAGATCTGTCTGGAAGCACTGATTGAATGTTAAACCCATCAACTAACATGTTGTATTGATTTTTATAACATTATTCATTTTAGAAGAGTATATGCATTTTACTACAAAATTTTCAAAAACACTCAGAATAACTTTATATCTCATGTAGATCATGACATATCACAATTATAATAAAGAGAAATAGACATTTCAAAATTGTCAAACAATTTAAATAAATAAATAGTATACGATTATATATGCAATACTATTTCATCTACATGCTTAGCAACTCAACCCGGAAGTTAAAAACAAACAACCGTCAATGTGGTGTCCGGTATTCCTACACAAAAAATGATCGACTAGCACTTTTCAACACACTTGCCACCCCATATACACAGGCTTTGTACAGTGGCAAAAACAGTCATACACGTTTGGCCCACCCTCCACATGTCCATAATGCATGAAATAGAGGTCATGCCCAATTTTCTATTTTTTATACCATCACATTCTCTAAAATTTCAATTTTTACATCAGGCATTTTTCAGGCTGCAAATTTTCCTTACTGACAACTTTGGTAGTTTCTCGGAGATTTCTCACTTGTTGTTTGTCGAATACAGCATTCAACCTTCCCAGACAGACCACCTGACCAATAGATGCCGGTATTTCAACTCAGTTTGATCTTATGTTGGCAGCTAGGGGCTGGACATGTGGTGACGCGTCCGATATTCCCTACTGTTCCGCTATTCCCTAAATCTACCCTATTATTTTCATTAACAAGTCTAATATAGGCCTACAAATTAAGTTATATTAATTTACTGTGAATATACCCCCAAAAATCGTAGCAAAAAAGATTGATTGCCTCATCCCAATTCTAAGTACCAGAATCATTTCCGCCATTTTTGGATGTCCCATATTACCTGCACTAAATGTGCTGTTCAGGCAGGCATGCATTCAATGCCACATTGCACCCTTCACTAAAACAAATTGACCTGTACACGCTAGTATGATCAAAATGAAACTATAAGCTTACTAAATATACAAAACAATTGAGGTTACCCCCTCAAACACTCTTTCGCCATCACATTCTGTGAAATATATCAAATTTTACATCAGGCTAAAAAATGCCGTAAGTCTTACCTACCTTGTTGGTTTCAGCAATTTTCTCAGAGAAATTTCGGCATCATATGCTCTCACGACAATATATTTTCGTATACAGTTCATATGAACAACATTATGGTGCTCACATCGGTCACCGGTCACCGGTCGACGGTCACGACATGATTTGCTTCAGGTGGCCCATATTCCCTGCTGGCCCATATTACCTGCATGTACCCTACTAGCAACAAAAAGAAAAAAAAAATCGGAATACTTTCAACAAAACTTTAGTGATTTGAATATGTATTTCAAATTAATTGCCACCATGAATACGATTATTACCCGCATTATAATTACATCAGACACTGCGAGCTCAAACTATGACATTTAATTACCAGGAAGCACGGCATTTTATGCCCAAGTTGTTATGAAAGAGGCGGTGGAACGAAGTTGAAAGTTGGGGGAGGGGTTGAGATGGAAAAGGGGGCAATTGAGACCAGAGGCATACAGAGAAATGTATTCGGATGAATAGGGGGTGCACCCCAAAAATTGCATTTTAATTGATGATTTTAAGAATGTGTTTCATTAATGAAATAAAAACAAAGCGAGCGCGAAGCGCGAGTCGAAAATTTTTAGCCATTATTTGAGATTACTATGCATTATAGACCCTATTTAGTATCCACGAGCGCGAAGCGTGAGGTGAAAACTTTGAGGTAAAATCTGAATTAATTTTGCATTATATACCCTACTGAATTTGTATCTGCGAGCGCGAAGCGCGAGCTGAAAATTTTGGGTTTTTAAAGATATATGGAATAAATAAAGGGGCATTTCTAGCATAAAAAATTGTAGATAATTGTGTATGATAGACCCTATTTAGTATCCGCGAGCGCGAAACACGAGCTGAAAATTTTGAGCTAATTGTGCTTTATATATTCTACTGAATTGGTATCTGCGAGCGCGAAGCGCGAGCCGAAAATTTTGAGCTAAAAATGGGAATTATGTGTGCATTAAGGTTTAGTATCCGCGAACGCGAAGCGCGAGCTGAAAAATTTGAGTTAATTGTGCATGATATACCCTAATGAATTAGTATCTGCGAGCCGAAAATTTTGAGCCCAAAATTTTGCATTATGGTTTAGTATCCGCGAGCGCGAAACGCGAGCCGAAAATTTGGGGTTTTAAAAGATATATAGAATAAATAAAGGCGCACTTTCTAGTATTAACAAATTGTAGATAGTTTTGCATTATATACCCTTCTGAAGTGGTATCTGCGAGCGCGGATTTAAAAGTTATACGGAATAAATAAAGGGGCATTTTCTAGTACTAGAAAATGGTAGATAATTGTGTATCATTTATAGACCCTATTTAGTATCCGCGAGCGCAAAGCGCGAGCCGAAAATTTGGGGTTTCAAAAAATATTTTGAATAAATAAAGGGGCACTTCTAGTATACCCATGAGGACGACTATTTTTCCCAGGAGGCTGAGGGTCCACGAGGCCTCTTTTCTTTGTGAAATTTTGAAACTTTAGTTTTAAATATTTTCCTTATTTTCACTTTTCGTTGGTAATGTATTTCATTTTGTTTAAAAACCCGTTTGAGCAATTATTGCAAAATACAATATGAGAAAAATCGGCCTCGTGGGCCCTCCCCATATTAAAGGCCTTAGTTATGGTCGTTTAGAACCAAATTAAAGCTTATTTCGCGCTTCTTATTGAATAAAGTTGGGCGAAAATTTTACAAGCATCGGGCCTTATTCCCTTCTCTTTCTTTCTTATTTTTTTTTTTTTTTTTTTTTTGGGGGGGGGCCTGGATCCGCGCTTTGCTGACACGGGACTTCGCTTGATCAGAGGATATGTATGGTCGGTCGCGCATTGCGGTAGGTCATCCATCCATGAATGGTGTAAAAGCGTTAGGGCGACGCGTGGTGTAATGTATCAGTAGTCTGGATGTTCAGGTTTCAGGGGGGGGGGGGGGGATGTGGCAGAATTTGATACTGTGGTACACCGTAACTTTTTTCCCGTCGTCGGACACTCGGGCCGCCAAAAAAGGTAATTCGGCCTCAAGAAGGTCATTGACCAAACGGGTAATGTTTCATTCTAGTCAGTCATCCATCCTCACAACCTTTTTAAAAAATTTATTTGGGGGAGGCCCCCCCCCCCCACGGTGAAATGGCACTCAAACTTGAATGAATGTGTTCAGATTGTGCTTCGTGACCTCAATCAGCCAATAGGCCTAGTTGCGTATGTGTATTACGTATATCCTTTTGATAGTGATGTCTGCACTAATTTGGATCTTGGTTATGTAAGTAACGCGACCTTTTCACGTTTATACACATTTGTGTGGTGTGGTGTGTGTGTGTGTGTGTGTGTTGTGTGTGTGGCGTGTGTGTGTGTGTGTGTTGTGTGTGGTGTGTTGTGTGTGTGTGTGTAAAAGTGAGGGCCTCAGCCCTCCCCTGCTCATCGCTTCGGGCCGTGAAAGATAAATATCTGTACAACCAACAACATAATTTGATGATTGAAAATATTTAAATATTATATACCTTTTTTCCTAACGTCCTCAGTGTGAAGAACCATATATCCAGGTTGCAGAATGACACACTCAAGAGTAGTCTTCGATTCATAGATCCCTGACAGAATCCATTCGTGGATCCAGCATCGTGACATCATAGCCACTCAATGATGAACTTTAATCATCCACTTTCTTGCAAGGCTTCCATTACTCTACGGACCTGTCCTACTCATTTCCCACCAAGTGCTGCAGTGAAGTACAAGACATACTTAAATTCCTTATAGTCTTTTAAGATATGGTCTGTAAGGATTCTGTCAAATGTTGAACGATCGTCATCGCACAGTGATGCAAGGTATAAAGTCGATGCATATTCTTGCAGGAGCTTGTGAGGGAAAGAAAATTCAACGATGAATTGCTTTCCTTGACTTTCTCTGATTTCCATTGGTGCTAGCCTCTTCTCCTTGCTAAGAATCCCAACCTCACATGCAATAATTCCCTCCTCCGAACCGACTGCCTCTTCATCAAATATAAGCTGGTTCGCTAATAATCCTTCGAATGCCACCCTACCAACCTCTTTCAAACTTTCAGTAACTTTCTTCGTGTGGGCTTCATAACCATGCTCATCATCACTGTTTTTAGAACAATATTGCTCTTGAAGTGAAAATACAAGACGTCTCAAGAGTTGCGGCAATGTTCTCATGTTCTTTAGAGTGTCACGTCTTGATGGATCTTTCCACATGTAACATAACATGCAGCAGAAGATTGGGATTGGTGCCATGTGGTATGCGACAAGACTATTCGAATCTATGAATTGTCTGAGAGAAGAGGCAGAGTCTTTATCCTCTCCAAAGAACTGCTCTATGTAGTTTGACATGTTTTCCCCTGTAAAGCCCATTACTTTGATGAACATATACTGTTCATGAATCTTCGTCACGCACTTGATTTGATCAACCCCATGAGGACGTGAAGAGATGAGGACTGTGGTATCAATAAATTTTTCTCCTCTTACGATTGATACTACAGAGTTATTGCGATTTGATTTTTTGATATCGATCTTTGGCTCATCCAGTCCGTCCAATAAGATGAGAACCTTTCTTTGATTTTGGCTAATGTAGGTATCGATTCGTTCCCCTTTTAAGTCTATATCATCTGGAAAGTGGTTCATGACAATGTCCCCGAAGTATTCGCTCTCTTCGATTTCTCGAAATGATTCCAGAAAAAGGAGGTCGATTTCCTGAAGAATTTTACCTTCAGCCCAATCAAGAGCGATCTTAGCAAACAATGTTGATTTCCCTACACCAGCTTCTCCAATGAAAGCTAAACGCGTTACGAATCCTTCTTCTGTTTCTGTTTTGATTAATTCAAACAAACCGTTGTAATCTATCTCCTTTTCCTGATCCCATTCCAATCCCACCATCAAAATCAGACTGACAAAGATGTGCTGCAGCCACATCCGTGATCCAGGGTCAACAGGCGATGTATTGACCTTGCTATATACCTTGCGATATCTACTCTTCAATTTGTTTCTTAATTTCGATATGTCACCTGGCATGACGTCATGTTCACCTGACGAAAAGATGAGAAGGATATTCAATGGATGAGATAAAGTGACAATCATGTTGTTACGTAATTTTCTTAAACAAGACGGTATTAAGATATTGCTAATAAATGAAGAAATAAAACGAAAATCCTACAAATCGAATAAATAAAACTCGTCGTAAACCGTTCTTTATCATGTAGCGTTATTAATGAAGGAACATAAATTGAGACGATATTAAGAATCTACTAATAATCATATGAAACAACAAAGCAATGTGCAGTGTTATAAAAACAAAATAAACGATAATAGTGACAAATTATGGCTATTGCACTTTTGGTTGTTATTTGCATACCATAATCAGTTCTTGTGTTAACTATTTTCTTCATTCGATAATATCTTCATAGATTTAGTAAATTAATATCACAAAGCTGCATTGAAGAAAAAAAATCATCCTGAAATTTTCCTTACTTTCAATAATTGTGGTTTTTTATATCAAGTTTTTATTTTCACAATGAAAAAAAAAAAAAAAAAAAAAATCCGGGACCTTGCATTAGTCTTCACAATTGTGAGAGATTTTTGTATAATGAAACATAATTAAGATGCTTTTTAGATATACTTTTCAAGCATTATGTTTTGCAATATAATCGTCTTTTTTTCCTGCAGTAAAGTCAGTTAATGGTATTAAAGTGATTTAACTTATTAACCAGCCAGATCTTTCTAATAATCATGAAGTACATATATCTGCAAAAGTTTTGTTATAATTTAAAATGTAAGAATTAACAACAATGGCCAATCTATCTGGAAAAAAAGACAAGAGGGGTAGGGTTATTTACCTGGAGGGCTACGTGGGAGATATTTCCCCTCTATTTTCATTAAGCCCGCCTTCCTGAGAGCATCTCGTAGAGTAGAAAGTAGCTGGGATGATCTGACAGTCTTGGCCCAGTCCCGAAGCATCGTCAAGTTACCATAGCTCGTCTTCGCATCACTGCGCCAATTCGTAGCTATTGCACGGTCGATATCAGAATCGTCGATCCCCAACTCTCGGCCAAGTTTCCATAAATCCTCATCGTTTGAAATGGCCTTTGACACCTTGAAGATGACGTCATCTAATCCATGTTGAACACTCCGTTGTTGACCGCTGAAGTGCCAAAAAGTAATAATAATAATGATAATAAACATAATAATAATAAAGAACAAAACAAAATAATTCTACAAATCAGTACCATTGTTTCGTAAGATAACTGGAACTTACAATTTGCTTTATCGTCACCTTCATCATTTCTCATCGATATCATATTTCATTATTTCAGGTCATCTAACCTCGCGTATGAACAAAAGCGAGAAATTTTGTTTTTAGGAGGTGGGTAATAATTTTTAGCCAGTAGTGTAATCTCATATGTGAACATAAACATTACATTCCTGCTATTCATTTATACATAATACATGGATAGATACGGATTGTTTCTATAGATTGTTTCTAAATAGACCAGATTACTGGTCTAAATAGACCAGGCAAGTCCAAGCTAATTTGCGCTGTAACAAACGAGACATCCGTAGCCCAAAATAGGGCTTGTTTGGAAAATCTTAATTGAAATCTTAATCATTAGGTATATTCTTGAAGGTACTAAGAATCTTCAACAAAAACATAAAAAACTGTTGAAAAAACTCAATTCATTATTAATTTGTGATAATTTATTCGTCCGTAACAAACGGGACCAGAAAAAACGTGTTTTCAAATTTTGACTTTGTTCACATATAACTCTGAATTTAAAAAGTAGGGTACATGCAGGTAATATGGACCCCCTAAGCTCAAATGACACACAGTCTAATCTTTGTTTATATGAATCAATAACTACTGCTCTAACTTGATATTGTAAAGAAAAACAATTATCACCAACCCCCTGTCTGCAATATTCAAATGTTGACGTCATTACCAAAGTGCCCATATTACCTGCATGTGCAGGTAATATGGGCACATGTATTTAATGTATGTTTTAAAAACTACAATGACTCTACCATGTCTGGAATTTGCTTAAAATGTTGAAAATCATTAAGTTTAAGATATAATTTGAAATTATAAGACCCTTCAGTAAATCCTTTGACTATATATTTCATTTTTATGTATTTTGTATATTATGTCTTTTTTAATATTATTTTCATTATACAAGTCAATATAGGCCTACAATAAGTTATTTATATTAATTATATACTGTGAATATACCCCAAAAAATCGTAGCAAAAATATTGAAGCCTCATCCCAATACTAAGTATCAGAATCATTTCCGCCGTTTTGGATGTCCCATATTACCTGCACTAATGTTGCTGTGTCAGGCAGGCATGCATTCAATGCCACATTGCACCCCTTCACTAAAACAAATTGACCTGTACACGCTAGTATGATCAAAATGAAACTATAAGCTTACTAAATATACAAAACAATTGAGGCTACCCCCTCAAACACTCTTCCACCATCACATTCTGTGAAATATCAAATTTTACATCAGGGTAAAAAAAATGCGGTAAGTTTTACCTACCTTGTTGGTTTTCAGCAATTTTCTAAGAGAAATTTCGCCATCAGATGCTCTTACGACGATATATTTTCGTATACAGTTCATATAAACAACATTATGGTGCTCACACCGGTCACCGGTCACCGGTCGACGGTCACGACATGATTTGCTTCAGGTGGCCCATATTACCTGCTGGCCCATATTACCTGCATGTACCCTAGATCTAAACTTGCATAGTCTTATCCTCTTAAACATGTAATAAACACTGTAAGGACATATTTTAACATTAATACAACTTCGAGTTTTCTGTCAAGGTTAAGTTTTAAAAAAATATGTCATGTAACACACGGGACAGGTAACACACGAGACAATTATTCCCTATATGACCATTCTTGGTCACGTGTGTGACCGAAACTATGCAAAATCTTGACTTCAATTGACTTTTAAAACATTTTTAAAGATATATTATAGCCCTGGGGTAATTATGACCGCTTTGTCTTTGAGAGCTTATAATTCTTAGCTGCATTACACAATGGTAATTTTTTTACACGTGCCTAGGTAATCTCTTCCTACGATAATATCAGAAAAAATAAGCCATTTACTCCAAATTTTGTGCTTAGGGGAGCCTAGAGTTTACGGCAATCACAATTCTTTTCGTTGGAAAGTGGCAAGTCAGCTTTCTTTTTTATTTGGGTGAAATATCATTAATTAAAATCATTTAAGATGAAATTTTGATGGAAACAAAAAGAATAGAAACTAACAAACACAACAGGAAAGCAATCCACCTGAATATCTTCAACAGTAGAGCTGTCAAGAGGGATCAAATTGAAAATATCATTTGGGGTAATTATACCCCCCCCCCCCATGCATAATAGTGTATAAGCGCAGATTGGGGCATTAATTTGTATGATTATGTACTTTACTATATGTATTGCTATGACTGCAAAATTTCAACATTTTGGCTGAACCAATTATTGATTAAATCATTGTTGGTGGTTGATAAGTGTATTAGGAATACCCAACAACATTTATTATACATTGACATAATTAATTAGCATAATATCTTTTAATTTATACAGTCATGGCAATAGGGGCCATAAATACCCCCAAACCGTGGGAGTAATTCTATTCTGTTCAGGTGCCATATCTGAATACTTTGGCGATCATGTTTTTCCACAACTCTCTGTGTTTAGCTTTCTCCATTAGCTGTAACACTCTTTCTTCTACTCCTCTCTCTTCAAGCCATTTATTCAAGCTGTCCATCAATGTTACTCTTCTCCTTCCTCTACTCCTTTTCCCCTTGAACTTTCCTGTCAGTGACAGATTCTCTAAACCTCCCTTACGTATTAGGTGTCCCAAAAATCTCAACTGCCTAATTCTTATGTCACAAAGCAGTTTCTGTTTTACTTTATGGCCCCTCAAAGTTGTTAACATAATGGGAATTACTAGCAAATGAGAAGTCACAGGTTTATACTTTCCTTTGCATATTATATGTATATAGACTGACTGTATTTTTTCGTAATTAGAATATTATTGGACTTTTCATTGAATGGTAGTAATAGGAAAAAAATAATGTGAAAAGGGGGGGGGGGCATAATTACCCCAGTCTCCCCTACTGATTTAATGTTTATATTATGCTAAGATATTTTGTTGGCTATAATTTGGAAATTATTTTTTATGTTTACAATATGCATGTTCAAGGTCAGAGGTCAAAAGAAGTGGGTCACGTGTGTGACTTCACAAAACGGCATGATTTTGAAAGTTCAATTTCATCTTGAAATTCCTGTGAGTTTTAAAATGATAAAATATTTTTATTGCAGTGAGACTGGCATTACGGATCTGTTAACCAAAAAATAACACTGGATAGGAGTCATCTCTGAAATTTCTTGTTTTATCTATTATTTTATATAGTGATGTCGAGTCACGTGTGTGACATTTTAGTGGGTCACGTGTGTGACATATGGCAAACTGTACAGAAAAATGGAAATATTATACATATGAGCAATTGCTATATCCGCTGTGGTAAAACTTTTATGAACTCAATCCTAATCAGTCACTGGGGTGTTTTGGTAGTTGTCAAGACTAGTGGGCGGGAGGGAGGGGGGCCGTGATGCCCCCTATAAGATCTCGGCCGTTGATCGCACGAGCGCGCCGAAAATTTGCACGATGGTAGTGTGCGATGTAAACTACAAGAATGCTTTGTTAATTTTTCCAAAATAATATTTATTTATTCTATATAAATTAATTATTCTAATTTATGCATTGCATGAAATCATAAATTTTGTTCTAATTGACAAACTAAAGCTTCTGGAATGTTAAGTTTGTGTTCACATAATGTTCATAGGATTCCTAACAATTGTACTTGGAAAAAATTTGGTATCGAAATAAATTTGTTTCATTGTTTTATGAATGTCTTTGTTTGTTTTTCGACCTTTTGTTTTTCTTTGATTTTTTCGCAAAAATTATTGCAGAACCATTTTGGAGCATAGTAATGCTAAAATAAATTAATTTCAGCCTATGAGAGTGAAAATAATCAGACCTTTATGACCGCCCCCTCCTGGTGGGTCACGTGTGTGACCAATTTGTTTGCTAATTAATAATCAAATTAAAACTTTTCATGGATTCATATTTGGTGAGATGCAAGGTACATTAAATCTAGCTTTAGAGAAAAAATAATAATAATACCAGAGCAATGGTTAAGGTGGGTCATAAACTTTTAGTGTTTTCTGGTCATGTGTGTGACATTTGAGGGCAATTGATTTCCAGGGTTAATTATCCTAATATAATCCACTTAACAACATTATTTTGGGGATTAGATTAAAAGGAATAGAGGAAAATAATAATATAATGACAGAAATCCAAGTAAGGAATTCAGCATAGGGGAGACCGGGGATGGACGTTACAAAATTCACATTTTGGGCCAGATAATTCTAATGAAAGTACTCACACACTCCATTTTGTGTCTGTAGTTAGCCTATTATGTTGGCCAAAACCTGAGGCACATAAAACTTGAAAACATGTAAACACTAATTAACTACAGCTTAATTAATGAAGACATTTTTTGTAACAACCTATACGGGGTAAGTTGTTACACCATACGGGGTAAATCGTTGCTATATAAACATACGGGGTAATTTGTAACAATGTGTAAATCTCTTATACCATACTTCTGTTTCAACTTTCCAGTTTCTTGGTATCGTTAACAGTAGATCAAGTAGAGCTCTAGAATAGACTAAAGTAATAATAGAAATATCAAAATATTAACACCTGAAAATTGAAACAAAATTACTTTACATGTGTAATGTAATTGTGGTAGGTTGTTACATCGACATGGGGTAGGTTGTCGTAACAACCTACCCCATGGGTGATTTTACACATAAAATCAACTGTAGCACAGCCATTAGGCAGAATTACAGGGCATGGCTCAGGGGTATATTAGTGACATACATGTACTATATTCACAATACCAGACTATCATCATGTGCCTTCAGTTGTAAGAACTATTTCAAATTTTAATTTTTGTCAAAAATTCACTTGGAACTGTAAAAAAAGGGTTTTTGTTGATTTACTTTTTAATAAAACAACGGAGAAACCTCACGACCGGTAGTTCATCACATCTATGTGTAGGCTGTATATAGATGCCAGTTAGCACGAACTCTCTTGTTCCAACTTAGCACACTGAGAACTGTAACAACTGACTCGTGTAACTTCCATACCCGGTCTCCCCTATCCATTCCAGTCAGCGTAAAAAAAAGAAGATATTTTATGTACCATTTTTCCATCTAATTATCATATATGTTAATTTTTGCAAATGAGCATGAAAAATTGCAAAAATCACGAAAAAAAACATCAGTTCATGAAACTTCAGACATTGCTCTATATATGCAGCTTAAAATAAAGAAGCGAAAACTTTATGTTGTCCCAAAAAGGTTTACTTTTCAAAGAATGGCCTATAGTATCTTTCATTAAACAATATTGGTGTAGCTAAGGCGTAGCAACATCTTTTGTTAAAAAATCTCTCTGATAAAACAAAAGAAACATATAATACAAAACACAAATGTTTAAAAAAAAATATTTTGTTTCATTTCTAAATGTGGGAAGGTGAGTAATAAAAATGCATGATTTACATCAGCTCAATAACTTTTGTGAGACAATTTCTGAGACCTGAATATTTTAAGTCCATAAATATGGAAAGCTATTTGCTAGGTTCATCATATTTTCACCAGAGTTAGCCAAGAAAATACAAAAACAGAAAATACATACTCTTTGGTTGTAGTCCTATGACAAAAATCTGTTTTAAATGGTTGAAAATAGCATTTTTAATGCATTTTATTATTTTTTCTTGATTATTAATGAGCCTTGTGACGTCATATGACCTTGAAATGACTTTTTGATCTCATTTGCATTAAGTTCATTTCATATCCTTTATGGTGATATATGACACATTATTATACCTTTAAAAACCCACTGACACACTTGACACAAAAATTGTCAAAAAGTTGAAAAATCACCACGGTTTTGGGAACAAATAGCGTGGACTTGCCCTATAATAATTTATCTATGTTTCTTTCCTGACGACATAGTAACAGGGTATTCAAACAATCTGTAATAAAAGAATGAACTACAATACATGGAATCCAGTTTGCATACATTAGTTGTTGCTATCTCAGGCAAGCCTCATGCAAGCTTTCAGGTTGTCGAGAACAACCTTTGTATAAAAAGTAGGCATACCATTTGAATATGTTAATTAACTGGTCTATATTACTTAAGCCATTATTTTGTTAGTTCCTGTAGTTCAAAGCACCTGTTCAAATGTGGACACTTGCAATATAATAACATTAATGTACAATAGGTTACTACCATTCTAAAGGGGCGGTCCCACTGGCTTTTTAGGATTATTTGCGTATGAATTGCGGATAGTTTGTTTTGTTTTTGTTTTTTTGTTGCGGATGAACGAAATTTGTATACGCAAATCATGCGCAATTAAATCTCCCGCCAGTGGGACCGGGCCTTAAATGATCATTGTGTGGTGGAGGACATCAAAATTATTTTTTATTTGTTTGGATGTTCTTCCCGTTATTTTCAAAAGCACTTACTGTTACAGCGCATAAACATGATATTCCAAACTAAACTTGCAACCCTTACTGTGTGTGACTAAGTGTGTTTATCACGGTTTTATCGATATACCCGTCAACCTATCGTTAATACTCTATGTCCTTAAATCATATTCACTTTTAGTTACCCTTCAAAATTGAAATTAATTTCATGAACTCATATTAAAAGCAGGAACCAGTGATATTTGTGGTGGCAAATATAGTATTTATTAGGGCGGGAGGGAAATTTATATCCAAATAAATATATATGCAATATACGACGCAGAACATTCTGTACCTTGATGTACTTGGTATATCATCACTTCCAGTCGCTGCTGCAGTACTGTGGGAATTACCAGTAGCCATCATGAGTATGTTCCCGATGAGAATAAATCTTATACTGTAAAGAAAGGAGCACAAAAATAATAATTATATTATTATATACATCATGAAGTAGGGTTCAACTTTATACTTATTCATTAACGATTTCATTTTATTTAATAGTAAGGTATTATGTTGATTACCGTATTTCGTGTTGATTGGTATTAGATATTTCAATCTAAGTCGTTGAGCATTCGAATATTGAATGACGGGAAATTATGTTGTTAGCTGTTGTTTAGACTCTGTAGGGGCAATTTGCCGTCTCTGAATACAATTATTGGCGTACACGGGTTCTGTAATTTTAGGGGGGTTATGGTGGTATCTCACTTCGCGGAGACGGATTTTAGGACCCGGGGTCTCTCAACGTCACTCACCATATGATGTGCTACGCGTGCGTGTCCCCAAAAAGCGTCGAAAATTGTCAGTTTTCAGCCTTTTGGCGGCGTCGAGGCTTTCCTTAAAATAGGGGTGTTTTTTAATTTCAATCGCAATTTTCAGAAAACCAGGGGTGTTTTCAGCGGAAATTGCTGTTTTTCGGTCAAAATTTCACGGTGTTTACGCCATTTAGGGTATGTTTCTCCCCTCTGACGTCGAAAGGGGTGCAAATTCAACCTCATGCAATGAGACGTTCAGGGTCCATTTTCAGGGTGCAGGGGACACGCATCGGGTTAGCACCTTTTTTTCTTTGAGTGACCCCTCCCCCCCCCGAGATTTCGGACTACTTTGAGACGGTTTTAAAATTTGACACGGAGACGTTGCGGAGACTTTTTCTAGACGTCTCTCGACGGAAAAAAAAAGGGTTAAAATTTTTAGTTTCTCGGCCATCATAAAGGTCATCAGTATTAGACGTAGGGTAGGTTCAGTGTGTTACATCGGGCCAGTCGTCAATTTCCATCCCCCCACCCCCCCCCCCCCCTGGATCCGCGCCTGGGTACTCTCCAAATAAATTGTTATGTTTAATCAAAGTAGAATGAATTTTAGTCCACAATGAAAAAGAAGGGCTTTTCCAGTCTCACATGCTCACTGAAGCATGAATTCCTAAATAATGCCATTGGATCATTGGACCATGCCCAAAGATTATAAACATAACCAAAATATATATATATATATATATATTAAGATGATTTTTATAGCATAAAATTACTGCAATACCTCCTCCTAATTTTTAAATTGCATATTTTTTGTTGTTTTATGTGTTTCATTCAACTGTGAATTGAGGAATATTGTTTACAAAAGTTAAAAATACACTTCCAAAACAGGAATTTCATATTGTATCGAGTATACCACGTAAAATAAGCAGAAACAGCAGTTTTTGTAGTTTTAACCCAGTTCATTCAACCGTGAAATTTGATCATGAACTCATTTTGTATTTTAGGACACACATGTCATCTTTGACAAGTGTCAGTGTTGAAAATTTGAATGTTGGTCCGAAATCATTATCATTATTATTATTATTAAAGGTTTTCCCGGCCATGCAGTCGGTTTCATGAATATTCATTCAATTTCAAGGGAAATTGACTGTTCCAGTAACTCCTTACTTCAATTAGATAAAGTTCAATTTCATTTATTTCAATTCGATTTCATAAAAGACTCGATCAAACAAATAATGTCAGCAGGCGCAATCAATTTCGCGTCAGCGAGAATTTGTGCTTGGTTTTGACTTTCAAATTCACCATTGGATATTCAAATTAACACGTGTTCAATCAAATCCATGCTACGAGTAACTATACAGTGCGTATCAAAAAGAACTACTAGTATACACTTTTGAAATAGCTATCAAATAAAAAACAGATGATTCTTGGGGAAAAGGTTTATATGCATATCCTCAACTATCATTATGACACAAAAAATTCCGAAAACGCATTCTTCAGCGAGCAATGCCCACTTTTGTGAAGGACACAAAAAACAGCCTGCGCAGGAATTCGCTATTAATTTATCATCTTTGTATGGCACGCCAAAGGGGAATCAAAGAATAATGGAATGACTAAGCTAACAGAATAAAAAATATACCGAAAGTCAGAATTAAACAATCAAAATTATACACAATAAAAATTGTTTTCTTTTTTTTTCACCGTTTTGTTTTCATATAATTGATTTTTGCTTTGAATTCAGTTTATTTTAGTCTCTGTCGGCTGATTTATTCCATTATTATTAGAATCCCTCTTGGCGTGCCATACAAAGGGGATAAATGAGGTTCTAGGACATCTCCCCCGGAGGACAACTCCCCCGCAGGACATCTCCCCCGGAGGATAGGTCCCCCAAGGAATAGTCCCCCGGAGGACAGCTCCCCCCAGGGACAACTTCCACGGAGGACAACTTCCCCCAGGACTACTCCCCTGGAGGACAACTCCCCCGCAGGACATCTCCCCGGAGGACAACTCCCCTGGAGGACAACTCCCCTGGAGGACAACTCCCCCGGAGGACAACTCCCCCGCAGGACCTTTCCCCCGGAGGACAGGTCCCCCAAGGACAACTCCTCCAGAGGACATCTCCCCTCACTTTAAATGCTTTATATTGATTTTATGCTAACCCTTGGCTTTTCTTTCTGTTACAATTATTACAGTACTTTTCGCATGGAGTAACCCTTCTGTAACGACAAGCGGGGATGGGAATGGTTGTTTAATTGCTAACAATCCATAGGAACCACCCCTTCCAATCTATGAATGGCTACTCCTTCCCTCAAAAGGTTGTTAGGTTTGGCAGATTCAGAGGTACCCCAACGAAATGTGACCTCAGAAAAGGAAAATTAATGAAAATGCAAGAAATAAAAGAAATGTTGAAAAAAGGAAGGATGCTTTTCAATTCAATTCAATGCTAAATGGGGAACTTAAATTTGAAGCTACAGGAGTAGAAAAGAGCATGAAGGGCGAGTCGGCCTACATTCTATCTAGTCGTCTTCAGCAAGGGAGGGGGTGAGCCACGATAATAAAGCTTTAATTAATAATTAATCACACCATAAAAAAATTAGAATGGGCGCAAAAGTTAAAAAGAGAACACAATTTTTATTTATCAAAAAAGAAATTCATAAAAATCTATTCAAACATCATCACTTGTTTTGTCAGTTTTACTAGGAATAATGTAATACAATTATTGTCATTGGGTTAAAAATTTTACAGACAATTGTTTTACATTCATCCAAAACAAACCGAATATTCATATCTGAATGGTGTGTGTTCATAAGTATGCACTTGCACAGCTTAGCATTCATGCCATGTGTTCGCTATAAGAGGGTGTTATTGCAACTAGTGTTGGTATGAAAATATCTCCAGAAGTAGATGAAAACTAAAACATCTAGGCATATCAACCAATTTTTTAGTATTTCCGTCAACATATCCGATGAAAACATTTATAATTCTAAAACATTTGCCGAAACAAGCCAAAACAAAACAAAACAAAACCCTTGAACCAAATTATGTACATGTATTTTTGTATAATTGAAGAGGTGTGATATAAATTTTTCCCCTTCGTGCTCGAAAAAAAACCCCCATAAAAGTAAAAATATACCGCTTCGGGTCATTTTTAGTCAAAATTTTTGGCTCTCGCTTCGCGCTCAAAAATCATCCCTTCAAAAAGTTCATTTTTTTTCCTTCAAATTTCGATCCCCCGCAAAAATCCTAGTTACGGGCTTGACCATTGACCTACATACTCTAAAATCTAATCAGATCATCTTCCTATGGTGATTTAAGATAGAAGTTGATATCTCTCTCTCTCCCTCTCTCTTTTGACGATAAAATTCGGTTCCAATAGCAGTGCGCCTCTACAGTTGCCAAACTTTAACACCCTTCGCCGGGGAAAAAAAATGCCAAAGATTTTGTATTTCCATGAATGGCTGTTTCGATTAAAAAAAAGAAGAAAAACTAGATGAATCCTCGACCGCGCACGGTCGAAATTTATGCCTCCGCCATTGCCAGATCAGAAATATATGGAACATTCATCTGTTCTATTTTCATGTTCATGTATACAAATATGTCTTTGACCTTGACCTTTGACCTCGTAAAAAGTCTCAATCTAATCAGATCAGTGCCACTCAAGTATGCACACACGTACTAAGTATGAAGATGATCCAAGAAACAGTTCTTGAGTTATCATGAGACAAGCTATTATCACATATTTATTGAACTCTGTGACCTTTGACATTTGACCTCATGACCCAAATATCTTATCAGATCATTGTCACCCCAGTATGCATACATTAACCAAGTATGAAGATGATTAGTGACACGGTTCTTGAGTTATTGTGAGAATCAAGCTATTTTCACCTATTTATTGACCTCTGTGACCTTTGACCTTTGACCCTATGACCCCAAAATCTTATCAGATCATTGTTATCCCAGTATGCACACATTTACCAAGTATGAAGATGATTAGTGAAACGGTTCTTGAGTTATTGTGGGAATGAGCTATTTTCACCTATTTATTGACCTCTGTGACCTTTTACCTTTGACCTCATGACCCCAAAATCTAATCAGATCATTGTCACCCCAGTATGCACACATGTACCAAGAAAGAAGATAATCAGTGAAACGGTTCTTGAGTTATTATGAGAACGAGCTATTTTCACATATTCATTGACCTCTGTGACCTTTGACCCTGTGACCCGAAAATCTATTCAGATCATTGTCACCTCAGTATGTATACATGTACCAAGAATGAAGATGATCCGTCAAACGGTTCTTAAGTTATCGTGAGAACGAAAGTGGGACGGATGTACATACGTACGGACGGACGGACAACCCGAAAACATAATGCCTCCGGCAAGACTTCGTCGCGGAGGCATAGCAAGCCATTTTCACATGTACAATGACATCTGTGACCTTTGACATTTGACCTCATAACCTCAAAATCTACTCATTTCATTATCCCTCCCATATGCACACATGACCAAAGTTTGAAGTTGATCTGTCAAACGGTTCATAAGTTATGGCAAGAACAAGCCATTTTCATGCATACAATGGCCTCTGTGACCTTTGACCTTTGACCCCAAAATCTAATCAGTTCATTGCCCCTCCCATATGCACACATTACTCAAGTTTGAAGTTGACCCGTCACACAGTTCTTAAGTTATTGCGAGAACGAACCATTTTCATGTATACAATGACATCTGTGACCTTTGACCTTTGACCTCATGACCCTAAAATCTAATCAGTTCATTGCCCCTCCCATAGGCACACATTATCCAAGTTTGAAGTTGACCCGGTCAAACGGTTTTTAAGTTATGGCGAGAACGAGCCATTTTCATGCATACAATGACCTCTGTGACCTTTGACTTTTGACCTAATGACCCCAAAGTCTAATCAGATCATTGTCCCTACCATATGCATACATGATCCAAGTTTGAAAGTGATCCGTTAAACGGTTCTTAAGTTATCGCGAGAACGAAAACGGGACGGACGTACGGACGGACGGACGGACAACCCGAAAACATAATGCCTCCGGCACCACCTTCGGTGGCGGAGGCATAAAAAGAAAGAACATGGAGCAAAAATTAACGAGTGCATGTGGATCTGTTATCCGGAATGGTTGAGTTGTCCTGCGAGAAGTTGTCCTCCGGGGGAGTTGTCCTCCGGGGGAGTTGTACTCCAGGGGAGTTGTCCTCTGGGAAAGTTGTCCTCCAGGGGAGTTGTCCTCCGGGGGAGTTGTCCTCCGGGGGAGTTGTACTCGGGGGATATGTCCTCTGTGGGACTTGTCCTCCAAAGGAGTTTTCATCGGGGGAGATGTCCTCGGGGGAGTTGTCCTTGGGGGGACCTGTCCTCCGGGGGAGATGTCCTGCGGGGGAGATGTCCTGATACGGATAAATGAATACCGAATTCCTGCGCAGGCTAATGTTTGTGTCCTACACAAAAGTGGGCATTGTTGACTGAAGAATGGGTTATCTTCGGAATTTTTTGTATCATTATGATAGTTGAGGATATGAGCTTTATATATATCTAAACTTTTTTTCCCCCAAGAACCATATATTTTTGTTTATTCGGTAGCCATTTCAAAAGTGTATAGTTCTTTTTTGGACGCACTGCACATGTACAGCTGGAGTATACCTTTCTACCATTCCTACCATTCCTTTCTGGTGAAAAAGTAGAGGGTCCAAATTGATGACTAGCTTGTACCCCGCCCCGCCCCCGCTCATGCGATAAACTATACACGTATGCTCCTTCCCGATTTCTCCAGAAAATATGTATATTTTAGGGGCTCAGATAGGGGGAAACCCCCGACCTATCTTTAATCAGGGGTAGGTTTTAATTCTTTGAGGAAAATTCCTGAAATAGGTTCCCGAACATGAATTTTGCTACGTGTATGGTTGACCCCCTGAGCGGGAGGAGGAGGGGGGGGGGGGGGGGGGGGCTTTGAACCTTTTCTTCCAACTCCCATAAACGTCCCAATTACAATGATGAATAAACAAACAAAAAAAGGTTCATAAAATGATGAAAGTAAAATTAATGACAAGTAATTCACTAAAAATGAAATTTAAATTAAATATATACAAAGAAAACGTAAACAACATAATATTTGAAATTGAAAATAAAACCTATATCATTATATTATTATTATTGTTATTATTACTATTCAAAGTTGTAATAATCGGTTTGTGCATTTAAAAAAATGACAGTTTTGCCTTCAACCACTGGTCACTGAAGCATGGCATGGCGATTCTTTCTAAAAAGTCGCTTACATAGTAGCTAACCTATGGACATATAATTACATATTTTTCTTTTAACTTCTCTTGGTTAAAAATGTATTGATATCTGAAATAGGGTAACTTTCTTTTTGTGTTGTGTTTACATAATAAACGATAAAATAGAAGATGAAATGAGGATAAAACCACCACCAAAAAAAATAAAAAAACATAACTAAACATAAATGTTTGTGACACTGTAACATTAGCGAGTGTATGCTGGAAGTCATGGAATGTAATTTAGAACGCTAGCATATGAAATGACGAATATTGCAAAATAGCTCACATCGTCTTGCAGATGTCTCCACGACGGAAAAGTATTAGATACGTCTCCTCGACAAAAAAAAAGTATCGGACACGAAAAAACATTCCGCGACGTCTCCGCGACAAGTTTCAAAACTGTCTCAAAGGAGTCTCAAATCTGTCTCCGCGAAGTAAGATACGACCATTAGCAACAAAATCAGCGTAGGTTATCCACCCCAGAGATCCCAATTATTATTATAATATTATGAAATTATAAATTAAAACGCAAACAATCAAAATATTTGAGACAGCTGAACCACATGACTTTACACGAGAGAAAACACGAATAATAATATAAGACAATGATAAGTTGTGATTATCAATTCCATTATTCCGTTTTGTTGAGTTACTTTCTAGTAAGATGCCATAATTCTTGCCGTGTCTGAAACTTGGCCCCAAGTCCACTTCGTCCCATTGTCCGAAAAGAATGATAACTCAGCCATCCCTGATCTTGTATGAATAAATAAGATATCATTGAAAAAGAGGAGATATGTGGCTTTAAAGTGTTACTACTCACTTTGGTGTAAATCTAACACAATCTTCACAACTTTGAAGTTTATTTTGATACTCACTGTACGACATGTTCTAGCTATACGTTGTACCGCAAGAAAATGCAATTATTAGTAGGGCCACCAATTTCGTCAGAATATGGGCTTGTTATTTGCAAGTCATGATAATTTTAAGCCAATATCTTAAAGGGCCATTCCACCGGTCGGGAGGATATTGTTGTTTCTTCTTTTTGCTTTATCTCAATTAAGGTAGTACTTTGGGCTTTAAACTTCTTGAATTATTCTATTATTGGGAGAACCAAATTAAGTTGGATTTTACCTCAATTGTATGTCCTATGTAGTGAGATCATTTAAATCTTTATAGCATACTGTGGGTAGCATGACACATTTTTAAAAGGTTTTTTAGACTTTTAAGAGAATATCATTCCTTTGCAATTTTTTCCAACTGGCATAATCTGAAGATATTAATTCACACCTAAATTAACAATGGAAATTCAATTGAGTCACAGAAAAGTATGAAATTCACAAATAATATCTTTGACGGACAAACTGTAAGCGAGTTACGACATTAACGCTCCCTGTATTTTACTGTTCATTTTTTCTTCACTTTTATGCAGTTGATAGGTTAGAAATATGCTAGGTTCAGTTATAATGATAGGAATTTATTTGCCATACATGGTATAGTTTTAGCGAACATATTAATCTGCTTCATGATTTTGACCATGTCCTTTTTGCCGAACAGAGTTACCGTAAGTTTAACGACCCGAGATCTGAACACGGTTGACAAAAATATTTTCTTTGTTAATCCATTTGGTTAGTCATGTCTCCTTTACATATGGTGCAAAAAGTAACCAGTTAGATCCTGCAGTTGAAAAGATAGAGGACTTTAATGTGAAAAGTACCCGGTCTATACCAATTAGTTTGTTGCATTTGACGAGTTTGCCTCTCCGCGCTGCGCGCGCCAAACCTCCTGCCATAGAACCTGCTGTACAATTAATTACAAAAACGTTGAATTTCTACTTTTATAATTCACCATTATCTTTTTATTTATCTACGCAATCGAACCAGTTGAAAAAACGAAATTAATAATTGAATATACATGGGTAACAATATTGACAACATAATTTTTCTTGTAATCTTCTTTTGGAATTCTGGCCTTTTTTGTTTGAAAACACCCTTATTGTTCTTTTCACAAAAATCTGAAAGCCCCAATAACACAGTGCTTCTATGGAGAAGATGTCAAACCACAGTGACAAGGTTTTTTGTTGATTGGTTAGAAGTGTTTTCTTCGTGGCGAAATGAACCAGTTGAAAATGTTCTATAGAAGAGTACGATTTCATTGTTTGATCTATCTATTTTCTCCTATTGGCTGTTATAAATTCTGGCCTTTTTATGAATATAACAGTGTTCCCTTTGCGGCATGGAAAGTTACGGCGATCTATTGCCAATTCAATTACGCCTTTATACACTTGTCACGAATGTTACGCTGTTACGCAATCGCAATTTTATTTGATTTTGAACTGTTTTGAAGGTTTTAGCACTCAGGTTTTTAAATCTTAATTTACGTGTTATTATATATTTTTTATATTTGGAAAGCTTAAAGAAATAAAAATTGATGTATTATGATTATTAATATTGTGATCTCTTGTCTTATTTAGAATGATCATAAATGGTTGTCAGCGCACGCGTACAGCTAAGTGTCTTTCTGGTGACCTTCATTCTCGCGAATGCAACAAATTGGACCGAACCTTTTGACATGATTTGGTAACCGAGTTTACCGTGGAATGGCCCTTAAAATGATGTTCTACTTGATCACCGAATCAGAAAATATATGTTGCAATTTTTTAATGACCCTCTTTTAAACCCAAAAATGGAGGTCAAAGGGACAGGCTTCAATTACATAACATAATCTTCTTCAAATTGTGTCAAGTTTGGTATCAAATTGTAAGGTATTTAATATAACTAGCAATTAAACATTAACATTATTTTACACGACCAGCCAGATTTGAGCACATGCAATTGTTATTTAATGATAATTCAAGCATTATATTGTGTCAAGCTTCACGACATCTGACTGAATATCCATAGCATATCCAATAGCACTATCAAGATACACATAGGTCATACCAGCCTAACATTGTGCTAATTTGTTGACCCTTTGACCTTTAAATTGGGCCAGATCAATTTATATGTGTTTAACACCTGTTAGCTGCGATCATTTAGCACAACCTCATATTTTCTGTGAACTTTGACCTTTATTTCTAGGTTGATTGTGTTCAACTAAAAACTTGACGACATATATATTTTTTGCGTTCGATGGCTCAAGTTAAACTATATTATGTTAGTTACCAAAATAGCTATGCTTATACACGAATAGGTCAAAGGTCAAAGTTAAAGAATGAGGTTTTGGCCACAGTGCTTGGTTTTTCACCTTAGTCTTATTGGGCCGATTACTTGATTTCTTTAATACTGTTAATTTTTATTTGTCCCGACCAAGGAAATGTTCATTTCATTTGGACTATGACTGAAATGAGATGAAAATTCCAAACATATTATTTAGTTTTTGCTTTTCAAGTTTTTTTTTTTTTTTTTTTTTACAGATGTTATTTTTGACTTTGGCCTTATCTGAGCTCATTACCGTGTCAACGAAAAAGAATAGTTAACGTTAAATTCTGATTCACAGGCGGCGTTCAAGTAGAACAAAAACAATATGGTTATTCAAAATCAATAAAGCTATTTAATATTTGCCCAATGGAACAAGTTCAAAGACAAACATAGAAAGTCAAGAAATTTACGTACGGGCCAAAGTTTCTGTCTTGACCATAGAACCATAGTCCTGTTTGGCATTTATAGTTAATCATTTAGATATTAGCCACAGTTCCATTTTGCTTCTGTACTTTGACCCCATGAATCAAGAAAATCAACCTTGCTATGTTTCATCGACACGTATGACCAACAAGACAAGATCAAAGTTCAAGTTAACATGACGCTAAAAACCTGGAAATACAAGAAAACTATGTATTTTTTGGACTTTTCACCACAATTTTAAGGTCATAAGGTCAATGAAACGAACCATTTCCTGGTCATGGCCAGAACCGTTAAACAGTGTTAAAGGGTAAGCTCTGGACCCCAAATAAGTTGCTTTTATAAAAAAGCAGAAACATAGAAAAACAGATTTTGAAAAAGTTTGAAGAAAATCGGATAGATAATAAGAAAGTTATGAATATCTTTATGATTGCACACCAAATCGGCAAACCTGTGATGTCATTAGGGGCACAACTTGCCATTGCATTGTCTATTTGTTTTATGATTAACTTTCACTTTATTTGTTCAGAAACTGTTTCCCCTCATAACTTTGTCGAGATATATTGATGGCAATTGTTATTGATTTATGCGTTTTCATAAAATGAGAATAATATGACATTTCAAAAAGAAAAGTGATTATTTTTCATGAAATTCAACATTCATGAAATATTCTTTTTTCTATACCGAAAACCTAACTTAAAATCTTTTTGTTATTTCTAGATAGCGGTGCTGATTTTACAATATATGTATAAGATGCAATAGCTTGGCCAAGGTTGTGAGGAACACAGTTTCTTAGCAAAATATTAAAGTGAACATTTAATCATTAAAACAATTATTAAAAAAATGCATAGCAAGTTGTGCCTCGATGGCACCACAGCTTTGTGACTCTGTTGCCAATTTCGTATAGCGATCAATTTTTTTGCATCGTAAGATATTCATAACTTTCTTATTAATAGTCCGATTTTCTTCAAACTTTTTATTCTGTTTTTTCTAATTGTTCTGCTTTTTATAAAAGAAACTTATTTTGGTCCAGGACCTTCCCTTTTAAATGAATATTCCAAAGAATCGGCCCAATAAGACTAAGGCAAACCAAACTCTTTGGCCAAAAAACCTCTTACTTACCTTTGACCTATTGGACCTATTCGTTGTATAAGCTTAACTATGATTCATAATATGGTTTAACATGATGCCACAACCAGAAAATTTATGTCGTCGTGGTGTGAGAACATGTTGTCAGAACGAGTGGCTACCCTGGTAATAAAACGATATTATTATTTTATTATTAATTATTGTCATATTTTTAGTTTGACACAATCGACCTAGAAATAAGGTCAAAAGTTCACAGAAAACCGAGTCTGGACCTTTGTCCTCCATTTTTGGTCACAAAAAGGTCAATTATAAAAAATTGGCGACATTATATCTTCCTGATTTATGTGATCAAGTAGAACATATTTATAGGATGTTGCCAAACATTAACATGACTTCAAACGAAACTACATAGAGGCCCCACCATATTATAACAGTTATACGAGCTAGACAGTTTTACATCGGAATCTACGATATCGAATCGTAAAGGTTTCGCAATTCCCTGGTCAGTAATACACGCAACGCGCACTCGAAAGCAAAGAGCCAGCAGACCCGGACGTAAACAAAGCCAATTCAATACCGCCGCCAACAATTCCATACTCTGATGTCACGCAGTGGGTTATCTTTTGGCGTTCGTATTTGGGGGCGTTTCAGAGGGGGCGGTCTGGAATAAGTGGGTACTGCGCTCCAGATTTTTTTTTTTTTAAATATCGGCGATAAGTTTAATAGTGTTTTTCTGTTAGTCTGCACAATAAATATAGAATCGACCATATTATCTCTATGAACTTTTAATTCAATCAAAACCCTCGGTATTTAATGACTCAGATAAATTTGACAGTACTTTTATTGTGTTGTCAATTCTCCAAACCAAATATGCCTATTGTGTTACCATTGATATTTGCCTTGATTCAATAAAAAAGAAAGCTTTTTGATGACATCACATCGATTTAAAAAAAATAAAACTTAATAATTATCCGTCTTCCAGTGAGAAAATTATGGGTTAGATTTTTGGCGTCATACGGTAACTCTGCGTAGAGCAGATCAGATCTCTTAATGAGTATTGGGTGGATGGATGGCAAAAGGGGACATAGGCTTGGGGTTCGTCCATGACAACGATTGAAGTTGAATGTCTATTCCAAGGTGCTCCTTTCCATGATGATCATGATGTTGTTTTTGTTACCCTCTCCTTTCTTTTTCGGTCTCCATAAATTGCCTAATAGCCATTTCGGTCCAATAGACAGTTAGTCCAAGCAGCAACTTCATCCAATAGCCAGGTGGACCAAATAGCCACTCGTCTAAGAGCACTTTGTCTAAGAAATACTTCGTCCATAGCCATTGGTCTAATGTCGTTTGGATAATTTCCACTTGGTCCAATGCCCATTTGTCTAATGTGTATAAATACATGCAATCGCGTGGTAATTAACAGGGCGCACACCCTCTGGTCTTGCCTTCTCATCATGACCTAATTCTTATTAGTTCCATGCTTCTCATACACCCCCTACATTCAACCCTTTTATGAACACTATTACTTTCCCAATATCAAATATACAATATTTTTTCTCCGAATGGGACATTTAATTCCATATGATTTTATAAAATTATTCCTGCTTGCAATCTGTTCAAAAAAAAAAAAAAGAAGTTACAATTCCATGGATTACAAAACAGATAAATACTAAATATTCCATGTCCAATTAAATGACGCTTTGTTCAAGAGCAGAGAGAGAGCAGAGAGAGAGGGAGAGGGAGAAGGAGAGAGCAATAAATATAATACTAAAAAAAAAATTAAAAAAAACGAGATAAATAAAAAAAAAAAGCTCATTGAAATTATAAAAATACTAAGATGAACATAACTCTTAACAATTTTATTGGTTTTTATTCAATATTTAGAGTCACAAAAACACGCTTTAAGAATCTAAATTGAAAAAGCAAATTACTAGTAATGGGAATCTCCAATATCTGATTCGATACATTGGATAACTTTTTTCTTAAAATTCGTTTCCTGATCATCGTTCCTTCCTTCTCTTCTTTTTTCCTTTCCTTTCTTGTTCGTTCCTTTTTGCGTCTTTTCCCTAATAGGAAATCAGTCTTGCCAGAAATTATTGTGTGTAGGGGGAGGGGGATTCCACCGGACTGAAGTGTTAAGCCAATACCGAGTGAGTCAAAAAAATTACACTAGAAAAAAAATGCTAAAAAAAAAAAAAACAATTTATAACCCCCCAAATTATTTTTACATATTCTGAAAGAGTAACTCCTCCCGCACCTTCTGGTTTACCATTTCTTGTGTGGTTATGTCTTTACGCTTGGATGAACACGACGGCATGTTTGCGAACATGTCAATTTCGAATTGTTGCCAGATTGGGTTGTAAAATCAAAATAACGGAAAAGCTTAGAAACAAGCAACTTCATCCTGATTAAAATTAGCATAACTTTTTAACGGAAAATTTTTCGCCTAAATAACTGGCAGCGGTGGGTACACAAAATTGACTATACATTCTGTATGAAAAATGAGATAGATCGTAAGAAGTCAGGCAGCAGTAAGCACACGTCAAAGACGATAATAATCACTTTTCAAAAGTATAGGAGGCCTTTTTAGGTCTGTCAAGTGGCCAAAATTTGCCTCTTTAATGTGTACTCATTCGTGTATTACTTCACGAGCAATCTACTTTTCATACAAATGTAATCGATATGTTTAACAAACCCCTGCCAAGCTATTAAGCGGAAAACATTATTCGTTAAAAAGTTATGCTATTTTTAAAATCAGGATGAATTGCCCTTTCTCTAGCTTTTTGTTGTTTGAGTTTTACTCCCATTCTGGCCAACAATTCAAATTGACATGTTCGCAAAAATGCGTCGTGTCATCCAAGCGTAAAGACATACATTGTATCCACACAAAAATGGGCTACCAGAAGATGCGGGAGGAATACTCTTTCAGAATATGTAAAATAATTTGCGCGTTTATAAATTGCGAGTTTTCTTTTTATTGAAAAAAATTTTTGTTTTTTTCTTAGGGTTGTAAAAAAATTTTATTTTTGGGGGGGGGGGGACTTTTTTTCCCCAAACTTTTTTCGGTTATTTTACCGGGGGAAAAAGGGGGGGATTTTTTTTTCCAAAAGGGGGGTTTGGTGTTAACTCCCAAAACATTTATTTTTTATTTAACCGCTTCATTTTCACCTTTTGTCACGACGATAGATCTTACAAATCGCATCGTATTGGATTGCGACCACTATCAATTGCGACCAAGTGGTGTAATGGACCAACTGGAAATGACATTAGACGAACTGGCTTATTGGACTGAATGGCTTTTGGCCAACTGGCAATGGACGAAATGGCATTTAGAGGAAATGGCTATTGTCGAAAGTGGCTCTTTAGACCGCACTGGCTATTTATACAAAATGATATTGACCGGAATGCATATGGCATTGACGAAATGGCATTGGACGTAGTTCTCAATTATCCTTAATTATACTAGGAAATTCATCTAAATTTCATAAATTTAAGATTTTCAGTCCTTTTAATGAAATAAAAGAAAATAACGAATTTTGAAAAAAAATGTGTTTACTATGGCGCGTTAATTTCAGAATCATTCATACGGCACCAACTTTTTTTGTAGGTTTTCTGAAAATCATTTTGTGAGGATGAATTCTTGAACTTTTCAACCTTGCTCAAATCCAAAAAATCCAAAATTAAAAAAGGTAGAATAAATATACAAAATAATATGACGAAGGGAAAAAAGAAATCTGTTCACATGTTATACCCATTGAGACCGTAAAATTTTCGAGTCACACAATCGTTTCATTCGGATCTATATTAGCCTACTTACACCAAACGCGAGGAAGCTTCTATTCTTCTCAAACTACATATTCTTGCGTTTTACTGCCGCTGACAAACAAGCTGGTGCAATGAATGAGCTTTCTGTTCTCAGACCAAAGAAGCTGTCCGACCATGCATTTTCAATGGAAGTATATTACTGTGCTACCCAATTAACTTGGGATTCGCTGCTTGTGGTGCGTTTGGCTCTTAGTATGTTTCTACCCCGAAGATAGGCCGATGATAAAAATGTAGACACCGTTCAATAATCTCATTGATCTCATAGGTCCGAACTTGAAAATCCTTCTGTTCACATAATTATTATGAATTAATTATCCAAAGACAGTAAGTTTCATGGTCCCAAGAGATTCTTTATGTATGTGAGAAACAAAATTATGACAAACGTTATGGTAAGTAGTGCCCCAAGTCTGCGCAGTGCCTATGTCTGCGCAGGCCACCGCGTAAATGCGCGATTTTCATAGAACAAACATCAAACTGACACAATTTTCAATCTTAACCTCAACAATCCATTTATTGAAACCAAAAAAAGCGAAAAGTAATTGATTAAAAATGAGTTCAGCAAGTTTCATTTTTTTACCCTGAAATTTCAATCATTGTCAAAAAAGAAAAGTCCGAAAACTTCACTGCGCTTGAATTGCCGTTGCAAAATGAGTGAGTGCGCAAGAACATTGGGCACTTTCAGTTTTGCCTACACAAAATTGACAAGCCCGTCTGAAAATCGTAAAAAACATTTTCTTTGTGAATAATTTCTTGAAATTTTTTGTTTCATTGATTCATTAAGAATATGATGAACGAAATAACCACTTGATTGATCTCAAAAAATATTTTCTTTGTTAATAAAATCGAGCATCGAATTTTTAGGTCGCAGAACTTGGGCACCGCCCTCAACAACATTAACGTGGTTAAAAGATGTAAAAATTAAGCAATTCCAGAGAGCAATCAAAGTTCGCAGGTGACGCTCATTTCAGTAAAAACTTTTGCAATGGCGGTATAAATTGGCGATGAGCGTATGGGGGAGCTGCCACATTGTGCACGTTTGGAAATAACTAAACTATGCAATATACCACAATTGTGCCGTAATACCTCACCCCCCCCCCATACGGCGCTCGGCGCAGCCTAGCCCAACATGGAGTACAGGGAATTTATTCCCCTCAGAAAAACTTGGCCTCGGTGAAATGGAGACAACCCCAAAAAACATTTAGAAAAGTTTCAGAAAAATCAGCAATGAATAAGAGAGATATGAATTTTTAGATTTTAGATCACTTTCTGATTGGAGATCCTCTCATTGGCAACGCGACCGTTGATGTGTGATGTAATGCAGGGAGATTTTCTCATATACAGGGTGTATTAATAAAAAACGGACAGAAAATTTTGAAAAGTCTTCAAAATTTCTTTTCAAAGTTATGATGATCTATATTTTGATTGTTGTCAAGAGATGACTGTTTTATGGTATGATCATGGTACGATGAGTATAAATAATTGCATAATATAACTGTATCAAATTTTTTGTATTATAATTGTTCACTGTTATGATACTTTTTTAGGAAGAAATTTAATGTGTTAATTTCAATTAGATGTTTTGATTGTTCCTTTATGTACTAGCTTTATGATTGTTAACTACAAGTCTTAGGGGTAAACATTCCTAAGTTATGAATGAAAATTCAACAAATTGAAGGAAGGGAGAACACTTCCGGTAAAGTTTCCTAGTAAGCATCTTAGACGTCACACAACTTGTGAGTCAGATTTCTTCGGACTATCCTGAAAAGAAAGCCCTATGACCATAAAAGGTAAAAGGAGAGATAGGGTAGATGTAGGGGAATACGGACAGTAGGGAATATCGGACGTCACCATATGTCCAGCCCTAGCTGGCCAACATAAGATCAACTGAATTGAAAATACCGTATTGGTCAGTGGTCTGTCTGGGAAGGTTGAATGCTGTATTCGACAACAACAAGTGAGAAATCTCCGAAAAAAGTTACCACAAATCTGTCAAGTAGGAAAATTTGCAGGGTCTGAAAAATGGCCTGATGGAAAAATTGACATTTTAGAAAATGTGATTGGTATAAAAAATAGAATTGGGGCATGGCCTCTATTTCATGCATTATGGGACATGTGTGGAGGGTAGGCAAACGTGGTATGGAGTGTTTGCACCTGTACAAAGCCTGTTATTGGGTGCAGTGTGTTGAAAAGTGCTATCAGACATATTTTTTGTGTAGGGAATACCGGACACCACATGGGCAGTTTGTTTGTTTACTTCCGGTTGAGTTGCCTAACATGTAAGAATCAAATAGTTAAGTTCATATATAATGTATTATATCTATGTATTAAATTGTTTGTTTTGACAATTTTAATGTCTATTCTCTTTATTATTATTGTTTGATATGTTCACTGATCTACATGAGATATTAAAGTTATTCTGAGTGTTTTGAAATTTATGTTAGTAAAAATGCATATAAATTCTTCTAAAAATTGAATAATGTTTATAAAAAATCAATACATACATGTTAAGTTGATGGTTTACATCAAATCAAGTGCTCCCAGACAGATCTTTAACAAAACAAAAGGGTAAAAACATTTACTGTTCCGGTTATTTCCTTACACTAGTAGGGAATGCCGGAACAATTTACGATGACGCTCATTATTTGCATTATAACTGCCTCAACAAAATATTTGAATTACCTCAATTTTTTTGGGGAAAATGAAGTTTGAGTGAAATGTAGCTAAGCAATGAGAATCTTTTTCTTTTGTGATTATGTTTTCATGTGCTAATTACAGCATTGCAGCATTAAAGTTGGCCGTATTCCCTACATTTAACCTATGAATGGGGTGGGAAATGTAACACTGGCACACGGACCAGCAGACATTCCAAGAAGAAACAAAGTTAGGTTACCACCCTTCGGCTGGTACAGGAAGTAAAAGTTCTAACCAATCAGATTGCAAGGGGGGCAAAATGAGTGGACAGGCATTAGCCAATGATATTTTAGAGGGCGCTAACGACATAATACTTTCTTAAGAATATGGCATCAAAACTCTTGACCATTTAGGTCTATGGGAGAAAATTACTATAAATTTTAGTTAAAATTTTGATATTAAAATTCAGAAAAGCTGCTGTAATTCAACAGAGAAACTACTTTGTTAGAGATACCTGCACAAAAGTTGGTTTTACGAGTTGTTCATTCAAGAATACTATATTCAGCTCTCGGTGAATACAACAAGTGTGTTTTTAAAGACAACCTGATAGTCCGCGGGGTCTAGGGATTCCACATTGAGCAAAATTGGAATCGTTTTATAAACAGAAACACCAACAGGAAGTTGGTGTTAGGATTTATGATCTGTAACTGGGAAGTTAAGAGACGGAACGGAATCATTGGGTCTGTAGAGTATCAGGCAGGGCTGACGTCAGACAACAGTCGTGTCAGGATACCAAGCAAGATACCAAGAATCAAATCAGAGAGGGAAAATAGCCTAAGAATCATTGTTAATCATTGAAACTGTATAAATCTGTTAATATCTTCATATGTTTGCGCACACAGAACCTTTTGTCGGAGGCTCCAAAAAAAGGCTTGCGCACAAAATGGAAGAAAATGAGAAATATGAATCATCAGACTTTTTTGCTATCAGCAGACTTACTCTTAACCCTTTCAATAATTCTTTTGCCATTATTTTCGAAATAAAGCTATCAAAATTAATTTAAAACAAAGCTAATTATTTAATAATTTATTTTTTGTTTTCACATGTTAAACATGTTTACCTTTTGCCATGAATATTTCCTTCAAACGAAAAAAAAAGGCTAAAAAAAAAAATAAAAAAAATAAAAAAAAAAAAAAAAAAAAAAAACAAAAATCGAAAAAAAATTTCAACCAAGAAAGGGGAGTTGGTTGGTTGGTTTGATTATTTGATTGAATGATTTGTTTGTTATTCCTTTGGTTGATTGATTTTTGATTGAAAAAAAATAAAAAATTGTCAACCCAGAAAGGGGAGTTTGGTTGGTTGGTTGATTATTTGATTGAATGATTGCTTTCTGTTTGTCGTTTGTTTGATCGATTGATTTGAATGAAAAGATTGATAGAATGGACCATTTGAATGATTGATCGTTAGATTAATTGTTTTCTTTAAATTGAATTATCGATTACTTTTTGATTGATTGTTCAAATGATTGATTTAAATCGTTGGAAAGAATCATAGGAAATCGACTCAAAAGACTAACTTAATCATGATCACTGAAAATTAAACAATCAATCCGAATGGAGTTACCTGATTCAGTAATAATTAATCAGTATAAATAATACCCTTTGAATTTAGCGAGTCTTCTTTTTTCTCCGCTCAAGCATGAACGAAACAAATAAACAAGCAACAATCAATCAATTCAAATTTAATTAAACAATCATTAAAAAAAACCCCAAAAACAAAATCCCCTTTGTTATGGTTGACAAAAAATAAAAAAATAAAAAAAATTTAAAGGAATATTTATGAAAAAGATAACATATTAAAATGAAAACAAAAACAAAACAATTAAAGTAAATAAATTAGTTTTGTAAATGAATTTCAAATCATAATCGAAAAAAAACAGTGCGCCAAAGAAAAGAGAAAAAACAGAAGAAGACTGCTGATTAGCCAAAAGTCGATGATGTATTCTCAATTTTTTCATTTTGTGCGCAAGCCGTTTTTTTGAGACCGACAAAAATGTTCTGTGTGTGCTCAAGCATGAACGAAAACTTATTTTTAAAATTTGCATTTGAAAGATAAGACTTCAGAGCATGTACTAACATAAAAATTAGACATCATAATTTGAACAAAATTTTGACAGACTTTTTCAAACTGTCCCGTTTTTATTGATACGCACTGTATATTTACACATTGTTACTAAACTCCTCCTTTTTCTCATTCTAAAGGGAGAATAAAGAATATTTTTATGGGATGGACATGTAAAATATATGAAAGTCATAATATTATATGAAAAGAAAAGCTTGATCTTCATTAGAATGAAAATAAAAAGACATTTTGAATAGTTTTGGGGCACACTGTATGGGGAATTCTCCCTTTGTGACATTACAAACGGTGACCGCGTGCAATGGGAAGATCTCTATGTCATAACAGATCTTAAACCTATGTGAGTAGGCCATATTATATGCCAACCTCTAGGGGCCGTCACACTGAGATAGTTTCTATACGTCTTTGAACTTGCTGAACGGGGCTTTTGGTCGGGTTGGAACTTATAATTTTGAAAAATAATTTCTTGAATACCGTTATAGGGCAGTTCATAATAGTCCTCGTTACGCATTTCGTCTTTATCGCGTCCCGCAATACGTTGTTATCCATTTCAGAACGAGTACACCGCTCGTTCACTCTAATACCGTGGTTAGCACGTCCCAAACCGCCACTAAAATGTCCATGCGCAGCTTGATAAAAGTTTAGGTACCATGTTCGTTGTAACATCCTTCTCGTTCAAAGTAGGTCTTCCCGCTTAAGGAAGGTGTCACTACGTTAATTTTAGAACTGGAAGCCAGTCCGATTTTTTAACATGTTCAAAAAAATCGGACTGCCTTTCCGTTCTCTCCGTTCGGGGCCCGCGCCAAGTGCCCGTAAACAGATTGTAAACGGTCTGTTACTAGATTGATTAAAAAGGTCGTGTACTACGTTCAGGTCCGTGTGTAAAACAGATTAAGCCCGTTCACCAAGAACTACCAAGAACGTTAGTGAGACTAGGTCAGTGTGACGGGTCATGACAAGCCGTTCTGTTTTTTAAGAATTGAAAACGTCTTGCTGTTCCCAAGCCCGTGCGATAAAGTCCTAAGCAGATTTGAAATAGGTCTCAAGTACGTGCGACGTCCGTGTGTAGGGGAGACCGGATGGAAGTATAAACACAGGTCAGTTGTTACAGTTTCTCAGTGTGCTAAGTTGAACAAGAGAGTTCGTTGTAACTGGGGGGGGACATCTATATACAGCCAACACATAACTGTGATGAACTGCCGTCGTGAGGTTTCTCCTTTGTTTTATTAAAAAGTAAATCAACAAAAAAACTCTTCTTTTTTTTACAGTTCAAGTGAATTTTTTTGACAAAAATAAAATTTGTTATAGTTCTTACAACTGAAGGCAACATGATGATTTAGTCTGTATTGGAATATAATACTGTATGTCACTAATATACCCCTGAGCCATGCCCTGTAAATTCTGCCTAATTGCTTTGCTACAGTTTGATTTTATGTGTTAAATCACCATGGGTAGGTTGGTACAACAACATCTCTCCT
>CALNVZ010000174.1:45637036-45674083 GCA_940671915.1 Paracentrotus lividus | reverse complement strand
TTTGGTTTGGAGAATTGACAACACAATAAAAGTACTGTCAAATTTATCTGATGTCATTAAATACCGAGTTTTGATTGATTAAAGTTCATAGAGATAATATGGTCGATTCTATATTATTGTGCAGGACTAACATGAAAACACACTATTAAACTTATCGCCGATATTTAAAAAAAAAAAAATCTGGAGCGCAGTACCCACTTATTCAGACGCCCCTCTGAAACGCCCCCAAATACGAACCCCAAAAATACCCACTGCGTGACATCAGAGTATGGAATTGCGGCGGTGATGAATTGGCTTTGTACGTCCGGTCTGCTGGCTCTTTGCTTTCGAGTGCGCGTGCGTGTATTACTGCACCAGGGAATTGCGAACCTTTACGATATCGATATCGTAGATTCCGATGTAAAACTGTCTAGCTCGTATAACTGTTATAATATGGTGGGGCCTCTATGTAGTTTCGTTTGAAAGTCATGTTAATGTTTTGGCAACATCTATAAAATATGTTCTACTTGATCACATAAATCAGAAGATATAATGTCGCCAATTTTTTAAATTGACCTTTTGTGACCAAAAATGGAGGACAAAGGTCAGACTCGGTTTCTGTGAACTTTGACCTTATTTCTAGGTCGATTGTGTCAACTAAAAATATGACAATAATAATAATAATAATAATAATATCGTTTTATTTACCCAGGGTAGCCACTTCAGTTCTGACAACTGTTCTCCACACGACGACATAATTTTCTGGTTGATGGCATCATGTTAAACATATTCATGAACATAGTTAAGCTTATACAACGAATAGGTCATAGGTCAAGGTAAGAAAGAGGTTTTGGCCAAAGAGTTTGGTTTGACCTTAGTCTTATTGGGCCGCATTACTTGGAATATTCCATTTAAAGGAAGGTCTGGACCCAAAATAAGTTTCTTTTATAAAAAGCAGAACAATTAGAAAAAACAGAATAAAAAAGTTTGAAGAAAATCGGACTATTAATAAGAAAGTTATGAATATCTTTACGATGCACAAAAAATTGATCGCTATACGAAATTGGCAACAGAGTCACAAAGCTGTGGTGCATCGAGGCACAACTGCTATGCATTTTTTTATATTGTTTTATGATAAATGTTCACTTTATTTGCTAAGAAACTGTGTTCCTCACAACCTTGGCCAAGCTATTGCATCTATACATATATTGTAAAATCAGCACCCTATCTAGAAATACAAAAAAGATTTTAAGTAGGTTTTCGGTATAGAAAAAAGATATTCATGAATGTTGAATTTCATGAAAAATATCACTTTTCTTTTGAAATGTCATTATTATTCTCATTTTATGAAAACGCATAAATCAATAAATATTGCCATCAATATATCTCGACCAAAGTTATGAGGGAAACAGTTTCTGAACAAATAAAGTGAAATTATCATAAAACAAATAGACAATGCATGGCAAGTTGTGCCCCTATGACATCACAGGTGTTGCCGATTTGGTGTGCAATCATAAAGATATTCATAACTTTCTTATTATCTAGTCCGATTTTCTTCAAACTTTTTCAAATCTGTTTTTCTATTGTTTCTGCTTTTATAAAAGCAACTTATTTGGGGTCCAGAGCTTCCCTTTAACACTTTTAACGGGTTCTGGCCATGAACCAGGAAATGTTCGTTTTTCATTGACCTATGACCTTTAAATTGTGGTGAAAAGTCCAAAAAATACATAGTTTCTTGTATTTCCAGGTTTTTAGCGTCATGTTACTTGAACTTTGATCTTGTCTTGTTGGTCATACGTGTCGATGAAACAGTAGCAAGGTTGATTTCTTGATTCATGGGGTCAAGTAGAACAAAATGAACTGTGGCTAATATCTAAATGATTAACTATAATGCCAAACAGGACTATGGTCTATGGTCAAGACAGAAATCTTTGGCCCGTACGTATTTCTTGAACTTTCTATGTTTGTCTTGACTTTGTTCCATTGGGCAATATTATAGCTTATTGATTTGATAACCATAATTGTTTTTGTTCTACTTGACCCTGTGAATCAGAATATTAACGTTACTATTCTTTTTCGTTGACACGGTATGAGCTCGAGATAAGGCCAAAGTTCAAATAACATGCTGTAAAAAAAAAAAAAAAAAAACTTGGAAATAGCAAAAACTAATAATTGTTGGAATTTTCATCTCATTTACAGGTCATAGTCAATGAAAATGAACATTTCCTGGTTCGTGGGATCAAATAAAACATGTTAACAGTATTAAATTGAATATTCCAAGTAATGCGGCCCAATTAAGACTAAGGTGAAAACCAAGCACTTTGGCCAAAACCTCATTCTTTTAACTTTGACCTTTGACCTATTCGTTGTATAAGCATAGCTATGTTTGGTAACTAACATAAATATGTTTAACTTGATGCCATCAACCAAAAAATATATATGTCGTCAATTTTTAGTTGACACAATCAACCTAGAAATAAGGTCAAAGTTCACAGAAATGAAGGTTTTTGCTAAAATGATGCATCACAGGTTGTTAAATCATCAATAAATTGATCTTGCCCTAATTTTAAGGTCATAAGGGTCAACAGAATGTAGCACAATGTTAGGCTGGTATGACCTATGTTGTATTCTTGATTAGTTGCTATTGATATTGTCTATGGATATGTCATGTCAGATTGTCGTGAAGCTTGACACAATTATGCTTGAATTATGCATAAATGACTAATTTGCATGTTGCTCAAATCTGGCTGGTCGGGTAAAAATGTTAATGTTTAATTGCTAGTTATAAAATTACCTACAATTTGATACCAAACTGACACAATTTGAAGAAGATATGTTTATGTTAATGAAGCCTGTCCTTTGACCTCCATTTTGGGTTTAAAAGAGGGTCAATTAAAAATTGGCAACATATATTTTCTGATTCGTGTGATCAAGTAGAACATATTTAGGGGCCATTCCACGGTAACTCGCGTTACAAATCATGTCAAAAGGTTCGGCCAATTTGTTGCATTGCGTAGATGAAGGTCACCAGAAAGACACTTAGCTGTACGCGTGCGCTGACAGACCAATTTAAGTGATCATTCTAAATAAACAAGAGATCACATATTAATAATCATAATACATCAATTTTTATTTCTTTTAAGCTTTCAATATAAAAAAATATATAATAACACGTAAATTAAATTTAAAAACCTGAGTGCTAAACCTTCAAAACAGTTCAAATCAAATAAAAATTGCGATTGCGTAACAGCGTAAGCATTCGTTGCAAAGTGTATAAAGGCGTAATTTGAATTGGCAATAGATTCCGAGTAACTTCATGACCCAAAGGAAGCACTGTATATTCATAAAAAGGCCAGAATTCTATACAGCCAATAGGAAAGAAGAATAGATAGATCAAACAATGAAATCGTACTCTCTATTAGACATTTCAACTGGTTTCATTTCCGCCACAAGAAAACACTTCTAACCAATCAACAAAAAACCTTGTCACTGTGGTTTGACATCTTTCTCCATAGAAACACGTGTTATTTGGGGCTTTCAGATTTTATGTGAAAAGAACAATAAGGGTGTTTTCAAAACAAAAAAGGCCAGAATTCCAAAGAAGATACGAAGAAAATTATGTTGGTCAATATTTTACATGTATATTCAATATTTATATTCTTTTTTCAACTGGTTCGATTCGTAGATAAATTAAAAAGATATGGTGAATTATAAAAGTAGAAATTCAATTCGTTTTTGTAATTAATGTACACAGGTCTATGGCGGAGGTTTGGCGCGCGCGCGCGGAGAGGCAGACTCTCAAAATGCAACAAACTAATTGGTATGACCGGTACTTTTCACAATTAAAGTCCTCTATCTTTTCAAACTGCTAGGATCTACTGTTACTTTTGCACATATGTAAAGGAGACATGGACTAACCAAATTGGATTAACAAAGAAAATATTGTCAACGTCGTTCAGATTCTCGGGTCGTTAACTTCGGTAACTCGTGTTACGCAAAAAGGACATGGTCAAAATCATGTGCAGATTTATATTGTTCTAAAACTATACCATGTTGGCAAAAAATTTCCTATCATAAACTGAACCTAGCATATTTCTAACCTATCACTGCATAAAGTGAAGAAAAAATGAACAGGTAAAATACAGGGAGCGTTAATGTTCGTTAACTCGCGTTACAGTATTGTCCGTCAAGATATTATTTTTGATTTTCATAGCTTTTCTGTGACTTCAGATTGAATTTCATTGTTAATTTAGGTGTGAATTAATATTCTTCAGATTATCCAGTTGGAAAAATTGCAAAGGAATGATAGTTCTCTGTAAAAGTCTAAACTTTTTAAAATTGCATGTAGTCCCACATGCTTCAAAGTATGTATAGTTTCTGATTCTCCTACAAGACACAATGTTGGAGGTAAAATCCAACTTAATTTGTGTCCCCAATGTAATAATAATTTCAGAGAAGTTTAAAGCCAAAGTACTACCTTAATTTGAGATAAAGCAAAAAGAAGAACAAAATATCCTCCCGACCGTGGAATGGCCCTTAAGATATTGGCTTAAAATTACATGACTTGCAAATAAAGCCATATTCTGACGAATTGGTGGCCCTACTAATAATTGCATTTCTTGCGGTACAACGTATAGCTAAGAACATGTCGTACAGTGAGTATCAAAATAAACTTCAAAGTTGTGAAGATTGTGTTAATTTACACCAAAGTGAGTAGTAACACTTTAAAGCCACATATCTCCTCTTTTTCAATGATATCTTATTTATTCATACAAGATCAGGGATGGCTGAGTTATCATTCTTTTTCGGACAATGGGGAGTGGACTTGGGGCCAAGTTCAGACACGGCAAGAATTATGGCATCTTACTAGAAGTAACTCAACAAAAGGAATAAATGGAATTGATAATCACAACTTATTCATTGTCTTATATTATTATTCGTGTTTTTCTCTCTCGTGTAAAGTCATGTGGTTCAGCTGTCTCAAATATTTTGATTGTTTGCGTTTTAATTTATAATTTCATAATATTATAATAATATTGGGATCTCTGGGGTGGATAACCTAACGCTGATTTTGTTGCTAATGGTCGTATCTTACTTCGCGAGACAGATTTGAGACTCTTTGAGACAGTTTTGAAACTTGTCGCGGAGACGTCGCGGAATGTTTTTTCGTGTCCGATACTTTTTTTTTTTTGTCGAGGAGACGTATCTAATACTTTTCCGTCGTGGAGACATCTGCAAGACGATGTGAGCTATTTTGCAATATTCGTCATTTCATATGCTAGCGTTCTAAATTACATTCCATGACTTCCAGCTATACACTCGCTAATGTACAGTGTCACAACATTTATGTTTAGTTATGTTTTTTTATTTTTTTGGTGTGGTTTTATCTCTCATTTCATCTTCTATTTTATCGTTTATTATGTAAACACAACACAAAAAGAAAGTTACCCTATTTCAGATATCAATACAATTTTTAACCAAGAGAAGTTAAAAGAAAAATTATGTAATTATATGTCCATAGGTTAGATACTATGTAAGCGACTTTTTTAGAAAAGATCGCCACTGCATGCTTAGTGACCAGTTGGTGAAGGCAAAACTGTCATTTTTTTAAATGCACAAACCGATTATTACAAATTTGATAGTAATAATAACAATAATAATAATATAATGATATAGGTTTTATTTCAATTTCAAATATTATGTTGTTACGTTTTCTTTGTATATATTTAATTTAAATTTCATTTTAGTGAATTACTTGTCATTAATTTTTTACTTTCATTCATTTATTGAACCTTTTTTTGTTGTTTATTCATCATTGTAATTGGGACGTTATGGAGTTGGAAGAAAAGGTTCAAAGCCCCCCCCCCCCCTCCTCCTCCGCTCAGGGGGTCAACCATACACGTAGCAAAATTCATGTTCGGGAACCTATTTCAGGAATTTTCCATAAGAATTAAAAACCTACCCCTGATTAAAGATAGGTCGGGGTTTCCCCTATTTGAGCCCCTAATATACATATTTTCTGGAAGAATCGGGAAGGAGCATTACGTGTATAGTTTAATCGCATGAGCGGGGGCGGGGCGGGGTACAACTAGTCATCAAATTGGACCTCTACTTTTTCACAGAAAGGAATGGTAGGAATGGTAGAAAGGTATACTCAGCTGTACAGTGCAGTGCGTCCAAAAAAGAACTATACACTTTTGAAATGGCTACCAAATAAACAAATATATGGTTCTGGGGGAAAAAAAGTTTAGATATATAAAGCTCATATCCTCAACTATCATAATGATACAAAAATTCCGAAGATAACCCATTCTTTCAGTCAACAATGCCCACTTTTGTGTAGGACACAAACATATAGCCTGCGCAGGAATCTCTCCGTAGGTATTCATTTTCCGTATCAGGGACATCTCCCCCGCAGGAACATCTCCCCGGAGACAGGTCCCCGCAGGACAATCTTCCCCGACATCCCCCGATGAAAATCCTTTGGAGGACAAGTCCGCAACAAGACGGACATTCCCCGGTACTGTACACTACGCCCTCCGCGTGATTGGAAACTCCCGGAGAAACTCCCCGTGGAGGGTACAAACTTTCCCAGCAGTGAAACTGCGCGGCGCTGGAGGTAAACTCCCTACCGGAGGACAACTCCCGCGTTAGGTACTAACTTCTCGCAGGACAACTCAACACCTATTCCGTTGATAACAGCATCCACAGCACTCGTTCTTAATTTTTTATTGCTCCAATGTTTCTTCGTTTATCTGTATGCCTCGTCACCTACGAGGTGGATGCTTCCGGAACTTCGGCATATGTTTTCGGTTGTCCGCGCTCCGTGCCGTCCGTCGTCCGTACCCGTTGTATCGTTCTCGCGAAATACTTAAGAAACCGTATTTAAACGGAATCCTATTTCTTTCAAAACATCGTGGATCATCGTATGCATTATGTTAAACGGACAAATCGAATACTGAAGATTTGGGTGTCCAATATCAGTCTAAAAGTCAAAGAGTCACAGAGTCATTGATCGCATGAAAATGGCTTCTTGTTCTCCCATAACTTAAGAAAACGTTTGACCGGTTCAATTCAAACTTGGTAAATGTGTTGCGTTATGGACCGGGCAAATGAATCATGATAGAATTTATAGTACATGAGGGTCAAAGTCAAAGGTACAAAGATCTCATATGTAGCTAAATTTTACATGAAATGGTTCTCGGTTCTCGCAATAACTTGACACTATAATGACATATCATGTGAATGTGACGGGTCAGACTCAAACCTGATAATGTGCGCATAGGGAAGGCCGGCACAATAAGTAGACTTGATTTAGATTTATGGCCCTGGTACACCATGTCAAAGGTCAGCAGGCATTGTGCATGAAATTGGCTTGTTCTGTCTCATAACTTATGACCGCTTTGACATATTCAACTCATTCACTTTGGTCAAGTGCATATGAGGGATAATTGATGCAGAGTTTGGGTTATAGGAAAAGATGTAGTAGATGTAATTAGAGTTTCATTCCAGACTGTCAAGTTGTATCATGATGTACAATGAAATGGCCTTGCTTGCCTGCCGCGACTACATGTCTTGCCGGACTGCGCTATTTTGTTTTCGGTTGTCTCGCTTCGTTCGCCGATACGATGTACATCATCCGCCCACTTTTCGTATTCCTCACGATAATCTTACTAAGAACCGTTTGACGGATTCCATCTTTCATTCTTGTACATGTTAACTACGATATCTGTAGGTGACAATATGATCTAATAGTATTTCTCGTCAACAGGGTCACAAGGTCAATGAGAGGTCAAGAGTTTGAATATGAAAATAAGCTGTTCTCAATTTAATTAACTCAAGCACCGTATTAACCTGATAATTCTTTCTATTCCTTGGACATTGTGTGGCATCACCTGGGAGTTGGTACACATTGAATTGATTAGATTTTGGGGTCATTAGGTACCAAAGGTAATAAAACGGTCATCAAGAGTATAATAATAGAGTGAAAAAATAGCTCATTCCCACATAACTCAAGAACCGTTTCAAACTATCATCTTCATACTTGGTAAATGTGTGCATAACTGGCTGATACAATTGATTGATAAGATTTTGTGGTCATAGGGTCAAAGGTCAATAGGTCACAGTAGGTTCAATAAATAGGGTGAAAATAGCTTGAGTCTCACTAATAACTCCAGGAATCCGTTAGTCATATTTATCATCTCAATAACTTTGGTTAAATGTATTGCATCTAGGTGACATGATAATAAAGATATTTGGGTCAGACGGTCAAATGTCAAAGGTGCACAGAGTTAAAACAATATAGTGTACGATATAGCTTGTCTCAATGATACTCAATGATACTTGTTTCTATGGATCAATCTTCAACTTAGTACTGTCTGTGTGCCATACTTGAGTGCACTGATCTGATATATTGAAATTGAACTTTTTAGAGGCAAAGGTTCACAGGTCAAAGACAGATTTGTTAATACATGATACTGAATAGAGAAAGATACTACGATTGATTGTTCTCATATATTTTATGATCTGGCAATGGCGGGAGGCATAAATTTCGACCGGCGCTGGTCGACGTATTATCTATGTTTTTCTTCTTATTTATTTAATCCGAAACAGCCATGCATGAAATAAAATCTTATTGCGCATATTATATCTCCCGTGCGAAGATATGGTGTAGAGTCTTGGCAATGTAGACGGCGCTACTGCTATTGGAACCGACCGAATTTTTAGTCGGTCCACAAAGAGAAGATGGGAGAGAGATGAGATATCAAACTAATTATCTTATACCATCACCATAGGAAAGATGATACTGAATAGATTTTAGCAGACATGTAGTGTCATACATGTCAACTACGGTCACCGTAACTAGGATTTCTTGGCGGGGATCAAATTGAAGGAAAAAAAATGAACTTGGTAAGGATGATTTTATTGACGCGAAGCGAGAAGCCAAAAATATTTTGATCTAAAAATGACCTCGAAGCGGAATTTTTTACATTATTGGCGCGTTTTTTATCAGGTAGTACGATAGGGGAAAATTTTATACTCACACTACTCTGATCCAATTATAGCAAAAGTTACATATTGTACTAATTTGGTTTCAAAGGTTTTTAGTACTGTTTTGTTTTGCTTGTTTCGGCAAATGTTTTAGATTAAAATGTTTCATCGGATATTTGACGAATACTAAACATATTGTGAAGTAATTTTAGTTTCATTGGTTTTCAGTACAAACTAGTTCGTCAGCACCTCTAAGATTATCGTGTATTACTGTTATTATCTACTCTAGGCTTTGGAGTATTCGAAGTACAAAGCTGTTGAAACACTCCACTGCCAATTCGAGATATTGCTCTTTGTTGGCAGTCAACTTATTTGATACCACACCATTAGTAGAATATGGTATTTTTTGGACTGAATGTAAACTGTCTTAAATATTTTTGTAAACCCATCATGACAATAAATGTATTATCAATTAACTTCTCTAGTAAAACTGAACAAAACAGTGATGAATGTTATTGAAGTAGTTTTTATGAATTTTCATTCATTATGTAGATTAAAAGCTAATAAATTGTTGTTCACCTCTTTGTTACTTTGCGTCCCATTCTGAATTTTTTTTTTGATGGTGTATTAATTTATTAATTAAAGCTTTATTATCGTGAGACCCTTCACCCACCTCCGCTTGCTGAAGACGACTAGATAGAATGTAGACCGACTCGGCCTCTTCATGCTCTTTCTATCTACTCTGTATAGCTTTCAAATTTAAAGTATCGCCACAATTTTGTAGATTGAAATTGAATTGAAAAGCATCCTCTTCCTTTTCCACATATATTTCTTTTATTTCCTTGCATGTTTCATTAATTTTCCTTTTCTGAGGTCACATTTCGTTGGGGTACCTCTGATCTGCCAAACCGTAAACAACCTTATTGAGGGAAGGTAGCCCATTTCATAATGAAATTGGAGGTCGGGTTTCCTATGGATTGTTAGCAATTTAAACAACCATTCCTATCCCCGCTTTGTCGTTACAGAAGGGTTACTCCGTAAGCCATGTGGAAAAAAGTACTGTATAATTGTAACAGAAAGAAAAAGGCCAAGGGTTTAGCATAAATCAATATAAAGCATTTAAGTGAGGGGAAAGATGTCCTCTGGAGGAGTTTGTCCTTGGGGGACCTGTCCTCCGGGGGAAAGGTTCCCTTTGCGGGGGAGTTTGTCCCTCCGGGGGAGTTTGTCCTCCAGGGGAGTTTGTCCTCCAGGGAGTTTGTCCTCCGGGGAGATGTCCTGGGGGGAGTTGTCCTCCAGGGGAGTAAGTTCGCTGGGGGAAGTTGGTCCTCCGTGGAAGTTGTCCCTGGGGGACGCTGTCCTCCGGGGGACTATTCCCTTGGGGGACCTATCCTCCCGGGGGAGATGTCCTGGCGGGGAGTTGTCCTCAGGGGGAGATGGTCCTAGAACCTCATTTATCCCCTTTGTAATGGCACGCCAAGGAGGGATCTATATAATTGGAATAAATCAGCCGACAGAGACTAAAATAAACTGAATTCAAAGCAAAATCATATTAATGAAAACAAAACGGTGAAAAAAAAGAAAACAAATTTTTATTGTGTATAATTTTGATTGTTTAATTCTGACTTTCGGTTATAATTTTTTATTCTTGTTAGCTTAGTCATTCGTTATTCTTTGATTCGCCCTTTGGCGTGCCATACAAAGATGAATAAATTAATAGCGAAATTCCTGCGCAGGCTGTTTTTTGTGTCCTTCACAAAAGTGGGCATTGTGCGCTGAAGAAATGCGTTTTCGGAATTTTTTGTGTCATAATGATAGTTTGAGGATATGCATATAAACCTTTTCCCAAGAATCATCTGTTTTATTATTTGATAGCTTATTTCAAAGTGTATACTAGTAGTTCTTTTGATACGCGCACTGTATAGTTAGCTCCGTAGCATGGATTTGATTGAACACGTGTTAATTTGATATATCCAATGGTGAATTTGAAAGGTCAAAACGCAAGCACAAATTCTTCTGTGACACGCGAAATTTGATTGGCGCCTGCCTGACATTAATTTGTTTGATCGAGTCTTTTATGAAATTCGAATTGAAATAAATGAAATTGGAACTTTATCTAATTGAAGTAAGGAGTTATCTGGAACAGTAATTTCCCCTTGAAAATTGAATGAATATTCATGAAACGACTGCATGGCCGGGAAACCTTTAATAATAATAGATAATGATGAATGTTCGGACCCCATTCAACATTTTCACACTGACAATGTCATAAGATGACATGTGTGTCCTAAAATACAAAAATGATGTTCATGATCAAATTTACGGTTGAATGAACTGGGTTAAAACTACAAAAACTGCTGTTTTCTGCTTATTTAACGTGGTATAATCGATACAATATGAAAATTCCCTGTTTTTGGGAAGTGTATGTTAACTTTTGTAAACAATAGTTCCTCAATTACAGTTGAATGGAAACACATAAAACAACAAAAATATGCAATTTAAAAATTAGGAGGAGTATTGCAGTAATTTTATGCTATAAAATCATTTAATATATATATATATATATATATTTTGGTTATGTTTATAATCTTTGGGCATGGTCCAAATGATCCAATGGATTATTTAGGAATTAAATGCTTCAGTGAGCATGGTGAGACGGAAAGCTCTTTTCACCGCTATGCTTGATTATGCCTATGTGTTACCATTGATATTTGCCTTGTTCAATAAAAAAGAGCGTTTTGATGACATCACATCGATTTAAAAAAATAAACTTAATAATTATCCGTCTTCAGTGAGAAATTATGGGTTAGATTTTGGCGTCGATACGGTAACTGCTGCGTGAGCAGATCAGATCTCTTTAATGAGTCATTGGGTGATGATGCAGACATAGCTTGGTTCGTCCATGACAACGATGAAGTGGAATGTCTATTCCAAGGTGCTCCTTTCCATGATGATCATGATGTTGTTTGTACCCTCTCCTTTCTTTTTCGGTACTCCATAAAATTGCCTAATAGCCATTTCGTCCAATAGACAGTTAGTCCAAGAGCAACTTCATCCAATAGCCAGGTGGACCAATAGCCACTTCGTCTAAGAGCCACTTTGTCTAAGAATTACTTCGTCCCATAGCCATGTGGTCTAATGTCGTTTGGTATAATTTCCACTTGGTCCAATGCCCATTTGGTCTAATGTGTATAAATACATGCAATCGCGTGGTAATAACAGGTGCGCACACCCTCTGGTCTTGCCTCTCATCATGGACCTAATTCTTATTAGGTCCATGCTCTCATACACCCCCTACATTCACCCCTTTTATGAACACTATTTACTTTCCCAATATCAGATATACAATATTTTTTTTCTCCGAATTGGACATTTAATTCCATATGATTTTATAAAATTATTCCTTGCTTGCAATCTGTTTCAAAAAAAAAAAAAGAAGTTACAATTCCATGGATTACAAACAGATAAATACTAATAATTCCATGTCCCAATTAAATGACGCTTTGTTCAAGAGAGAGAGAGAGAGAGAGAGAGGGAGAGGGAGAGAGAGAGAGCAATAAATATAATACTAAAAAAAAAATTAAAAAAAAACGAGATAAAAAAAAAAAAAGCTCATGGAAATTATTAAATACTAAATGAACATAACTCTTAACAATTTTATTGGTTTTTATTTCAATATTAGAGTCACAAAAACACGCTTTGAAGAATCTAAATGAGGAAAAGCAAATACTTAGTAATGGAATCTCCAATATCTGATTCGATACATTGGATAACTTTTTTTCTTAAAATCGTTTCCTGATCATCGTTCCTTCCTCTCTTCTTTTTTCCTTTCCTTCTTGTCGTTCCTTTTTGCGTCTTTTCCCTAATAGGAAATCAGTTCTGCCAGAAATTATGTGTGTGTAGGGGGAGGGGGATTCCACCGGCACTGAAGTGTAAGCCCTATACCGAGTGAGTCAAAAAAAACTTTACACCTAGAAAAAAATGTAAAAAAAAAAAAAAACAATTTATAACCCCCAAATTATTTTACATATTCTGAAAGAGTAACTCCTCCCGCACCTTCTGGTACCATTTTTGTGTGGTATGTCTTTACGCTTGGATGAACACGACGCATTGTTTGCGAACATGTCAATTTCGAATTGTGCCAGATTGGGAGTAAAATCAAAATAACGAAAAGCTAGAAACAAGCAACTTCATCCTGATTAAAATAGCATAACTTTTTAACGAAAATGTTTTCCGCTAAATAACTTGGCAGGGATGTTGGTACACAAATTGACTATACATTCTGTATGAAAATGAGATAGATCGGTAGAGTCAGGCATGAGTAAGCACACGTCAAAGACGAAATAATCACTTTTCAAAAGTATTAGGAGGCCTTTTTAGGTCTGTCAGTGGCAATTTGCTCTTTAATGTGTACTCATTCGTGTATTACTTCACGAGTCAATCTACTTTTCATACAAAATGTAATCGATATGTTTAACAACACCCCTGCCAAGCTATTAAGCGGAAAACATTTTCGTTAAAAAGTTATGCTATTTTAATCAGGATGAAGTTGCCTTTCTCTAGCTTTTTGTTGTTTTGAGTTTACTCCCATTCTGGCACAATTCGAAATTGACATGTTCGCAAACAATGCGTCGTGTTCATCCAAGCGTAAAGACATACATGTACCACACAAAAATGGTACCAGAAGATGCGGGAGGAATACTCTTTCAGAATATGTAAAATAATTTGGGGTTTATAAATTGGTTTTCTTTTTATTGAAATTGTTCTAGGTGTAAATTTTATTTTGACTCACTCGGTATACCGAAAGATTTTCAAGTTGGTGTTAACTCCCAAAACATTTATTTTTATTTAACCGCTCATTTTCACCTTTGTCACGACGATAGATCTTACAATCGTATGGTATTGGTATTGGACCAACTATCAATTGGACCAAGTGTGTAATGGACCAACTGGAAATGAAGTTAGACGAACTGGCTATTGGACTGAATGGCTTTTGGCCAACTGGCAATTGGACGAAATGGCATTTAGAGGAAATGGCTATTTGTCGAAGTGGCTCTTAGACGCACTGGCTTTTATACAAAATGATATTGGACCGAATGGCATATGGTCATTGGACGAAATGGCATTGGACGTAGTCGCAATTTATCCTTAATTATACTAGGAAATTCATCTAAATTTCATAAATTTAAGATTTTCAGTCCTTTTAATGAAATAAAAGGGAAATATAACAATTTTGAAAAAAATGTGTTTACTATGCGCGTTAATTTCAGAATCATTCATAGGCACCAACTTTTTTTGGTAGGTTTTCTTGAAAATCAATTTTGTGAGGATGAATCTTGAACTTTTCAACCTTGCTCAAATCCAAAAATCCAAAATTAAAAAGGTAGAATATTATACAAAATAATATGACGAAGGAAAAAAAGAAATCTGTTTTCACATGTTATACCCATTGAGACCGTAAAATTTTCGAGTCACACAATCGTTCATTCGGATCTATATTAGGCCTACTACACCAAACGCGAGAAGCTCTACTTCTTCTCAACTACATATTCTTTGGTTTTACTGCGCTGACAAACAAGCTGGTGCAATGAATGAGTTTCTGTCTCAGACAAAGAAGCTGTCCGACCATGCATGTTTTCAATGGAAGTATATTTACTGTGCTTACCCAATGAACTTGGATTTCGCTGTTGTGGTGCGTTTGGCTCTTTTAGTATGTTTCTACCCCGAAGATAGGCCGATGATAAAAATGTAGACACCGTTCAATAATCTATGATCTCATAGGTCCGACTTGAAAATCCTTTCTGTTCACATAATTTTATGATTAATTATCCAAAGACAGTAAGTTCATGGTCCCAAGAGATTCTTTATGTATGTGAAGAAAACAAATTATGACAAACGTATGGTAAGGTAGTGCCCCAAGTCTGCGCAGTGCCTATGTCTGCGCAGGCCACGTAAATGCGCGATTTTCATAGAACAAACATCAAACTGACACCAATTTTCAATCTTAACCTCAACAATCCATTTTGAAACCAAAAAAAGCGAAAATAATTGATTAAAAATGAGTTTCAGCAAGTTTCATTTGTTACCCTGAAAATTTCAATCATTGTCAAAAAAGAAAAGTCCGAAACTTCACTGCGCTTGAATTGCGTGCAAAATGAGTGAGTGCGCAGACATGGGCACTATTCAGTTTTGCTACACAAAATGACAAGCCCGTCTGAAAATCGTAAAAAACATTGTTCTTGTGAATAATTTCTTGAAATTTTTTGTTTCATTGATCATTAGAATATGATGAACGAAATAACACTGATGATTCTCAAAATAATATTTTACTTTGTAATAAAATCGAGATCGAATTTTAGGTGCGCAGACTTGGGCACCGCCATCATACACATTAAGTGGTTAAAAGTGTAAAAATTAAGCAATTTCCAGAGAGCAATCAAAGTTCGCAGGTGACGTCATTTCAGTAAAAACTTTGCAATGGGGTAAATTGGCGATGAGCGTATTGTGGGAGTGCACATTGTGCACGTTTTGGTAAATAACTAAACTATGCAATATACCACAATGTGCCGTAATACCTCACCCCCCCCCCATACGGCGCTCGGCGCAGCCTAGCCAACATGGAGTTACAGGGGAATTATCCCCTCAGAAAAACTTGGCCTCGGTGAATGGAGACAACCCCAAAAACATTAGTAAAAGTTTCAGAAAAATCAGGCAATGAATAAGAGAGATATGAATTTTTAGATTTTGAGATCACTTCTGATATGGAGATCCTCTCATTGGCAACGCGACCGTGATGTGTGATGTAATGCAGGGAGATCTTTCTCATATACAGGGTGTATTAATAAAAACGGGACAGTTTTGAAAAGTCTGTCAAAATTTCATTTCAAATTATGATGTCTATATTTTGATGTTGTCAAGAGATGACTGTGTTTATGGTATGTATCATGTGACGATGAGTATATAATTGCATAATTATAACTGTATCAATTTTTTTATTATAATTTGTTCACTTTGTTATGATACTTTTAGGAAGGAAATTAATGTGTTAATTTCAATTAGATGTTTTGTTGTTCCTTTATGTACTAGCTTTATGATTGTTAACTACAAGTCTTTAGGGGTAAAACATTCCTAAGTTATGAATGAAAATTCACATGAAGGAAGGAGAACACTTCCGGTAAAAGTTTCCTAGTAAGATCTTAGACGTCACACAACTTGTGAGTCAGATTTCTTCGGACTATCCCTGAAAAGGAAGCCCTATGACCATAAAAGGTAAAAGGAGAGATAGGGTAGATGTAGGGAATACCGGACAGTAGGGAATATCGGACGGTCACCATATGTCCAGCCCTAGCTGCCAACATAAGATCAACTGAATTGAAATACCGGTATTGGTCAGGTGGTCTGTCTGGGAAGGTTGAATGCTGTATTCGACAACAACAAGTGAGAAATCTCCGAGAAAGTTACCACAATCTGTCAAGGTAGGAAAATTTGCAGTCTGAAAAATGGCCTGATGTAAAAATTGACATTTTAGAAAATGTGATGGTATAAAAATAGAATTGGGGCATGGCCTCTATTTCATGCATTATGGACATGTGTGGAGGGTAGGCCAAACGTGTATGGAGTGTTTGCACTGTACAAAGCCTGTGTATTGGGGTGGCAGTGTGTTGAAAAGTGCTAGTCAGACATTTTTTTGTGTAGGGAATACCGGACACCACATGGGCAGTTGTTTGTTTTACTTCCGGGTTGAGTTGCTAAGCATGTAGATCAAATAGTAAGTTGCATATATAATGTATTATATCTATTTATTAAATTGTTTGACAATTTTGAAATGTCTATTTCTCTTTATTATTATTGTGATATGTCATGATCTACATGAGATATAAAGTTATTCTGAGTGTTTTGAAATTTTGTAGTAAAATGCATATAATCTTCTAAAAATGAATAATGTTATAAAAAATCAATACATACATGTTAAGTTGATGGTTTACATTCAAATCAGTGCTCCCAGACAGATCTTTATACAAAACAAAAGGGTAAAAACATACTGTCCGGTATTTCCTACACTGTAGGGAATGCCGGACAATTTACGATGACGTCATTATTTGCATATAACTGCCTCAACAAATATTTGATTACCTCAATTTTTTTGGGAAAATGAAGTTGAGTGATGTAGCTAAGCAATGAGAATCTTTTTCTTTTGTGATTTTATTGTTTTCATGTGCTAATTAAGCAATTGAGCTTAAGTGGCCGGTATTCCCTACATCTACCCTATGAATGGGGTGAAATGTAAACACTGGCACACGGGACCAGCAGACATTTCCAAGAAGAAACAAAGTTAGGTTACCCACCCTTCCGGCTGGTACAGGAAGTAAAAGTTCTAACCAATCAGATGCAAGGGGCAAAATGAGTGACCAGGCATTAGCCAATGATATTTAGAGGGCGTATACGACATAATACTTTCTAAGAATATTGGGCATCCAAAACTCTTGACCATTAGGTCTATGGGAGAAAATTACTATAAATTTAGTTAAAATTTGATATTAAATCAGAAGCTGCTGTAATTCAACAGAGAAACTACTTGTTAGAGATACTGCACAAAAGTTTTACGAGTTGTTCATCAGAATACTATATTCAGCTCTCGGTGAATACAACAAGTGTGTTGTTAAAGACAACCTGATAGTCCGGGTCTAGGGATTCCACATTGGCAAAATTGGAATCGTTATAAATCAGTAAACACCAACAGGAAGTTGGTGTTTAGGATTTATGATCTGTAACTGGAGTTAAGAGACGGAACGGAATCATTGGTCTAGAAGTCTAATCCAGGACAGGGGCTGACGTCAGACAGACAGTCGTCGTCAGGATACTCAAGCAAGATACCAAGAATCATCAGAGAAGAAGAATAGCTAAGAATCATTGTTAATCATTGAACTGTATAAATCTGTTAATATCTTCATATGTTTGCGCACACAGAACCTTTTTGTCGGAGGCTCCAAAAAAGGCTTGCGCACAAAATGGAAGAAAATGAGAAATATGATCATCAGACTTTTTGCTAATCAGCAGACTTACTCTTAACCCTTTCATAATCTTTGCCATTATTTTCGAAATAAAGCTATCAAAATTAATTTACAAAGCTAATTATTTAATTTAATTTATTTTGTTTTTCACATGTTAACATGTTACCTTTTGGCATTGAATATTCCTTCAAACGAAAAAAAAAGGCTAAAAAAAAAAATAAAAAAAATAAAAAAAAAAAAAAAAAAAAAAAAAAAAAAAAAAAAAAAAAAATCGAAAAAAAATTGTCAACCCAAGAAAGGGGAGTTGGTTGGTTGGTTGATTATTTGATTGAATGATTGCTTTGTTTGATCGTTTGTTTGATCGATTGATTGAATGAAAGATTGATAGATTGACCATTTTGAATGATTGATCGTTAGATTAATTGTTTTCTTTAAATGATTGATCGATTACTTTTTGATTGATTGTTCAAATGATTGATTAAATCGTTGGAAGAATCATAGGAAATCGACTCAAAAGACTAACTTAATCATTGATCACTGAAAATTAACAATCAATCCGAATGGGAGTACCTGATTCAGAATAATAATTCAGTATAAATAATACCCTTTGAATTTAGCGAAGTCTTCTTTTTTCTCCCGCTCAAGCATGAACGAAACAAATAAACAAAGCAATCAATCAATCAATCAAATTAATTAAACAATCATTAAAAAAACCCCAAAACAAATCCCCTTTGTTATGGGTTGACAAAAAATAAAAAAATAAAAAAAATTTAAAGGAATATTTATTGTAAAAAGATAACATATTAAAATGAAAACAAAAACAAAACAATTAAAGTAAATAAATAGTTTTGTAAATGAATTTCAAATCATAATTCGAAAAAAAAAGTGGCAAAGATAAAGAAAAAACAGAAGAAGACTGCTGATTAGCCAAAAGTCTGATGATCGTATTTCTCAATTTTTTCATTTTGTGCGCAAGCCGTTTTTTGAGACCCCGACAAAAATGTTCTGTGTGTGCTCAAGCATGAACGAAACTTATTTTTTAAAATTGCATTTGAAAGATAAGACTTCAGAGCATGTACTAACATAAAAATATAGACATCATAATTTGAAACAAAATTTTGACAGACTTTTCAAAACTGTCCCGTTTTTATTGATACGCACTGTATATTGTACACATTGTACTAAACTCCTCTTTTTTCTCGATTCTAAAGGGAGAATAAAGAATATTTTTATGGGATGACATGTAAATATATGAAAGTCATAATATATATGAAAAGAAAAGCTGTTCTATCATTAGAATGAAAATAAAGAGACATTTTGAATAGTTTTGGGGCACACTGTATGGGGAATTCTCCCTTTGTGACATTACAAACGGTGACCGCGTTGCCAATGGGAGATCTCCTATGTCATAACAGATCTAAACCTATGTATTTGAGTAGGCCATATTATATGCCAACCTCTAGGGGCCGTCACACTGAAGTAGTTCTATAACGTCTTTGAAAAACTTGCTGAACGGGCTTTGGTCGGGTTGGAACTTATAATTTTGAAAAATAATTTCTTGAATACGTTACTAGGCAGTTCATAAATAGTCCTCGTTACGTCAATTTCGTCTTTATCGCGTCCGCAATACGTTGTTATCCATTTCAGACCGAGTACACCGCTCGTTCACTCTATACCGTTGGTAGCACGTCCAAACCGCCACTAAAAATGTCCATGCGCAGCTTGATAAAAGTTAGGTACCATGTTCGTAGTACATCCTTCTCGTTCAAAGTAGGTCTTCCCGCTTAAGGAAGGTTGTCACTACGTTTAATTTTAGAACTGGAAGCCAGTCCGATTTTTTTTAACATGTTCAAAAAAATCGGACTGCCTTTCCGTTCTCTCCGTTCGGGCCCGTTCGCCAAGTCCGTAAACAGATTGTAAACGGTCTGTACTAGATTGTAAAAGGTCTGTACTACGTTCAGTCCGTGTGTAAACAGATTGAGCCCGTTCACCAAGAACTACCAAGAACGTAGTGAGAACTAGGTCAGTGTGACGGGATCATGACAAGCCGTTCTGTTTAAGAATTGAAACGTCTTGCTGTCCAAGCCCGTGCTATAAAGTCCTAAGCAGATTGAAATAGGTCTCAAGTACGTCCACTCCGTGTGTAGGGGAGACCGGGGATGGAAGTTACACAGGTCAGTTGTTACAGTTCTCAGTGTGCTAAGTTGGAACAAGAGAGTTCGTGCTAACTGGCATCTATATACAGCCAACACATAACTGTGATGAACTGCCGGTCGTGAGGTTTCTCCTTTGTTTTATTAAAAAGTAAATCAACAAAAAACTCTTCTTTTTTTTACAGTTCCAAGTGAATTTTTGACAAAAATTAAAATTTGTTATAGTTCTTACAACTGAAGGCACATGATGATAGTCTGGTATTGTGAATATAATACATGTATGTCACTAATATACCCCTGAGCCATGCCCTGTAATTCTGCCTAATTGCTTTGCTACAGTTGATTTTATGTGTAAAATCACCCATGGGGTAGGTTGGTACAACAACCTACCCCATGTCGATGTAACAACCTACCACAATTACATTACACATGTAAAGTAATTTTGTTTCAATTTTCAGGTGTTAATATTTTGATATTTCTATTATTACTTTAGTCTATTCTAGAGCTCTACTTGATCTACTGTTAACGATACCAAGAAACTGGAAAGTTGAAACAAAAGTATGGTATGAGAGATTTACACATTGTCAACTTACCCCGTATGTTTACATATAGTGACAATTTACCCCGTATGGTGTAACAACCTACCCCGTATACGCATGATACGGGGTAGGTTGTTACACAAAAATGTCTTCATTAATTAAACTGTGGTCAATTAGTGTTTACATGTTTTCAAGTTTTATGTGCCTCAGGTTTTAGCCAACATAATAAGCTAACTACATACCCAAAATGGAGTGTGTGAGGACTTTCATTAGAATTATCTGGCCCAAAATGTGAATTTTGTAACGTCCATACCCGGTCTCCCCTACATAGATTATAGTGGGGCCACCAATCATCAGAATATGGGCTTCGTTTGCAAGTCATGTTAATGTTTGGCAACATCTATAAATATGTTCTACTTGATCATACGAATCAGAAAATATAATTCGCCAATTTTTTAATTAACCTTTTGTGACCCAAAATTGAGGTCAAAGGTCAGGCTTAGACATAATTGTCTTCAAATTGTGTCAAATTTGGTATCAAAATGTATACGGGGTAGGTTGTTACACAAAAATGTCTTCATTTATTAAACTGTAGTCAATTAGTGTTTACATGTTTTCAAGTTTTATGTGTCTCAGGTTTTAGCCAACATAATAAGCTAACTACATACCCAAAATGGAGTGTGTGAGTAATTTCATTAGAATTATCTGGCCCAAAATGTGAATTTTGTAACGTCCATCCCCGGTCTCCCCTACATAGATTATAGTGGGGCCACCAATCGTCAGAATATGGGCTTCGTTTGCAAGTCATGTTAATGTTTGGCAACATCTATAAATATGTTCTACTTGATCATACGAATCAGAAAATATAATTCGCCAATTTTTTAATTAACCTTTTGTGACCCAAAATTGAGGTCAAAGGTCAGGCTTAAACATAATTGTCTTCAAATTGTGTCAAATTTGATATCAAATTGTAGGTAATTTTATAACTAGCAATTAAGTCTACTAACATTTCTTCATCCGACCAGCCAGTTTTGAGCAATATGCAAACTAGTCTCTTTATGCATAATTCAATGCATAATTGAGTCAAGCTTCACGACAATCAGACATAGCACATCCATAGACAATATCAAAAGCAGCTAATCAAGAATACAACATAGGTCATACTAGCCTGACATTGCTCCCACATTCTGGTGACCCTTATGACATTAAGATTAGGGCAAAGGTCAATTTATATGATGATTAACAACCTGGAAATTGCATCATTTAAGCACAAACTTCATTTTCTGTGAACTTTGACCTTATTTCAAGGTCGATTGTGTCAACTAAAAATATGACGATGTATGTTTTTTGGTTGGTGACACCAAGTTAAACATAGTCAGGTTAGTTATAAACATAGTTAAGCTTATACTACGAATAGGTCAAAGGTCAAATTTAACGTCAGAGGTTTTGGCCAAAGAGTTTGGTGAGTCTTATTGGGCCGCATTACTTGGAATATTTCATTTAACACTGTTAACGTGTTTTACTTGATCCCATGAACCAGGAAATGTTCGTTTTCATTGACCTATGACCTGTAAATTAGGTGAAAATTCCAACAAAAAAAAATAGTTAGTGTTTGCTATTTCAAGCATTTTTAGCAGCATGTTATTTGAACTTATATTGAGGTCATATGTGTCAATGAAAAATAATAGTAACGTTGATATTCTGATTCATGGGGTCAAGTAGAACAAAACTAATTATGGTTATGAAAATCAATAAGCTATAATATTGCCTAATGGGACAAAGGTCAAGACACACATAGAAAGTTCAAGAAATACGTAAGGGCCAAATTTTTCTGTCTTGACCATAGTCCTGTTTTTAGTGGCCTTATAGCTTTATCATGTAGAAAGACACAGTTCCTTTTGTTCTACTTGACCCCATGAATCAGAAAATCACCCTTGCTATTTTTTCATTGACACGTTTGACCTCCAGATAAGGTCAAAGTTCAAATAACATGACGCCAACAGAAGCGGACCCAGACCGGAGTCACACAATGAACTTACCGGGCCCATGCATAAACATAAAAGAGCTGCTTTTGTCCCCAGACAATTGGGCCCCCGAAAAGCATTCAATTCGATTTCTTGGATCCGCGCCTGGCCAAAAACCTGGAAATACCAGAAACTACAATTTTTTTGTTGGACTTTTCACCATAATTAAGGTCATAGGTCCATGAAAACGTACATTTCCTGGTTAATGGGATCAAGTAGAACACGGTAACAGTGTTAAATGAAATATTCCAAGTAATGCGGCCCAATAAGACTAGGGTCAAAACCAAACCCTTTGGCCAAAACCTCTTTCTTTAATTTTGACCTTTGACCTATTCGTTGTATAAGCTTAACTATGATGGTAACTAACATGAATATGTTTAACTTGATGCAACCAACCAAAAAATATATGTCGTCATATTTTTAGTTGACACAATCGACCTAGAAATAAGGTCAAAATTCACAGAAAATTATTTTTTTTTTTAAACAAAAATGATGCCATTTCCAGGTTGTTAATCATCATTATTAATTGACATTTGCCCTAATTTCAAGGTCATAAGGGTCACCAGAATGTGGCAGCAGTGTCAGGCTAAGAATGACATATGTTGTATTCTTGATTAGTTGCTATTGATATTGTCTACGGATATGTTATGTCTATTGTCGTAAAGCTTGACTCAATTAAGCATTGAATTATGCATACATAGACTAATTTGCATATTGCTCAAAACTGGCTGGTCAAGTAAAAAAATGTAAATAGAATTAATTACTAGTTATAAAATTACCTACATTTTGATACCAAATTTGACACAATTTGGAGAAAATTATGTTTATGTTAATGAAGCCTGACCTTTGACCTCAATTTTTGGTCACAAAAGGTCATTTAAAAAAATTGGCGACATATATTTTCTGATTCGTGTGATCAAGTAGAACATATTTATAAATGTTGCCAAACATTAACATGACTTGCAAACGAAACTACATACGTGGCCCCACTATCAAGCCCGTTCGGCAATAAGTTCAATAACATGGTAAGAAATCGTTCAGTGTGATAGTAGTATAAGCGAACAGATCAGCTGTTTAATTGGCACCCATTAAATGTTACAATTAGAAAAATCTCACAATTTTAAAAAAAAATATGAAAAACGGCCATTGGTCTGAAAAGAACGTGTACATTTGACCAAATTATTTCTGGATTGAGATGAAAAAAGGTTCGAATACAGTCCTCAATACGTCCTTAACATCTTTTCCGCGTCTGCAGTCCGTTTGTATCTAGTTAAGATCGGGTGGAAATGACCGTTTCCACGAAGCAGAGCCCGTCTGAAACAATCCAAACCCGTCCCCAGTTAGTTGCAACCCGTTCTTATTTAATTCCAGCTCGTTTCCAATGCGCTTCGTCCCGACCTAACTAGTTCTGGGTCGTTTTTAATCCGTCAAACTCCATTCTTACTCGTTCTTAATACCTCGACCAAACGGCCTCGAGAAAGTTCTTCTCGTTCTTACTGCATCATTATCCAGGCAGTTTTCTAACGCCAGACCGAACGTCAAGCTAGTACGAGGTGACGTCATATCGCCACTGCGCATGCTCAAATTCTTACACTCGGGTCGTCTTCTAAATCTGGGGACGGGAGTTTGGGGAGATTTCCCCGATTCCACGTCGTCGCGACAACGACGACGTGAGTGAAGTTTCTTCGATTGAAAACAACGGAATACATTAGAAATGATGAAAGAGAAGATGAAAGAAGAATAGAAACAAAGAAATACACTAGAAATTATGGAACAGAAAGTGAAAGTGAGATAAAAACTAAGAAATACATAAGAAATGACGGGGGAAAAAAGGGGAACGAAGGTGAAAAACAAGGAAAATACATACGAAATGATGGAAGGGAAGATGAACAAAAAAAAAAAAAAAAAAAAAAAAAAAAAAAAAAAAAAAAAAAAAAAAAAAAAAAAAAAAAAAAAAAAAGCAACCAAAGTAATACAAAAGAAATAATGAAAGAGAAGATGAAAGAAGGGTAAAAACAAAGAAATATATTAGAAATGATGGAAGAGAAGATGAAGGAAGAAAAAACAAAGAAATACATAAGAAATAATGAAAGAGAAAGTGAAAGAATGATTAAAAACAAAGTAATACTTAAGAATGATGGAAGAGAAAGTGAAAGAAGGGTTAAAAACAAAGAAATACATAAAAAATGATGGAAGAGAAGATGAAGGAAGAAAAAACAAAGAAATACATGAGAAATAATGAAAGAGAAAGTGAAAGAAGGATTAAAAACAAAGAAATACATAAGAAATAATGAAAGAGAAAGTGAAAGAAGGATTAAAAACAAAGAAATACATAATAAATGATGGAAGAGAAGATGAAAGAAGGAAACACAAAGAAATACATAAGAAATAATGAAAGAGAAAGTGAAAGAATGATTTAAAACAAAGAAATACATAAGAAGTGATGGAAGAGAAGATGAAAGAAGGAAAAGCAAAGAAATATATTAGAAATGATGGAAGAGAAGATGAAAGAAGGATTAAAAACAAAGAAATACATAAGAAATAATGAAGAGAAGATGAAAGAAGGATTAAAAACAAAGTAATGATACGAAATGATGGAAGAGAAAGTGAAAGAAGGATTAAAAACAAAAAAATACATAAGAAATGATGGAAGAGAAGATGAAGGAAGAAAAAACAAAGAAATACATACGAAATAATGAAAGAGAAAGTGAAAGAAGGATTAAAAACAAAGAAATACATAAGAAATGATGGAAGAGAAGATGAAAGAAGGAAAAACAAAGAAATACATAAGAAATAATGAAAGAGAAAGTGAAAGAAGGATTAAAAACAAAGAAATACATAAGAAGTGATGGAAGAGAAGATGAAAGAAGGAAAAACAAAGAAATACATTAGAAATGATGGAAGAGAAGATGAAAGAAGGAAAAACAAAGAAATACATGAAAATGATGGAAGAGAAGATGAAAGACGGATTAAAAACATAGAAATACATGAGAAATGATGGAAGAGAAAGGGAAACAAGGATAAAACAAAGTAGTACATAAGGAAAAAGTTAAATTACATAAGATACTATACAAGCACATAAACATAATTCAAATAATTGTCACCCGGTCCAAACATATTTATCACGTGACTATCGAAACTACCGTCGTCAAAAATTCGAAAGCGCTTCTGCGAGGGAACGAACGAGGTATGCACGACCTCGATACGTTCCAGTTAACTCGTTGTAGCTGACGTTGGAAAGAGGTTGGAAAGCTCCGTATTATCCGTGGCTAGAACGTGCTGAACGTAAATGCACGCCCGTTCTGCTCTAAAAACCTAGCCCGTTTTTACCAGGCCTCATGCGTCTTCAGTGTCTTCGTAACTTCAAGCCGATAAATAAATATGCAATGCTCGTTTGTAAGACGTCCTAGCACATCTTTAGAACGATTGAAGTACGGAAATCTCGTTTGCAGTAGGTCCAACTCGTTTCAGGTACGTTGCCACCCCGTTAAATTTTAGGACGAGATGGGTACCCGATTTTTTAAAACACTTTTTTGAAAATCCGACCGAGCTCGTCCATGAAGTGCGTAAACAGATCGTAAAAAGTATTTACTACGTCCACTCAGTCTACACACAGACTATGTCCGTTCGGCAAAAATTTGCAAGGACGTAGTAGAAACGAGCTCAGTAGTATCTCAGTGTGACGGGGGTATTAGGAACAATTGCTTCAGAGAAAGGGAGTTAAAACAAATACGATGTAAAATTGAAATTCGTAAGATTGTTTGGGTTTTGTTTATGCATTTTGGAAGTAAGTTGATTGAAAGATTGGAATAATATTTTAAAATAGAAAGATAAAAAATGATCAATATACTTTCAGTCAGCAAAGACAGAAATGGCCGGCTGAACGGATGAGATTTGTATATGCAATGGATGAATCTGTAATTGTTCATGAATATGTTTATGATTATATTGTGTGTTTAGAAAATATTATTAGGCATATTGATTGTTATATTATCATTCCATATCGATTCTACTCCACGTGAAATGTAAATCTAACGTATGACATTAAATCTTAACATAAAGACGCGTCCATTATTTGAGGAGGGGTAACGCAACATTACATTCATGAGTTTAGTGGAAATGCACGCAGCTGAAAAACAAAACCCGCGCTAACGGCGGGAAGCGACCGATTGACAACTGCATGCAATTATTACTTAGCGCACAAAAACTCGCCTAAGAAAACTTCCCTGTCGGTAAAATGGAATTGTCAGTCGATCCGTTCGAGGAAATTAGTCCTGGACATGAAATAAATAATTGAACTTTTATCATAGTTTTCGTAGGTAGATGCTTCAGACCAGATAGGGGAAAAAGACATTTTGGCAAGCCTATAACACCATTGTGCTAAAGTTGTAATCAGAATCTTTATTTCACATAGATTGATGTTCCTAACGATTATTGATATAAATAGTGATCTTGTCACATCTTGCGAAGACGCCGTCCACATTCGATATGCATGTGATATGCGGAAATATTGACCCATCGAGTAAAGATTCGTTTGTGATAATGTTCAAAGTGACAGGACTTTTTTTTCCCTTTGCAATAAGTTATTCCTATTTTTGAAAAATTCGGACTCTTAGCGTACTTATTCAAGTTGATCATTTCTTTGAAAAGATAGTTGCTCGCCATAATCAAGAAAACAAAGTGAAAAAACTGTACAAAATACAAAAAGTCTATGGCTGCGTTCGCTTTGCGTAGAGCGATAGCGCCCTCTTCCCCTTAAGTTTACAACTAGAATTGATATGGATTGAAACTTAATAAAATATGAATAAAGTAAAAAGGATCAATCCAAAAATAATTTTTGTTCCAACTTTTTTCCCCATTTCTTTTAGGATCTTGTCTTTCTGGACACCTTCTTTTTTTGAAAACAACGAATATAACATCCTCGAGTATACTACTAAGTATCCAGCCGTAAGTAATATGAACTTTAGATATATTCATTTTTGTACTGTCAATCTAAAAGAAATGCATTATTTGTCTGACGACGGGGTGGAACATACATGTAGTTCGTTGTGTTTTGTTGCTCTACAGTCTGTGTCAAATAAAATGGTACAGTTTTTTTTTTTTCAAGTATGAAAATAAATCATATTCTAATAATGTTTGATATTTCCATAAAGTAGGAAGACCAGGCTTTCTTCTGCAATTTTTTTTAATCTCACTTGGTGCAGTAGATCTTAAGATATGATAAGTTTTCTACAATCATTAAAAATCCATTTTGTGCACGACTTGCCATGCCTTAGTGTAGGTTTCGAACATAAGCCACCGAAACTGACCTAAAAAAAAACAATAGGTGTGTGCAGAGTTAAATATCTTGTCTTCACACAAAAATTAGCATAACTTTTGTTCTACAAAAGCAAATTATTTGAAATAAATTGTAGCAGAAAGAAAAATATATTGGCTTTAATCTGATACCATATATATACATAATATTTGAACATATTTCATACCTAATTTAGTTTTCCCCGACTGCATTTTTTTTTGTTTTTTTTTGTTGATACAGACTGTACAGGGTGTTTCCGAAAAAAGGAAACCCAACTTTGATCAACAATAATTTCAAAAATATTCCAATGGTGATTATGAAATTTATATCACTGTAAAGTGCAACTCATTGCCATTCTAATGATACCTCGCTCACCTCACCAATGTCACGCATCACTATACCCCATTGTTTTGAAAAAGTCTTGTAAAATTGTGCGTGGTTCACTTTCATGCACCCTGAGAGATGGTTTGTGTGAATGTGCCTGGAAAGGAAACCCAACTTTGATCATCAACAACTTCAAGAATATTTCAGTGGTGATTAAGAATTTAATATCACTGGAAAGTACAACTCATTACCATTCTAATGATACCTCTCTCAGCTCACCAATATCATGCATCACTGAACCCCATTGTTTTGAAAATTGTCTCGCAAAATTGTGATAGGTTCTCTTTCATGCTCCTTGAGATGAGCTGCTTCAAAGATTCCTAACAAATCTAAGTAAAGCATTCCAGTGACTTAAAATAAATGAGTTTGATAAATGGGTTGGAACTTTTTACTTATTTAGTCCTTTAATCTTACCATCCAGGTAATTTCAACATGTTAGTGGTCACGACAACCCAGAGAACCTTCAGTTCCCCATGGATAATGTAAGAAGCATGACAGTGCATCAATCACAATTTTGCAAGATATTTTCAGAACAATGGGGTTCAGTGATGCGTGACATTGGTGAGCTGAAAGAGATATCAATACAATGTTAATGAGTGGCACTTTTCAGTGATATAAACTTCATAATCACTACTGTCATGTTTTTAAAATGATTGATGATGAAAGTTGGATTCCTTTTTAGGCACATTGCAGCAACCCATCTCAATGAGCGTGAAAGTGAACCACTCACAATTTTGCAAGACATTTTCAAAACAATGAGGTTCAGTGATGCGTGACATTGGTGAGCTGGACGGGGTATCATTAAAATGGTAATGAGTTGCACTTTCCAGTGATATAAATTTTATAATCACCATGGTAATATTTTTTAAATTATTGATGATCAAACTTGGGTTTCCTTTTTTCTGGGTCACCCTGTATTTACATGTATTTTAACGAGTCTTTGTGTGAGAAAGCTGCTTTGGCTGTATTCGTTATACTAATAATTTTATTTCTAATATTTAAAAAGAATTAAAAACAAAAACAAAAACAAATCAAGCATGTATACTATTCAAATATTTATTTATTCACTTTTAATGCTTGTCTGTTCGAATACTTATTTATTATCAATTAGCAATTTCCATATTAAATATTAAAAAAAATACAACAAGATATGTATTAAAAAAAAAAAAAAAAAAAAAAATCTGCTCTAGGGGTACAGGCTTAGCCGCTTGGTTTAATCTGCTCTTTTGTCCTGTTTGTTTTTGTTTTTTATTTCTATGTGACTGTTCTTTATTATGAGTATGTTTGTAAACTTGTCTGAATGTAACCGTTGTGACTCCAGCAAAAACCTTTTAATTCATTAAAACATAAATATAAACCAACGGAAAAGGGAGATGTCTTTGCTATGACTTAAAAACAAAACGAAACAAAACAAAAGCCTTTCAATTCAATGCTATTTCACTCTTAAAACATAAGTATAAACCAAATAAAGGGGTGGTTAAAAATGGGAAGGGGTAGAGGTGGGCAAATCAACTATAACTATAATTCCGGGGGGATCTATATATATCTATAACTTTACACTTTTGAAGAAAAAATGTTCATGGGATTTGGGGGAAATTTTATTCATATTGGAAGCTGAAATCTTCTATTATAATGACATAAAAAAGACAGAAAATGTTGCATGCTTGAGTGAGCACTGCCCATTGTTTGCAAAGGAGATGCTGCCAGGCCTATTCACTGCGGGTAAATTGAGAAATTTATCAAATTAAGAAGTTGTTGATTGTCTTATGAGTTTATTAAAATCATGATATGGGAGTGTGCTGTGAAAGTTATGGTAAATCAATCCGAAAAATTGTTCATTTGTGATATTGTCCTGTTAATCAAGATTTGAATATAACAGTTGTTTTTATGCTGCCCTACTTATGATCTGGTGTATGTATTTGTGGTAGTGAATGAATGGAAGGAGAATTGTTCATTTGTGATATTGTCCTGTTAATCAAGATTTGAATATGACAGTTGTTTTTATGCTGCCCTACTTATGATCTGGTGTATGTATTGTGGTATAGTGAATGAATGGAAGGAGAATTCCCGCGCAACCTAATTTCCATACAATTCGCAAAAGTAGGTCAATGAAAACGAACATTTCCTGGTTCATGGAATGAAGTAGAACACATTAACAGTGTTCAATAAAATATTTCAAGTAATACGGCCAAATAAGACTTAGGTCAAGACCAAAAACTTGGCCAAAACTTTCTTGCACTTTCACCTTTGACCTGTTGGTCGTATAAGCTTAACTTTGTTAGCAACTAACATGAATATATATGTTAACCTTAATGCCAACAACCAAAAAAAAAAAAAAAAAAAAAAAAAAAAAAAAAAAGGGTCGTCATAGTCTTAGTTGACACATTTGACCTAGAAATAAGGTCAGAGTTTACAGAAAATTCAGTTTTTGCCAAATTAATGCCATATCCAGGTTGTTAATCATCATATAAATTGACTTTGACCTAATTTCAAGTTCATAAGGGTCACCAGAATGTCGCAACGATATTAGGCTAGTATAATTCCCGTTTTAATCTTGATTAGTTTTTATTAATATTGTCTATGGATATGTTGTGTCTGATCGCCGTTTAACTTGGCTCTATTAGGCATTTAATTATGCATAGATAAACTAATTTGCATATTGCTCAAAACTGACTGATCGGGTGAAAAAATAATAATGGACTTAATTGCTTGTTATAAAATTGCTTACAGTTTGATACCAAATTTGACACAATTTGAACAAACTTATGTTTATGTAAATGAAGCCTGACCTTTGACCTTCATTTTGGGTCACAAAAGGTCAATTAAAAAATTGGCAACATATATTTTCTGATTCGTGTGATCAAATAGAACAAATGTTGCCAAACATTAACATGACTTGCAAACAAAACCTCTATTTTCCCCACTCCCTTACAAAAATGTCCTGTGGTAATCCTGTGGTAATGTCCTGTGGTAATCCTGTGGTAATTACCACAGGACATTTTACCACACGAATCCTGTGGTAAAATTGGGACATTACCACATGGATTACCACACGAATCCTGTGGTAAAATTGGGACTTTTTTACCACACGAATCCTGTGGTAAAATTGGGACATTACCACACGAATTACCACACGAATTCTGTGGTAAAATTGGGACATTTACCACACGAATTACCACACGAATCCTGTGGTAAAATTGGGACATTACCACACGAATTACCACACGAATCCTGTGGTAAAATTGGGACATTTACCACACGAATTACCACACGAATCCTGTGGTAAAATTGGGACATTACCACATGGATTACCACACGAATCCTGTGGTAAAATTGGGACTTTTACCACATGAATTACCACACGAATCCTGTGGTAAAATTGGGACATTACCACATGAATTACCACACGAATCCTGTGGTAAAATTGGGACATTACCACACAAATTCGTGTGGTAAAAAAAGATTATTACCACACACCCATTACCACACAAAGTTACCACAGGATTACCACACACCGTTACCACAGGATTACCACATAATTACCACACGCGGTTACCACAGGATTACCACACGCCGTTACCACAGGATACCACACGCCGTTACCACAGGATTACCGCACGCCGTTACCACAGGAATACCGCACGTCGTTACCACAGGAATACCGCACACACTAAAGAATACCACACGCTGATATATATACCAAATTTTGCAAAAATATTTTGGGTCACAGTTAGTTATTTCTATATTTCTTGATGATAATGCAAATTTCATAATTATCGCTCTCGATGTTACTGTAAAAATTGGGACATACCACACAAAATCGTGTTGCGTAAAAAAAGATTATTACCACACACCCATTACCACACAAAGTTACCACAGGAATTACCACACACCGTTACCACAGGATTACCACATAATTACCACACGCCGGTTACCACAGGATTACCACACGCCGTTACCACAGGATACCACACGCCGTTACCACAGGATTACCGCACGCCGTTACACAGGATACCGCACGTCGTTACCACAGGAATACCGCACACACTAAAGAAATACCACGACGCTGATATATATACCAAATTTTTGCAAAAATAATTTTGGGTCACAGTTAGTTATTTCTATATTTCTTGATGATAATGCAAATTTCAATATATCGCTCTCGATGTTACTCTGTGTTTAGGAAATAAATTTCCCGAAAAGAAAATACATCAATATGCATTGAATTACTGTTTATTAAGGTAAACTTAAAAAAATACTGATTTGTGCATACCAAATCATTTTATGCAAATGAGCTAATTACCATAATACCACATGAAAATACCACAGGAATACCACACGACTTCTACACTTCAGCAGGAACTTGCACTTGGTGTAAATCCACTTTGACTAATGCCCATTTGGCTAATCCCTCTTGGTTGTTTGTCTATAATCAGTTGGTCAAATTACCATTTGGTCTAATTAATTCCCATTTGGTCTAATGTCCCTACCTGGAAAGCCAGTAGGCCTAACGACACGGGAAACTAAACCAAAATATTGTTTAAGAACTACTGTCACACTCATGCTCATATATCCACATAAACACACACACACGCACACACACACCACAACACACACACACATACACAAATTATATATAAGTTAGTGGTATTTTGATCCTGTGCGGTAACAAGTATGTGGTATTCCTGTACGTGGTATTATGCCACACGACTCTGGTATATTACCACATATTTCCTGTGGTATGACCACCTTTCACACACACACACACACACACACACACACACACACAACATACACACACACACCCACCTACACATATTGCGGTATATTCCTGTTATACATTCATGTTGTATCAGTATGTGGTAGGTACAGTGTGGTGATGTGTGGTACTCATGTGTGATACGACGTGTGGCAATCTGCTCTGGTATTGTTGTTGCTAACACATGACTATATGGAATGTTACCACATATTTCCGTATGAAAATATATTCCTGTTGTATTTGTGCTCTTATTTGGTACCACAGGAATACCACAGACACCCATTTGAATTACCACATATTACCACACATTTCCTGTGGTATGAGATCTTTCTGTGGCATTTTATGTGGTAATATAGGTAAGTACTACAGTCTGGTCAAATAAAAATGGTACAGTTGTGAAAATAATATAATTTTTAATGTATGCATACATTCCTGTGGTATGAGATATTCCTGATGTATTTTGTGATTTAATTTAGGTACCACAGGATACCATAGGTACCCATTTTCATTACCACACGACTCTATTTTACCACACTCATTCCTGTAGTATTAAATATTTCGTGTGGTACTTTGTGTGTGTACTCTGGGTACCACAGGAATACCACAGACACCCATTATCATTACCACATAACTCTTGTTTATTACCACACATTTCCTGGGGTATGAGATCTTCCTGTGGTGTATTTTGTGTGGTAATTTAGGTACCACAGGAATACCACAGACATCCATTTAATTACCACACAACTCTGTTATTACAACACATTACCTGTTGGTATGAGATCTTTCCTGGGTATTTTGTGTGGTAATATAGGTACTACAGGAACTAGGATAACTCAACACAACACCCATTTTCATTTCCACACGACTCCATGAAGTGTTACCCCCACATTTCCTGTGATATGAGATATTCCAGTTGTATTTTGTGTTGTAATTTAGGTAATTTAGGTTCCACAGGAATACCACAGGTACCTATTTTCATTACTACACGACTCTATATTACTACACTCATTTCCTGTAGTATTAGATATTCATGTGGTACTGTGTGGTACTTTGTGTGGTACTCTGGGTACCACAGGAATCCACAGACACCCATTATCATTACCACATAACTCTGTGTTATATTACCACACATTTCCTGTGGATGAGATCTTCCATGATATTGTGTGGTAATTTAGTACCACAGGGATACCACAGACACCCATTTTAATTACCGCCACAACTCTTGTATAACAACACATTACCGTGGTTATGAGATCTTCCTGTGGTATTTTTGTTGTGGTAATATAGGTACTACAGGAATACCACAGACACCCATTTTCATTTCCACACGACTCCATGAAATGTTACCCACATTTCCTGTGATATGAGATATTCCTGTTGTATTTTGTGTTGTAATTTAGGTAATTTAGGTTCCACAGGAATACCACAGGTACCCATTTTCATTACACACGACTCTATATTACCACACTCATTTCCTGTAGTTTTATATATTCATGTGGTACTTTGTGTGGTACTCTGGGTACCACAGGAATATCACAGACAGCCATATCATTACCGCATAACTCTAAATATGTTATATTACCACACATTTTCTGTGGTATGAGATCTTCTTGTGGTATTTTGTGTGGTAATTTAGGTACCACAGGAATACAACATACACCCATTTTCATACCACACGACTCTATGTTATTTACAACACAGTTCCTTGTGGTATGAGATATTCCTGTAGTAGTATTTGTGTGGGTATTTGGGTACCACAGGATTACCACAAGAATCTAAAGTATAATTACACACAATCCTGTGGTATGAGATCTTCCTGTGGTATTCTGTGTGGTAATTTTAGTACCACAGGAATACCACAGGCCACCAATTTTCGTTTACCACACGACTCTATGATATATTACCACACATATATCCTGTGGTATGAGGTATTCCTGTGGTAATTTGTGGGAAAACCAGTTACCACTAGGAATTACCACAGGACATTTTTGTAAGGGACTGGCTCCCACACTAAAAGTTGAAACCAAAATTCAGACAGCAAGTATTACAAAATGGACATTTAAATATCACTTTTCCATAGACACCTGTAAAAACTTTAGCAAACAAAAGCCTTTTCTTAGAGTGACAAAAGTGGGATTTAGCGCCTTTTGATACAAATTCTTCATTTATAGATGTTGCCAAACATTAACATGACTTTCAAACGAAACTTCATAGATGGCCCCACTATATTATAACAAGTATACGAGTATGACAGTTTTACATCGGGAATCTACGATATCGTAAAGGTTTGCAGTAATACACGTACGCAGCACTCGAAAGCCATAGTGAGCTCCTATGTGGTTTCGTTTGCAAGCTCATGTTAATGTTTGGCAACCTCTATATATATGTTCTACTTGATTACACGAATCAGAAAATATATGTTGCCAATTTTTAATTGACCTTTTGTGACCCAAAATGAAGGTCAAATGTCAGCTTCATTAACATAAACATAATTTTGTTTCAAATGCTGTCAAATTTGGTATCAAATTGTAGTAATGTTATAACTAGCAATTAAGTCAATTATCATTTTTTCACCCGACCAATCAGTTTTGAGCAATATGCAAATGAGTTTCATTATGCATAATTTGAATGCATAATGGAGTCAAGTTGAACAGCGATTAGACACAACATAATCATAGACGATATTCATAAAAACAATCAAGATTAAAACTGCAATCATTACTAGCCCTAAATTTTGCCACATTCTGGTGACCCATATGACCTTGAATAGGTCAGCAGGTCAATTTAATGCATGATTAAACAACTTGAAATGGCCTTAATTTTGGCAAAAACTGAATTTTCTATGAAACTTTGACCCTTATGTTCTAGGTCAATTGTGTCAACTAAAAGTAGCTCGAACTCATATTTGGTTGAGGGCATCAGGCGAAAACATATTCCAAATTAGTTGCCAACAAAGTTAAGCTTATTACGACCAATCAGCTCAAATAGGTTCAAAGTTCAAGGAAAGACGTTTAGCCAACTAGTTTTTTGTCTGACCTATCTTATTGGGCCGCGTTACCTTGAAATATTTTATTAAACAACTGTAAATGTGTTTCTACATTGTTCCCATAACCAGGAAATGTTACGTTTATCATTGACCTAAGATGACCTTTAAATGAGGTGAAAACTCAATACATTATGACATGTTTTCTGCGTATTCCAAAAAGATGTTTTTAGCGTCAGTTATTCGAAGCTTTGACCTTAACTGAGGTCAGCTAATATGTCAATTGAAAAAGAATATCACAGATTATTCTGGTTCATGGTATCAAGGATCAATTAGGTGCTGTTTTATCAAATTTATTAAGTTATATAAGCCAAACAGATATTGATCGAGACAGAAAGACTTTGGCAACTTTACATGATTGCTATAAAGCTTTCTCTCGCTAAAGTCAATGTTATGTTTTGACATTTGATTTGTATTTGGCACATATTAGAGCGTCTTATAACTTTTGATAATCATAGTTATTCTTGTTCACTTGTTCCCACTAAATTAGAAATATTAACGTTGCTATTTCTCTTTCATTAACATAATGACCTCAACGTTTAAAGGGTCCAAATTGTTTCAAATAAAACGTACGTTTAAGCTAAAAAATCTGCCGAAATAGTAGAAACATGTTATTTTGCTATCTTTACTTTATTTAAAGCGTCATAGGTCACTGAGACGAACATTTCCTGGTTTCATGGAAATCATCACGTAGAAACTACTAACGACCTCGAGTCTGTTTAATATTCAATATTTCAAGTAATACGCACCCAATAAGACTAAGGTCAATGATTGAAAACTCTAGGCCAAAACGTCTTTCTTGAACTTTTGACCTTTGACTGGTTGTCGTATTATAAGCCCGTTAACTTTGTTCGGCCATACTAACAGAATA
>CALNVZ010000174.1:45612160-45637011 GCA_940671915.1 Paracentrotus lividus | reverse complement strand
CTGTGTTTAGAAATAAATATTCCCGAAAGAAAATACATCAATATGCATTTGAATTACTGTTTATTAAGGTAAACTTAAAAAAATACTGATTTGTGGCATACCAAATCATTTTATGCAAATGAGCTAATTACCATAATACCACATGAAAATACCACAGGAATACCACACGACTTCTACACTTCAGCAGGAAACTTGCACTTGGTGTAAATCCACTTTGACTAATGCCCATTTGGTCTAATCCCTCTTGGTTGTTTGTCTATAATCAGTTGGTCAAATTACCATTTGGTCTAATTAATTCCATTTGGTCTAATGTCCCTACCTGGAAAGCCAGTAGGCCTAACGACACGGGAAACTAAACCAAAATATTGTTTAAGAACTACTGTCACACTCATGCTCATATATCCACATAAACACACACACACACGCACACACACACACACACACACACACACATACAAATTATATATAAGTTAGTGGTATTTGATCCTGTAGTGGTCCAACAGTTGACCGCTAAACACGATGCGTACCTAACAGGCGCACACTGTAAGACATGAACAAGTATGTGGTCATTCCTGTAGTCGTGTCACGGTCCTCTTATAAATTATGACCCAAGACACGGAAACTCTAAGGTCCTAGGAACTTCCTATATTACCACTGACAACTCAATGATTCGGCGTCCTGAGAAATTTGAATCGTACTATCTCCAATGCATGACAAGCTTTTTTTCAACACAAACAATACACACGGACACATATTTCACACACAGCACAATACACTCAATCATGACACACACACACCGTCACCTATACTACATAATATTTATTTTTACAGCAATTTGCCAATTCCTGTTATACATTCATGATAGTTAATAAATATTTGCTCTTTAACTCTGTCTGAGAGGGTAAACTGGGCGATGATGTGGATTAATTATAATGGATTGTGGTCACTAAAGAGCACAGGAAATCCTTGGCAGCAGGTGCTGTCGATGGATGATACACTGTGAAATAAGAAAAAATACGCTTAATCACGACAACAACTCAAGAAGCAGGCCAACGTAAGCGGGGCGGTCACAACTCGCCACCTCGACGGTGGGCATGAATTAATCATGTGTGAATATAACTGACGTGTGGCAATTTTCTGCTTTGCGTACTTGTCTTGCCCCTTTATTAACTAAACGAATTCGATTTCGCGAGAAAACATCGTATGACTATATGTAATGTTACCACTTATTATTCATTGCCTTATTATGTGACAACACATTTGCCTTTGATTATTCCTAGCTGACCTGCTAGGAAAGTTTTTTCTCGATATCATACCCCTTATACTTACAGAACGCATGAATCGCAGAAATTGACCCACGACTTTATAACTGCGGCGTGCATTATGTCGGCACGAGTAGGACAGCGGGAAGTACCACATAACATCGGCCAGTGCTATTTCCCCCAAACTTCAAAAGTGGGGAATGGCATTACCACTGCATACTCAATATCCACCCCCCAATATTTCCCCCCTCGCTACTTTTGCACGGGTGATGATATATGATAGTATGATGTATGCTATAACGGCTGAATGTTTAGGCCTTTGCACACTCGTTGTCTGGCAACGACTACTATTTAAAAAGCCTCGCGTATCTGCCGGCTTGGCAGATATAGTAATAATATTTTATATAATGATTGAATATTATAACTTCAAACTCTACAGATTCTAGTTAATTGTTTTTGTTCTAATCATTAAAAATAAATTATAATATTTGGTAAATATTTATACTAAAAAAATATTGTTTAATGAATTAGAAAATTAGACACAATAAATTTCACACTATCCTAGGTTCTCTGCTAATGGTTTGATTATGAGTTTTCTATGTATTTTCTAATTATTGCACATCCAGCTGTCGGTTGTAATGAGAATTACTGTAGATTCACTTAATTGTATTCGTGCAAGCGCAACCCCCCAAATCGGCCCTTTTTGCCCCGGTTCTAGTGTATTAGATACAAAAAACACCTCTCGTTTACGCTTTTTAAGTAATTTGATCCTCTGCCTTAATTTAGGTAGCCTATATGCTTTATATGTTGATTTCCTTGATGCCATCAACCAAAAAATAGAGGTCGTCATATTCTTACTTGACACATTTGACCTAGAAATAAGGTCAAAATTCATAGATAATTCGGTTTTTGCCAAATTAAGGCCATTTCAAGGTTGTTAATCATCATATAAATTGACCTGTGACCTATTTTCAAGGTCTTAAGGGTCACCAGAATGTGGCAACAATATTAGGCTAGTATGATTCACGTTTTAATCTTGATTTTTTTTTATTGATATCGTCTATGGATATGATGTGTCTGATCGCCGTTCAACTTGACTCCATTATGCATTCAATTATGCATAAATGAACTAATTTGCATATTGCTCAAAACTGATTGGTCGGGTGAAAAAATGATAATTGACTTAATTGCTAGTTATAACATTACCTACAATTTGATACCAAATTTGACACAATTTGAACAAAATTATGTTTATGTTAATGAAGCCTGACCTTTGACCTTCATTTTGGGTCACAAAAGGTCAATAAAAAAATTGGCGACATATATTTTCTGATTCGTGTGATCAAGTAGAACATACAAATAGAGGTTGCCAAACATTAACATGACTTGCAAACGAAACCTATATTTTCCCCAGTGGATGCCACACTACCAAGAGCCAGCAGACCCGGACGTACCAAGCCAATTCATCACCGCCGCAATTCCATACTCTGATGTCACGCAGTTGGGTATCTTTGGGGGTTCGTATTTGGGGCGTTTCAGAGGGGGCGTCATAATAAGTGGGTACTGCGCTCCAGATTTTTTATTTATTTATTTTTTTTTAAATATCGGCGATAAGTTTAATAGTGTTTCTCATGTTAGTCCTGCACGATGATATAGAATTCGACCATATTTATTCTCTATGAACTTTAACCAATCAAAACTCGGTATTTAATGACATCAGATAAATTTGACAGTACTTTTATTGTGTTTGTCAAGTCTCCAAACCAAGTATGCCTCTGTGTTACCATTGACATTTGCCTTGTTCAATAAAAATGAGCGTTTTGATGACGTCACATCTATTAAAAAAAAAAAAACTTAATTATTCGTCTTCAGTGAGAAATTATTTTTGTCGCACTTTGATTAGATTTTGGCGTCGATGCGGTAACTGCTGCGTGAGCAGATCAGATCTCTTTAATGAGTCATTGGGTGATGATGCAGACATAGCTTGGTTTGTCCATGACAACGGCCGTCCAATGCGATGACTCCTATCAATTCCATGAAGTGGAATGTCTATTCCAATGTGCTCCTTTCCATGATGATCATGATGTTGTTTGTACCCTCTCCTTTCTTTTTCGGTACTCCATAAAATTGTCTAATAGCCATTTCGTCCAATAGACAGTTAGTCCAAGAGCAACTTCGTCCAATAGCCAGGTGGACCAATAGCCACTTCGTCTAAGAGCCACTTTGTCTAAGAATCACTTCGTCCCATAGCCATGTGGTCTAATGTCATTTAGTCTAATTTCCACTTGGTCCAATGCCCATTTGGTCTAATGTGTATAAATACATGCAATCGCGTGGTAATAACAGGTGCGCACACCCTCTGGTCTTACCTCTCATACACCCCCTACATTCACCCCTTTTATGAACACTATTTACTTTCCCAATATCAGATATACAATATTTTTTCTTCAGATCTCCAAATTGGACATTTAATTCCATATGATTTTATAAAATTATTTCTTGCTTGCAATCTGTTTCAAATGCAAAAAAAAAAAGAAAAAAAGTTACAATTCCATTGATTACAAACAGATAAATACTAATAAGTCCACGTCCCAATTAAATGACGCTTTGTTCAAGAGAGAAAGAGACAGACAGACAGAGAGAGGGGAGAGAGAGCAATAAACATAATACTAAAAAACAAAAACAAAATAAAAACAAAACGAGACCAAAAAAATACAGCTCCGCGAAATTATTAAATACTAAATGAACATAACTCTTAACAATTTTATTGGTTTTTATTTCAATATTAGAGTCACAAATACACCCTCTAGTTTAAAGAATCAAATGAGGCAAAGCAAATAATGGAATTTCCAATATCTGATTAGATTCATTGGATAACTCTGATTTTTTTTTTTGTAAAATCGTTTCCTGATCATCGTTCCTTCCTCTCTTCTTTTTTTCCTTTCCCTCTTGCCATTCCTTCTTGCGTAAATAGGAGATCAGTTCTGCCAGAAATTATGTGTGTGTAGGGGGAGGGGGGTCTCCACCTGCACTGAAGTGTAAGCCCTACATACCGAAAGATATTCAAGTTGGTGTTAACTCCCAAAATATTTCTTTTTATTTAACCGCTCATTTTTCACCTTTGGCACGACGATAGATCTTACAATCGTATGGTATTGGTATTGGACCAACTGTCAATTGGACCAAGTGTGTAATGGACCAGATGACAATTGGATCAACTGGGAATGAAGTTAGACGAACTGGCTAATGGACTGAATGGCTATTGGACGAAATGGCTTTTGGCCTAACTAGCTATTGGACGAAATGGCTTTTGGCCAACTGGCCATTGGACGAAATGGCATTTAGAGGAAGTGGCTATTTGTCGAAGTGGCTCTTGGCCTTATTGGACGCACTGGCTTTTGGACAAAATGATATTGGACCGATTGGCATATGGTCATTGGACGAAATGGCATTGGACGTAGTCGCAATTTATCCTTAATTATACTAGGAAATTCATCTAAATTTCATAAAATTAAGATTTTCATTCCTTTTAAAGAAATAAAAGGGAAATATAACAATTTTAAAAAAATTGTGTTTACTATGCGCGTTAATTTCAGAATCATTCATAGGCACGAACTTTTTTTGGTAGGTTTTCTTAACAATCAATTTTGTGAGGATGAATCTTGAACTTTTCAACCTTGCTCAAATCCAAAAATCCAAAATTAAAAAGGTAGAATATTATACAAAATATGATGAAGGAAAAAAAAAAAATCTGTTATCACGTGTTATATCCATTGAGACCGTAAAATTTTCGAGTCGCACAATCGTTCAGTCGGATCTAAATTATATTACGCCTACTACACCAAACGCGAAAAGCTCTACTTCTTCTCAACTACATATTCTTTGGTTTTACTGCGCTGACAAACAAGCTGGTGAAATGAATGAGTTTCTGTCTCAGATAAAGAAGCTGTTCATACGACCGTGCATGTAATCAATGGAAGTATATTTACTGTGCTTACCCACTGAACTTGGATTTCGCTGCTGTGGTGCGTTTGGCTCTTTTAGTATGTTTCTACCCTGAAGATAGGCCGATGATGAAAATGTAGACACCGTTCAATAATCTATGATCTCATAGGTCCGACTTGAAAATCCTTTCTGTTCACATAATTTTATGATTAATTATCCAAAGACAGTAAGTTCATAGTCCCAAGAGATTCTTTATGTATGTGAAGAAAACAAATTATGACAAACGTACACATTAAGTGGTTAAAAGTGTAAAAATTAAGCAATTTCCAGAGAGCAATCAAAGTTAGCAGGTGACGTCATTTCAGTAAAAACTTTGCAATGGGGTAAATTGGCGATGAGCGTAATAATATTATGCATTTATAATGCGCCGTCTATCTAGTAAACTATTCAGAGGCGCAGCTAATATTATTACCCGGCTATAGCCATAGCTGCCCTAATATTGCCCTCACACTAGAGCGTGTTGAGGTAACGTGTGTCTAGCGTTCACGATTTTCACTCGAAATTTGACTATGTCCAAAATACGCTCAAGAACGCTCCATGTTCCCTGCCCAAAATGGAATTTTTAATGAGCTCTAGACGACTGAGAAGCGAATAAATAACGTCAGGGTAACGATGAATGCGCGTGCTTAGCGTCTTCCTAACGATTGCCGAGCGTTAGCAACGACTGAACAGCGATGCCCTACTTATGTCTAGCGTGTTTAGACGTGTTAAAGAACGTTAGGAAACGCCAAACATGTGCGTATTGAGTAACGACTCCCCGACGTTCGTGGAATGTTAATTGCACTTTCGCGTAAGTTCATGAGCGCGGAGTGTCGTTCGAAAATCGCTTGGCAAACGTAGGAAAGCGTTTGCTTTTCGTTAGTATACGCAGAGAAAACGCAGAGGAACGCTGAGGTCAATTTTTGATTTTTAGCATGTTCAAAACTTTTTGCGTGTAACAGCGTTCTTATAAAGACGCTTTGAAAGCGTTGGGCATTCGCTACTTGATCGTTTAGCGCGTTGGGTGGACGTTCCTTCCGCGTTCGAAGTGCGTCAACCAACGCAGAACTTTTGTTTGTATGTTTTTTAACTCAGTTTCCTCATGTCACCAAATGGGGGCGTATGTTTTTTACCTCAATTTCCTTATGTCACCAAATGGGGGCGCTTTGTGTTATCGAATAAAATGATTCAAGCTTATTTTGTTTTGTGCTCAGTAGTTTGCCCTCCTTGTTTAAGTGCTATTTTTACATGTAAAGTAACTATTCGGTATAATGAAATGTAAACATTTTCTACGTGAAATATACATGAAATTGTTTTCTGTGAATACCAAGGTATAAACGTATCTAAAAACTTTTAAATGTTAACAAAAATTTGGTATTTCTATATTTTATATTATTTTTTATAATTTTGGAGTAATTTATTACCTTAAAAATATGAAGTTCAAAAGAACCCAGCAGAATTTTCACTGTTGTTCATTAAGGGGGCCGTCACACTGAGGTCGTTCTATAACGTTCTTGCCCGTTCTTGCCCGTTATTTAAAAAATTGCTGAACGGGCTTTGGTCGGGTTGGAACTTATAACTTTGAAAAATAATTTCTTGAATACGATACTAGGCAGTTCATAAATAGTTCTCGTTACGTCAATTCCGTCTTTATCGCGTCCGCAATACGTTGTTATCCAGTTCAGACCGAGTAAACGGCTCGTTCACTCTACACCGTTGGTAGCACGTCCAAACCGTCACTAAAAGTGCCTATGCGCAGCAGGATAAAAGTTAGATACCATGTTCGTAGTACGTCCTTCTCGTTCAGAGTAAGTCCTACCCGTTTAAGGAACGTTGTCACTACGTTTAATTTTAGAACTTGAAGCCAGTACGATTTTTTTGAACATGTTAACAAAAATCGGAATGCCTTTCCGTTCTCTCCGTTCGGGCCCGTTCGCCAAGTTCGTAAACAGATTGTAAACGGTCTGTACTAGATTCTAAAAGGTCTGCACTACGTTCAGTCCGTGTGTAAACAGATTGAGCCCGTTCACCAAGAACTACCTAGAACGCAGTGAGAACTAGCTCAGTGTGACGGGAATTATGACATGCCGTTCTGTTTAAAAATTGAAACGTGTGTTCGTAGTACGTCCTTCTCGTTCAGAGTAAGTCCTACCCGTTTAAGGAACGTTGTCACTACGTTTAATTTTAGAACTTGAATAATTAATATACAATGTTCGTTTGTATGACGTCCTAGCACATCTTTAGAACGATATAAGTACGGCAATTTCGTTTGTAGTACGTCCATCTCGTTTCAGGTACGTTGCCACCCCGTTAAATTTTAGGACGAGATGGGCGCCCGATTTTTTTGAACACTTTTTTTGGACGAAATCCGACCGAGCCAGTCCATGAAGTTCGTAAACAGATCGTAAGAAGTATTTACTACGTCCACTCAGTTTACACACAGACTATTCCCGTTCGGCAAAATTTGCAAGGACGTAGTAGGAACGAGCTCAGTGTGACGGGGGTATAAGCTTGGATATTATTATTGTTTTTTTTTTAATTATTATTATTGTTTATTTATTTATTTCATTATTATTGTTATGATTTATTTATTTATTTATTTTTTTTTTTGCTCTAGCCACATCACTTTGCTCCAGCTTAAATTTCTTGAATTTGTTTGTCCCCTCTCAACTCTCCGGGAACCTGGCAGTGGCGGATCCAGACGGGGCGCAGGAGACCCGCTACCCTTCTATGATTAAAAAAAAAATGATTGACTGTACATGTTAAAATTGGAAAAATTTCGCCTGGACCTATTTTTTTCTCAAATTTTCGGGATGCACCACTCGTATTTAAAAATCCTGGATCCACTACAGCTATGGTTATTTCTTAGACGAAAAAACAAAATTGAAGAAATAATAACAATTGATTGTTAAAGGTTTTTTTTTTTCTCTCTCTGTTTTTACCATAACGGTAGAATATTTTTATTTTTATTATTTATATTTTTTACCAGTCCCTCCTTTTAATTCAACCCCTCACTTAGACAAGAAACCATTGTTTTTAAACCTAGATTTAAGACCAATAGCAACCCTACACGTCAAAAGCGTTTCATGGGATAGCAACGAGGGGGCTTTGGTAAGCCAAAAAAAAGTTGTCAGAATGGTAATTGTGGTGGATGAATTACTTTTAATTATTCGATACCCGGTCATGGTTTAGGAAAAATCCAATAAAAAAATTTAAAAAAAAATAAAAAAAAAAACCATCAAATTTATTTATGTGGCTGGATCAATAAAAAATCCAACCTTTTGACCAACAGTGTAGTTAAAAATGCAATGTTTTCTATCTCAAGAAAACAATACCATCTTATAACACCCTAATATTTTATTGAGTGTAGATGTAGTGTAACAGAGTATGGCAGGGGACATTTGGCCCGACCCCTTCGTCTTGATTAGGGTTGAGAAATTAAAAAAAGTATATTTTATCTAATATGAAACAAGCCCGTCCATTTATTTAGTTCATCTTGATTTAAAGAAAGCGCAGGCTGATTTTTTTTTTCATCCATCAATTTATTTGAAATCAATTAAGTGCTCAAAAAAAAAAAAAAAAAAATCATAATTATGAGGGGGTATAAGACCTCAGGAGCATAATAGGGAAAACAGAACAAAAAGGAAAACAAAATGTTTATGCAGTTATCAGAATGCATTGACTGTTCAACACTTTTAACTTGCCAATACAATGAATTTAATAATTATCTTATATTCATTCGTTATCTCTTTTTCCTCTCTTCCCCCTTTTCTCTCTCTCTCTCTCCCTTCTGTTTGTTTCTTGTTGTTGTTTTTTTAATTTTCTTTTTACTTCTCTTTCCTTTTTGTCTTCCCATTTCTCCCTATCTGTGTTTCTCTTCCGTTTCCCTTATTCTTTCCCGTGGTCCAAGGCTTTTGGTTTATACCTATTCCTAGATACACACATTAATCATTTTTTTTTCTTAACCAAAATATTAAGGTTTGTTTCGTAAATTACATAAATACCACTTGACGAAAATCTTTCTAAACATACTTCATGGCATGATAGTCATTACTAATAATAGTTACATTTACGTAATCACTTTATACATGTATCCTACTCGGTGTTTATAAGGGCTTTTAATGTTAACTAACTGTTACAAGGCTTAGTGATGCGACTCCGAAAGGCGCTCGCAGCATTCAATTATTATTGATAATATAACATCATATAATATAGCTAATTCCCAAATGAAATAAAGATTAAGGACCACAGTTATATCGAATTACATGTCGATTGATTATCCCATAATCTCTTCTCCGACATAATAGGAAGATTTTATCTTATTATTATTTTTTTTTTTAATCGAGGAGGGAAAAAAAATCGATGCATTCAAAGATATTGATTAAAAAATGAAAAGAATAGTAATAAAACATAATTTAGAGAACGACAAGGTAATGAATGTTTGTAAGGATAGCGTAGAGTAGTTTAATAGCTTCAATACTGATTAGGAATTATTCTTTTAAGTGTACTCTGCTCGGTAATGTTTACCATTACTAAAACTAGAATGATAGTTGGTAGAGCTCCTTGGAAGCTTATGATGACATTCCATGCAGCCATAGTACAACGACATGCAGGTATCCGAGGGTTGAGTGCATGTGTCCCAGCCTACCCTTTCGATGTTTTGAATAGATGCCTAGGATTCTGAAGGTCCTAACTGATCATCTCTCTGTTATTATCAAAATTACTCTCTCTCTCTCTCTCTCTCTCTCTCTCTCCTTCTCTCTTATTGTTCCATCACGTATGTTCGCCGCGATCGTTTTGTGTAAGCAGCCATGTTGATTCAGGTTTTACCTACTTATTTTATGAACGTTAATGACCGCGTGTTCTTTTCTTCTCTTTATGGTAATGCCATTATCATATCTTTCTTTTATTCCTCTATCATCTATTTATTATTCGTTTTTGCTATTTTCTTTTTGTACTAATTGACAAGACCCGTCTCATTTCACACATTCTTCATTAACCTATTTAAAGAACATAAACGATTCACACTCATCACCTTACCAAACTTCCCAAGAGTGTCGCTAGAATATACTATTTAGACAATGAGTACAACAAACCAAGGGTATAGACTATCTGCACATTCTTTCTTATCTTTGATTATATATATCTATATATTTGTTTTTGTTAAAAGTAGTGGATACAGTCTTTTTTTTCTGGGTATCTATCTATATGTTCCCACCTATCTCTATTGAATATTGTTATATGAGAGATATCACTGAAACCGTATTGAATAACAAAGTTCCATTATTTACATTTTATTATTGATTATTCATGACGCATTTTAGTCCCACATATTTTCATTTGGTGTTCTCTTGTTTTTTTGTCATATATTTTGAAATATGACGTGCGTTATACCATGAAATTTATCCTAATTAAAAAAAACATATTCATGTTCACCTTACCAAATTCATAAGAGTGTCGTAATATACTTTAGACAGAACAACAACATGGACACCTGCAAATTCGGAAGAAGACAAATTGGGTTAAAAGGTAAGCGAAAGGCAGGTTATTTGGCCTTAAACTGCTGCTGCGATTGACTAGCATGAAAACATGAGTGTCCTTTGCTTTTCCAGGCTATAATTTCAAAATTATGGAATATAAAATTGACCAAACTACTTTATTTGTTCGTTTATGTTCTTACAATACTATGCGGATGACTAACCTTGTTTTTCATGATGATCAAAAATAAAAGAAAATGGCATCAGAAAAATGCCGTTCTTTGTGTAGTTAATAATGAGTCCCATTCGTGTGGTCAGTTTGCAACACGCATGCGCAACATCGGCAATAAGCTGAAGCCTGTATGCTCGATTTCACGGAGATCGGATGAGATTCTGTAATGGCTGGAAAATACAAGATTTATTCCAGTTGCACGCAGTTTAAGAAGGTTATGATTGCGACATGTCTGTTTATGTAAGTGTGGCATTACATAACTTATATTTTTTGCCTGATTTTTACTTACTGCTTAGTGGTAGTTTTAACCATTCCATAATTAACTTTAAAATTTGATCGGGTTTCCCTCAAATCGGCTGAACTACTTTCACTTTTGCTGTGGCGCTATTTTGAGTGTACCTTGCTTCAAGTGCGTATCTTTATCAGTCATCGAGTCTCTTAATGTAATCTTAAACCCAATTCTTAGTTAATATTAGATGACACGAATTAAGCATATCTACAAGTAAATGTTGAGACTAAAACTTTGTAAATCTCATTAAATATTTTTACTGAAAATGTTGAAAAATTTTATCAGCATTGGGGACAACAAACGAGAAAAATTAAGCCATGCGGTGCTCTTAGGGGCTATTCTATATATCTTGTCAAATTCGGTCAGCGCCACGATAAGTGACCATTGGTTTGTATAGATTACAAAATACTGCCATGCAGCCATAGTACACGTCATCAGTATCCTATGTCTGAGTGCATGTGTCCAATAGTCTCTATCACGTAATATGTTCCTGAATGGTATGCCTAATCTTATGATCTCCTAACTATCATCTCCATGATCCCATTAATTAAAGTATGTTACTTGCCTAGCCCATACACTTAGATTTACTCCCTCAAAGAAGAATCTCGAAGAATTTGTATTGATGGCTCAATTGGCATCAGTGGGGCAGGGGCGGATCCAGCCTTTTTATAAAGGGGGGGGTTGGCTGGTATGCGAGGTAGCGATAGCGAGCGAGGAGGTGGTGGGGTGGAGAGGGGTGTCCCCCTCCACGAGTAGGGAAAAGTTTTGAAAATTGTGTGTGCGAAACTGACGTTTCTTGCATCTAAAACTTTAAAATTTTAAAAAATGGTCTCCGGATTTTTTTTTTTTTTTTTTTTTTTTTTTATTTTTTTTGGTGGGGGCGGGGTGCAACCCCCCCCAACCCCCCCTCTAATCCGCTTCTGGGGCCCGGGGGTATGTAACAGCATTACATAGCTAAAACAAAAATATGCAACTCAGCGTCTGAATAAAAGGATTGAAAACTTTTACAATGACACCTCAACCGAGGGGTAGAGGTATAGGGAAATAGCCATGTTTGACCAGTGCGCCAACATTGCTCTGGCGACAATTGCCCCAGGTTTGATTTCATCTAGGATTAAAGGTAAAGCATTTAGTTTAAGGCTATTACTCACTTATTCAGTGAGGGTTAGAGATTGACTGCAGAGCTATTTTCACTAGAGAAAATGTAGTGCAAACATTTGACCACAAATTTTGTGTGTCAGTATGATGTGAGATGTAATTCTACTTTTTGACAGCATATCCTTTTTATCCAAAATACTGTGTATCACATTTTGTTAGTATTTGTCTGTATATATTAATTTGCTTACCTCAAAATCATTTCTCTGTTGTCCACAATTTTATTTAATACTTTCTTCTCTCCTTTTTTTCCCTTAATGTCTGGAGACAACAGTGCGAAAGACCCTTTCAGAATTCCGCAGGACGCACCATGACAACTGGCATGAGCACAAGCAGAGTTTCACTGACGACCAGCTTGTGGTACTAACCGATCTGCTAAGTATCGCCCAACTACTATGCATGATGTAGCGTTCCGCTTGCTTAATGTAGTCCTTCCAAACCAAATATGATTGGATGGTTTATTTCCGCTTAGGTTTAAAAGCTATTGGTCCTATTCCCTCATTGTCTAATACCGCATTGGCTTAACCCATTTGGTCTACTAACAGTTTGGTCTAATTTTCACTGGTCTGCTATTAAAGTCCCAGACCGGACCGACAAATGAAATAGCCAAAAACGAAAGCTAATATGCTATATAATACAACAATTCCAAATTAAAGCGTTTTTATTGTCCATCTAGAAAGTATTTAATTAAAAAGATGACCGAACCTCAACCAGGCCACCCCTCCCGAATACTTGTAAAATTACCCCTAATTTAAAAGTGCGAGTGATGACGTCAAAAAATGTTAATGGAATGCTACAGCAGTCCTGTGGCCAGGCATGATTGACTTTGCCCTTTCATTTCATAACAATAGAATTCTAGCTCACAGGGCGTCTATTGTCCTGACATAGCAATACAAACGTGTTTTCTAAAGGCAAAACGCAATCATGCCAAGCCGCAGGACTGCTGTAGCATTCCATTAACATTTTTTGACGTCATCACTCGCACTTTTAAATTAGGGGTAATTTTACAAGTATTCGGGAGGGGTGGCCTGGTTGAGGTTCGGTCATCTTTTTAATTAAATACTTTCTAGATGGACAATAAAAACGCCTTAATTTGGAATTGTTGTATTATATAGCATATTAGCTTTCGTTTTTGGCTATTTCATTTGTCGGTCCGGTCTAGGACTTTAAACCAAGTGGTCATTTGACAACATGAACACTAAGGAAAATGGGAATGAGAATTGTAAATAAGCGGAATGGCAACTATACACAACAAAAAAAGTAAGTCCCCCCTTAATCAAATTGGTGTAACTTTTTAACCAAGAGGAATTTTACGAAATTTATAACATGTGCTTGTAGGTAATTTTATCAGCTTCCATTTTAGTGAATATTGCTGAAATTCGTTAAGTCATGCTTCAATGAGCACAGTCAAAAGGCAAAAATGTCACTTTTGAAAAGTCACAAGGTTAGTTTCATAACTTTAATTCAATAATATCGGAACAATTCCAAACTTTTCAACAAAAGATGTGTTCAGAAGGCTTGTTGTTCTTAATTTCTAACACATCAAATGACTTTTGGATTAAATTTCACTTTGGGTTGGATGACCATGGGTAAATTTGCAAAATACTTGCATTTTCTTTACAGCATTTTTACTGTTGAAAAATATTGAGATTTGACGGGGAATTTGCAACTGGAAGAGTGTTTTAAACGAATAGTACAATCAGTTCACGGTTGATATGAACACTGAACTAATAAAAGAAAAGATATTTTTAAAATTTGTTAGGTAAGGTATATTGTTCCCGTTTGGTGATTGAAAATCATTTTATGCAACAATAGTTTTGTTATATGTAGGGTGATTAGGGAAAACCGGCCTTAAGCTCATTTGCGCTTCAATTAGACGACATAAAAACAATAAAATCACAAAAGATAAATGAATTCTCAGTGTTGTCTTAGCTTCATCATTCAACGTTTTTCTCCAAAAGATTGAGGTAATCATAATACTTTTGTTGAGGCAGTTATATGCAAATAATGACGTCATCGTAAATTGTCCGGCATTCACTACATGTTAGGAAATACCGGACAGTATGTTTTTACTCCTTGTCTTTTTTTTTTTTATAAGTTCTTGTCTGAAGCACTGATTTTGAATGTAACCATTAACTATTAACATGTTTGTACTGATTTTTATTATTATTATTCTTTTAGAAGAGTATATGCATTTTACCTAAAATTTCAAAACACTCAGAAATAACTTTATTATCTCATGCTATGAGTCATGACATATCACAATATAATAAAGAGAAATTAGACATTTCAAATTGTCAAAACTTTAATGAATAAATATAATACATTATGCACTTACTATTTGATCTACATGCTTAGGAACTCAACCTGAAAGTAAAAACAAACAACCGTCCATGTGGTGCCCCGAATTCCTACACAAAAATGACTGACTTGCACTTTTCAACATCGTGCCACCACCAATACACAGGCTTTGTACAGTGCAAACACTCTAACACGTTTGTCCCCACCCTCCACACATTGTCATAATGCATGAATAGAGGTATGCCCAATCTTTTTTATACCATCACATTCTCTAAAATGTCCATTTTTACATCGGCCATTTTTCAGGCGCTCAAATTTTCCTACCTTGACAGATGTGGTAGTTTTTCTCGGAGATTTCTCACATTGTTTGTTGTCGAATACAGCATTCAACCTTCCAGACAGACCACCTGACCAATAGATGCCGGTATTTCAACTCAGTTGATCTTATGTTGGCAGCTAGGGCTGGACATGTGGTGACCGTCCGATATTCCCTACTGACGCGGTATTCCTAATCTACCCTATGTCAAAATATTTTTCAAAATCATGCTATGGCATTTTATAAAATTCACGCTTAATGAACACGTGATACGTGAAAAGCCATTTTGTCGTTTGTGGACTAAATTCAATTGCTTCACTTTGGATAATTGTCACAGACCTCTGTGGATAGTTTATTCGATTGAGTTTTTCACGAAAATTTCAGTGTTTTATGCAGGGGCGGATCTAGGTTTTTTTCCAAGGGGGGGGGGTTTGAGGGGGATAAAAAAAATCTGCGAGCGGAGCGAGCAAACGAGCGCGGTGCGCGAGTTTTAGACAATCCCCGATTTTTAGGCCTATACTGTGACCTAAAACGAGGAATTATTTAAAACAATTTTAGAGTTGGAGTTTATTTGTGCATTATGATAGGCAGCGAGCGGCAGAAGCGCGAGCCGAAAATTTTGGGTTATAAAAGATATATGGAATAATAAGGGGCACTTTTTTTTAGTATTAATTAATTTTTAAAAAGATAATTGTGTATTGTAGACCCCTATTATAAGTATCTGCGGAGGGCGAAGCGCGAGCTGAGAAATTTTGAGCTCTTAAAATTGAAGTTATTTGTGTATTATGATTTAGTATCAGCGAGCGGCGAAGCGCGAAGCCGAAAATATTGGGGTTTTAAAAGAGATACTATGGAATAAATAAAGGGGCACTTTCTAGTATTAATTATTTTTTTTTAGATAATTGTGTATTGTAGCCCTAATTAGTATCATGCGAGCGCGAAGCGCGAGCCGAAAATATTGGGTTTTCAAAGATATATGGATATAATAAAGCAGGGCAACTTCCTAAGTTACTTTCTATTTGTTCGCCCACCCTCCTCTCCTCCCCCCAAAAAAGAAATAATAATAATAGTAATGATGATGATAATGATAAATAAAATAAATACATAAATAAAATAAAATGAAATTACAAGTTAAAAAAAAAGATAAGATTTAAAAAAAAAAAATGGTCCCCGGATTTTTTTTTTTTTTTTTTTTTTTTTTTTGGGGGGGGGGGGGGTTGCAACCCCCAAACCCCCCCCCCTCTAGATCCGCTTCTGTATGCTTCAGTGAGCAGAAGATATTAACAAAATATGGATATAAGAAGAAATTTCAGAGCTTTAGCCCTACCCCGTGCCTTATCAGATTCTCAATTTAGCGTTTGTTCCTGTTAGTTAATACCACCATGAAGTTGTGTGCCAAGTTTCGTGAAAAAACTCTCAGTAGAATTAACAAAAATTATCAATGAAATTAAGCCGAATTTCAATTTTGTTGACATTTTGATTTTCTCTCCATTGACATTTTGTACAATTTCGAGGTAAAAACAAACCCTAAATCAGCATCCTGGAACTTTTTAACAAAAAGGTGTTGAGCAATAACATTTGGCAGTTATGTTTATACACTCATCGACTAACTTATGTGCGAATATGAGATAAAACCGTAGCGTAATGCATGAATAAACACACATTAAAGGCAAATTTGTCATGACAAAAGTCACAAAACTCACCTTTAAAGTGTGCTCCCTCGTCCATGACACGACGAATAGTGCCCATGTTCTCACAAAATGTGTCGATCATGTTGATGATAATATCTGATGGCAATTCTTTAAATAAAATTGTTGGATTTTACCATTTTTAGAGGTCTAAACATAATTCTTAAAATTGTGCTCACTCATCCATTAAAAATAGTGCAATGTATCGGGATTGGGGTTAAATGGTCAAATTTCGGATGATAAAACCACATTTTTACTTTAAACGTTGATCACTCATGCATGTCTCAGGGGATCGATGGCATTTTTTAACAGAAGGTACTTAATAAGTGTAGAAAACCCCCCTCCAAATTATTTTGCTCAAAACAATCCCGTTCAAAAGTTACATCATTTTGATTAGGGGGGGGGGGACTTACTTTTTTTGTTGTGTATAGATCAAAGGGGAATTACACAAATTGGTTGTAGACGAAATGGAATTAGACCATGTCGGATGAGACCAAACGGGCATTAGTCAAAGTGGGTTTAGACCAAGAGGTAATATACCGATTGGACCACTAATGCCATGATCACACTTGATCATGATCACACCTGATCATTCATGTATTTGCAAATACTCACAGTCTGCGCCATGTAGCCGCAAGCTTATTATCATTTTGTAATCATTTTGTAATCATCTAATGACTATAGCCACATCAACAATATGCTCCAAAAATGCTCCAAATTTTATTGTCCGAAACAAAGATGACCGGATATTTGTTTTGCCCCTTTTCTCGTGGGCCTGGCAGCCGCTGAGCAGCGCCAGAAGGACGTTGCTCTATCCCCCTCGTGTTGAACGCCAAACAGGGAAGCAGCAACTACCATTTTTTAACGTCTTTTGGTATGACGCGGCCGGGGATCGAACCCACGATTTGTGATTCCTTGCATTTCAACATGGCTGGAGAATATCACCACCATGCTTCCGCATACCTTAAAAAATATACAACTCCCTGCATCTGACGATTGGGTTTTATGTGAAAAACAACCAGATGCAGAGATGTGTATAACCAATGCACGGCCAGTTGCAACCATGGCTTAACTTTGACTAGGGATGTAGATTGGTCAGGTGCTTACCCATAGAGGTGCTAACATGCAGAACTTTTGGTCTATTGGTTATGTTACTGGACTCTCAATTGTAAGGTAGGCCTGCAGGGTTCATGTCCCACTAACATACTCTATTATGACATTAATCTATATCCACCGTACTCATCAAAACACACTATTTCAATTATTTAAACATTTGTAAAATAGATAGTGCTAATTCTATATACGGTACTGGTTTCATTCTGGAAATCTAATTTTACCCAATGATGACGGGAACCGGGTACTCCCTATAAGCCTATGGGATTAAGTCATCAATGGGTTAAAAAGGAGAATCGATGAGGTGCTTATGGAATATACTGTTCAGATACTTATTTGCACGATGATGTGTACTCAAATGATATATTCTAAGAGATAGTGTGTATTAATATGAACAGGAGTACCGGTATTTACATAATGAATTTCCATACAGTCTGTTTCAAAATAAAGGTTATTCAATCTGAGAGGGATCATACTCCAATCTCATTTATTTTGGCAATTTATATGTGACATTATAATTAGTGAGCAATTCTTAACCTTCGCAATGATACCTTACTTGTATTACATATGTCACACATACATGTCACCCATGATTTATAAATGAACGTGACAGGTACAAAATCAAGTCTTTCTAAAGGACTGAGAGAATGTTTTCACAACTGCCACACATCATTGAACAGTAATGCTGCAATGTTGTGTGACATGTTCTCAAAACTTGAAAAAAAAAATTGATTTTGCACCTTCATTTATAATTTTCTCAAAAATCTGTGACATATATGATGCTGAAACATGTTGGGTTTCATTGCAAAGGTGAGAAGTTTCTTATTAATTCTACATACAAATAGCCCCCTCAGATAAGCTTGGAATATTGCCCCTCTTATATTTGACAATGTATTTTGATACATACTGTATAAGCCCTTAGGATACAAGAATAAGGTTGTTCCTGTCTCAATAATGTTAGTAAGGTTCAAATTACAAACATTTTTACAAATCATCTGCTCTGAGGTTTATGTTAGGTATAACATTTGTATGTGTTTTTTCTAATGTTTTTTTTGTCTTGAAAAAATCAACCTTTTATTCTGATTGTTGCAATCATCAAAGAAAATCTTTTTATGATACTTTTTAAAATCAATAGGGATATTATTTGTATAGTTATTGGACTTTAGTATGTTACACACTGATGTGTTCATAATAAAATGTTTCTAGAAGGACAAGATTAAAATTGTAGCTATTCAGCCATATATACATATATATGTGCAAACTTGATGTCTGCACATACATCAATTTCTTTCTTACATTCAAACAAATCTTTTCATTTAAGCTTTGTTTCATACCATGGCTATATTTTTATTTGAAGTCATATTATTCTCTTGAAAGAAGGAATATATGCAGCATTAATAGGTTTAACATTGAAATAAGAGTTCAAAATTTTATAATACTAAAAACTACAATTTTGAGTTTGCCAAGATGTACAGATACAATGAAGTCGGCATTGATTATCACTCAGATAATATTGTCTTAGTTTTACCTTGTTTTACCATGCCATTTGAAAATACATGTTATGTCTTTGAACTGTAAAAAAAAATTTTTTTTTCGAAGGGTAACAATTATGAAACACATATGTTGAGAATTGAGACATGGCTTGGTAAAGATTCTAGGCACTTTCCAGTTCTTTGTACAGTCCACTCTTGATTTAGTGAAATGCTTGGGACCTTGTTAAAAATCTTCTTATTGAAAACACAAAGGCACATAAGAATTGGAAATTAATTAATTGCCTTTTTTAACAAAATCTTGTTGCATTCAGGCTCTGTAATGAAAGTCCTTTCATGTCATCTGTGTCTGAAGGCTGTTTAATGGTTTCTGAAAACTATACCAGTCAGCGCCCTTTTGTTTCTGAATATCATGATCACACCTTTCATTGAGGTATTTAATGATTTATTTAGTAGTTACAGTCCTCTCCTGTTACAATGATCTGTTCTATGACAAGGAACATTTGAATGCATCAGTTTGGTCCCTACCACTTCATTATAACAAGAGTCGACTGTATAGAATAATGTTTAGGGCCTAATATCTGGCCCTAATAGCACTGTTGTATGAAAATTATTTATATTATATTTTAATTTAAGTAAGATAAAGGAGTTTATACAGTAATATTAACTGCAAGATGCCATCTCTTTGTTATGAGATTTGTTAGATCTTTTTTTTTTTTCAAATCACAAAGTGGATGTTTGTTTCTTGGGACATTTGAATTGTACCCAGTTCTATAGATATCAGGAACTATTGCTATTTCTCTTTTATTCATTCAGTTAAATGTTTGTATCACTATCTAGGTTTTTTGTTTTTGTTTTTTTGTTTTTGTTTTTTTTTAATAATATTTTGTCTGCTTGATCCAACATGTCTTTTTCAATTAATGGAGATAAGAATATGGTAGCTGAAGTTTTTAAAATGTATTCAAATTTTTAATTTGAATGCCAGGGAAAATAAAAATTCTCTCCTTTGCACTCAAAGGGGGATCTAATTCACTCTTGTTGTATTGGAAAGTATGATTATCTATGGATGAAATCATTTGCTTTTAAAGGTTGAGAAAATGAATAGTAGTTTTCATTCGAGATTACATTCAATATTTGGTGAAGGTGTATTATTGTATGAGGTGCATTATAAAGATGCAATAAAGATGACATCATTGAAACAAGATCTAAGTATATATTGTATCGCTTCCTACCTCTCGCCGAACTGTTCTTAGTTAAAGATGTGGTGATGTTTGCTGTGTCTGTAAGCAATTCATATTTGTTCTATCACAATCTTGTTGATACTAGTAGTAGAAGTGGTGTGGTCGAGTGGATAAGTTGGCGGACTGACGATCACAAGGTACGCGGTTTGTATCCCGTCCATTCCACTAATGTCCTTTCGCAAGATATTAATCTACAATTTGCCAGACTTGACCCAAGTAAGATAAATGGGTACCGGTAGGAAGAAATTCCTTTAATGCCTAAAGCGCCCTTTATTAGGGCAGCTATGGCTATAGCCGGGTAATAATATACAGCTGCGCCACTGGTAAGTTTACTAGATAGTCGGTGCATTATAAATGCCAAATATTATTATTTTTAATACTTTCTCATTCTGTCCCTCCCCCCACCCTATCTGTCTCTCTGATTCTTTCTCTCATGTGTTCTCTGTCTCTTTCTCTCCTCTCTCTGGTTTAATTGCCATATTAAGATCCACCTGAAAATGGTTAAATGTAACTAAAAAGGTATTTTTTTTCGAACCCCCCCCCCCTCAACTAAACAACATTGACCAAATTTGGTCCAAATGAGAATTTTTTTTAAGCAGTTTATCTTCTTCTCTCTTCCTCCTTTCCTCTCTTTGGTTGTTGTTGTTGTTGTTGTTTTATTTGTTTGTTTGTTTTTTTTGTTTCGTTTTGTTTTGTTTTGTTTTGTTTGTTTGTTTTTTTTTGTTTGTTTGTTTTTGTTTGTTTGTTTGTTTGTTTTTTTTTTTAGGGGGGGGGGGTCTGGTTATTTTAGAAAATTTAACTTCCTTCATCCAATAAAATCGAAAGCAAATTACGAGGAAAAAACAGTAACTTGAAAAACTGTCAGTTAGCGGTGAAGGGCAAGAGATTTTGATCAGCCAAAACATTATGTGGAATAGCTGACATGGCTGAAAAGGGTACTTTTGTGAGACAAAAGTAAATAATAAAATAAGAAAGTAAATAAAAAAAAATCTACAGGTTTGTTCAAATGCAATGCAAAATATTTTCGAAGCTTTAAGAACATTCAGAAATAAACGAGCTTTAAAAAAATAATGATAATATGATGCCCCGCCCCTCAAAAAAAAAAAAAAAAAAAGTGTGTGGGGAAAGTGTTCCTCTGACCGCCCCTTGTATGGTTTGAATCCCATGCATGAACATCAAATATGCATTTTTGTTATTTCGCAGGGCGCAGGAAAAAGGGTGGACGAGGTGTGCAAAACAACAAATTCTGAGGTCAATTCACTGGTTATGTAGGGGCTACAGCCCCTGCCCTCTTGCTTTTGTGGCCCTCTTTCTACTCCCCTCAGCTCTGCCTTCGACTGTGGCACCTGTGGCACCTTAAGCCCAGCGCACACATTGCGATTGCGAATGCACTGCGATCCGATTGCAACAAATTGCCAAATCGCATCGCAGTGCAATCGCATCGCAGGCCAGCGCACACATGCAACAGGTGCTGCATATCACCATGGTACCCCCTCTTTTACGCGCAGGCGCGCAGTAATACACCTCCATCTCTAGCCAATCTGATTGCTGAAATTATCAAAATCGCAGGAAAATCGCAGGAAATTTGACATGTCAAATGTCTGAGATTTGGTCTGCGTTCTTTCTGCAACAACATCGCAATCGCAGTGCAGCGTGTTGCAGGTTGGCGCAACACTGCGATTTTGTTGCAATCGATCTTAGTGCAATCGCATCGCCAATGTGTGCGCTAGCTTTAAGCCCAGCGCGCATATTGCGATGCGATTGCACTGCGATCCGATTGCAACAATCGCATCGCAGGCCAACGCACACATTGCAACAGGCGCTGCATATCACTATGGTACCCCTCTTTTACGCGCAGGCGCGCAGTAATACAACCTCCATCTCTAGCAAATCTGATTGGCTAAAATTATCAAAATCGCAGGAAAATCGCGGGAGATTTGACATGTCAAATGTCTGAAATTTGGTCAGCGATTTTTCTGCAACACATTGCATCGTCGTCCCGAACAATTGACAAGCAACACAAAAAAAAAAAAAAAAAAAAGAAAAAAAAAAGCCGTTATTCAGATTTAACGGGGTGCCTAAAAAAAAACAGTTGTTGTATGTCCGGACAGGTTGGATGTCCGGACACTCAATTTTAACCAGCCTTTGAAAGGGTTTTAAATCAATATCTTTGAAGTTTTTTCAGCACAAAATGTGAGAAATAATTGTGGAGAACAAATATTGATGGTGATAAGAAGTACATTTCTGGCTTAATCCTTAGACGAAAAACCAGGCTTAATTTTTTGTTAAGTGTCCGGACATCGCACCCCCCATCCTATGTACAAAAGGTATGCTGATTTCTCAATCTTACGGGGTGCGCTAGCACCTTCAGCCACCCCCCTGGATCCGCGCCTGGCAGTGCAATATCGCATCGCAATGTGTGCGCTGGGCTTTAGCATCAGCCAGCGCAGCTTGAGCAGCCACGTCAACTTGCTTACGCGCATTGTATTGTTTACGTCATGTTACGTTACTATCTGTGCGCCTGCACTGTCACTGTAACTTCAGCGCGTTGCTACCAAAGTCATCACAAGTTAATTATGATTGCAACTAACATCTTTTGAGCCATGTGAATAAAGTTGTTTAATCTTTGAAATCGACTGGGAGAAGTTCGTGTTGGTTTTGGCAAGCATTCTGCTCGTCGAGGCCAAATTGAAACGCGGAGAGTTCAACTCAGAAAAAGTGAGTAATTGAGGCCAAGTTATCTTCATGATCATTGGCCTTCGATAAGAACAAGAGTGGAAAATGATGATGTAAAAATAAATGACAATAAAAATCATAGAAATATCATATTCAGTTGAAATATACAAAGATAGTTAACAAATGATACGTGTGACACCATCTTGCAGAAAATTGGAAGTATACAGGAGACTGGGGTAATTATGACCCCGGGGTAATTATGGCCCCTTTGTCTTTGAGAGCTTATAATTCTTTGCTGCATTACACAATGATAATTATTGTTTTACACATGCCTAGCTAAACTCTTCCTACTATCATGTGAGAAAAACAAGCCATTTACTTCAAATTTTGTGCTTAGGGGAGCCTGAAATTGACGGCAATCACAACTCTGTTCGTTGGAAAGTGGCAAGTCTGCTTTTTTGTTTGGGGTGTGATATAATTAATTAGAATCATTTAAGATGAAATTTTAATTGAAATAGAAACAATAGCAACTAACAAACACAACATAAAAAGTTCCACCTGAATATCTCCAATAGTAGAGCTGTAAAGAGGATGTCACTTGGGGTAATTATGGCCCCAAATTCATAAACAGTGTATAAGCGCAGATCCCCATCTGCGTTAACATTAAGTTGTATGATAATGTACATACATTTTTGTATTGCTATGACTGTAGAATTTCATCATTTTGGCTGAACCAATTATTGATTTAATCATTGTTGGTGGTTGATAAGTGTATTAGGAATACCCAACAACATTTATTATACATTACCATAATAAATTAGAATAATATCGTTTAATTCATACAGTCATGACTAAAGGGGCCATAAATAAACCAACCCGTGGGGTAATTATGGCCCCACAAAGTTGTTAAGATAATGGTAATTAATATGCAAATGAGAAGTCACAGGTTTATACTTTCCGTTGTATATTATAGGTATATAGACTGACTTTTTTTTAAAAATACCTTATTAAAATATTATTGGAATTTTCATTTAATGGTAGTAATAGGAAATGTGAAATAGGGGGCCATAATTACCCCAGTCTCCCCTATATTGTGCTTAACATCATAAATTTAAACCAAAATACTATATAAATTAAAACAAAAATGTGCTAACCCTGGGATGGCGCTCAACCAAAATGAAATTAAAAATATTTCAATTTTTCTTTATCTATATTCATGTTTCTATTGAAAACTATAAAAATTGTTATATATTACGAATATGTATACTGACTAAGATTTGAAATAACATGCACAGTCAGTGCTTATTTAATAGTGTTGTTTTCATCTGGAGAAACTACATATCGTGCACATCGGTGCAATGTCATAGTCATTATTACTTATCATCATTTCTTAAAAGAAAAATCGTGGTTTGAAATTTAACAGTATTGCAGACAACATATGAAATTTTATAAATTATGGAATATACTATAATGAAATGAAGACACAAGACCCTTGATCTCTGTTAAAGAGTCAAGTGAATTAGAAAATGAATGTAACTATGTAGAGGGCAAATAACTGTAAGTGAAGATAGGCTTTAATATCAATAAAGTTTAAGTACAATATGTTTTCATGTGCGTTCCTTTCGAT
>CALNVZ010000174.1:45577197-45592096 GCA_940671915.1 Paracentrotus lividus | reverse complement strand
TGCGAATGATCATTAACGATTATGAAAGAACATAAACGAAATCGATTGCTCTAAACGTTAACTTAAATTATCGATAGCCCCGCTCCGGGACGGTATCGTTTAAATTGAATGAACATTAACGAATTCGATTGAAAAGGGTTTAAAATCGACCGGGAAAACCTATATTATACGGGAAAAGCAAATAAACTAATGCTGCAGTCACACAGACACGTACCTATAGATACGTTCGTGTTGTTTCAATCTTATTTCTTCTTCTATTCTATCACTTCTTACGTAGTTCTTTGCTTTACTGGATGAACGAAATTATCAATATTTCCACTGCTGACTATGATGGGTAGGCGTCCGTGGGGATCGGCAAAAAAGAACATAATTTTTGGACGCAACCGGACGTAACTCAACGTAAGTGTCTGTGTGACTATAGCACAAGGGGAAAAATGTTCTTCCAATGGACCAGAACAAGCGAGCAAAAATGTAACTTGAAGCAATTAAATAGCTCACATGTCACTTACACATTTTAATTCAAGCAGATATCATTCACATTGTAAAATATACCTCAACTCTCAGTCAAACTGGATAAAAATGGGAGGAAAGAATAAAAACCCAATGGACGGACTTAACTCAATCCCCTATGATTGGTATGCGACCTTCTTGGAGGCCGATATTATTCTTTTTAAAACAAATAAGGGGAAAGTATAGCGGAAAGATAGAGAGAGAAAGGAAAAGGTAATGAAATCTATGGTGGACTGCTGGCATGGTATCGAAACATTTTTATATGTAATTATAATAACATAACATTCCTTCTTAATTTAATATACATTTTCAAAAAAGAAAAAAAAAAAAAAAATGGGCGTGGGTCGGGTGAAAATCGTTTTTTTTTTTTAATGTTGGTATTAAATTTGTATAGGTAACAATCCAAATAAAATAGAATTATGTGCCTAACCCCCTGTGCTGCTACGGGCACTGCTGCTAGTATATTTTAAATTGCGTAATGAGAGGATGCTGCAGGACCCAGATGAACCCCCGTGAAAGGTTCATGTACATGATTGAGCTCCTCAATCCAGTGATGTAAAACAAGGGTTCAAGCGAATAGAATTGTAACCTATAGTTTTCAAACATGATAGTACGTTTCATTGAAATCTATTTTACTTTTACAGTAATATGCATAGTAATACCAAGCTAATATTCGATGAAGTTGAGCTAAACATCAGCTTATTACATAGTGTACATTCATGTGTAAGAGGCAAAGACAGGATTAACAATGTCCGGTTTATTGCAATGTGTGTTTGAGTTAGGAAAAAAATATTGGTAAACCACGTAAAAAACAGAGTCTTCAAGTCGGAGTTAATCTCTCACACGTCGAGGACTAGTATAATGAATTGTGTTAAATTGGCAAAGCGGACGCCGCCCCGCCCCCCGCCTGGCCGCTTATCGCACGACGCGAGCGTGGACGTGAAAATTTTTGAATGTAGCATTTTTTTTTGCATCGCCACAGGCCGCCTGGTCCGGCTGGGGAGCGTCGGGAGGCTCGACGTGGTCTGGTCGCTCGTCGGCCGGTAGTGATACTGAGAAGTATGTATAAAACATTTAATGAGAAGGCAAATGTGGGTGTGCGCCAGCAAAGATGCTGAAATTTCGAGAATTTGTGGCCGCCGCTGTGGACTGAAAAGTCCTCTGGAGTCGCAGCCGATACGGTGAAGTCCGAGGGACAGGGTCAGATACGGATAGGTGGTGCATAGCAGGGATTATGATTAGAGTGATGAGTGGTTTTGGCGAGAAAAATAGCGTATATCTCGCTACATTGATTTAAAGAAGATTTAGTGAGCAATATAAATATTTAGGGTAGGCCGGTATAAATTGATTTTCTGATAATAGGAATGGTAAAGAATGACCATTTGGAGATCTTGAAGCCTTCCAGGCAGCCATAGTGTTGAATAAGTATTCAATCGGCTCGGGCGCGGGCTTCAAGGCAGGTGGTTGGTGGTGGTCAGGGCTAGGTTCGTGTTTTCCAATGATCGATTGGGGAAGATTTGGTGGCATTGGAGCTAGATGGAGTGACTGCTTGCGTATGGTTATGGAAAAGGGCTTGCCAGGGACCGAGGCGAGATGTGATGAAGACCACCGTGTCAGATACATGTGGATGAGTAGATGGTTTGAGCTCGCTGCCAGGAGTCTGTGCTGGATGCGCGCTAGGGTAGTGTGAAGACAGAGTGGAGTGATGTCACAAGAGCGATTAGAAGATCGTATGCGTCTCTGTGGTGGGTTACGATTGCCTGTAGGAGAGTCGTGGTGATGAAAGGGTGATGTTTTCAATGTGAGAATCGTATATGACCTTATACAAGGTGCAAGGATGCAAAGTGATTAGATGATGCTGAGAAGAGAGCCGATATGTGTGTGTTATCGGGAAGTGGAGCGGCATATATTATATGGGAGAGTGCCTATGCAGGTGAGTGCGATGGTACGAAGGTTGGTAGATGGCAGTTAGTTAAGCATGGATGGCAGATGAATAGTGGAGGAGGGCAAGATGGAGTATCGGGGTTCAGAGGAATTCACACAGGTTGATGCTGCTACGGGATTTTAGGTATTTGGCAGATGCGTGGTTGTGTTGCGAGTACGAAAGTAGTTAGTAAATATTCGAACATAAAAACTGGATTTTAACCGAGGATTATCTTCCACATCAGAGGATTACAATGGATTTGTGATGCATAAGGCCTATAGCGTTAGTTGTTAAAATATGCGTAGGTGGTGGAGATGGAGATGTGGCACGATCGGCTTGCGATGGGAGGCCTGGTGGGCAGATGAACCGCCCGGGAGGAGGGTTTCATGGTAGCAGTGGATTTTGAGCTGGGCGCTATCCAGGTGAGTGGGTACGATAACAAGTGTGGTGTGCTATTGGATGGGCGAAAAGGAATTTGTAACCGTAAGTAGGTTTTCAGGAGCGATGGAAGTACGCGTTGTCATGTGGAAGGGATGCGATGTGATGTGTGTTTACGGCTGCTTTACCGGAGGTAAGGTGTCGCGATCGCTAGTAGGTGAATGGAGCGTTGGAGAGGAGTCTAGAAGTAGTTCTGATGGTGAAGTTGGAGGCTAAACATCGAGCTTAATTACGATAGGGTCTGGTAGCGATGTCATGTGTAGGGAGGTCGAGGCAGACTAGGATTAACGAAGGTCCGACTTTTAGTTGGCAGGAGGTGGGTGTTGTGTGTTGAGTTATGGCGGAGTAAGTAAAATATTCGAAGGGGGACAGGTGGTTGTAAGACAGGTTGAAGTCTCTGTGGGTGTAGTTCTTCTACCAGGGTCAGAGGACCAGACTATAGTGGGTGGGTGTAGTGTTCGCGAGGCTGTGAGGGGGTGATGTTGTAATATGTGTGTAGTAGTTGCAGAGCGAACCGCCCCGGTCGCTGCGTGCTGGGGTTGTATCGGCACTGGAGCCAGCGTGGATGTGAAGATTATTTTGATGGTTGAACATTTTGTGGTCTGCCCGCAGGGCGTATGGACAAGGAAAAAAGAAAAAATGGGTGGGGTGGGTGGTGCGCGTTCAAAAGTCTGAAAATGTTCAATTTGGGGCCCCCCTGTAAATGAAATCCGTGGGGGACTTGCGCCGCTGCACTACAGGGAGACGAATGTCGACATGCAAATATAATATAGGTTTGCAGAAAAAGACATCCTTCATTGATTTAAAATTAAGTACAAATAAAAATATTGAGGTATTAATTATTTTCTAATATAAATGGTAAAAATACCATTGATGTTGAAGCTTCAATAGCCTTCAGGCCTACATAGTTCAGTTCCAGTGATCGAAGATTTGGCATGGGGCAGATACCTCTTGCGTAATAAGAGGATGCAGCAGGACCCAGACTACACCCCCTGTAACTTCCACGTCCATGCTTGAGCTCCTCAATCTGGTGATGTGAAACAAGAGTTCAGGCGAACAGAATTGTCACTTACAGTACATAGTATCCAATCATAATAGTATGTTTCATTAAATCTATTAGACTTTCACAGTACAATGCATAATAATATCAAGCTGATTTTTAATGAAGAGTTGTGTAAGAGGGAAAATATTTGTTGAAAGTCCCAAGGTCCGATTAAAAAAAAGAAAAATGTGTTTGTATAATAAAATATGTTCGAACGTAAACAGCAGATTTAACCGAATAAACAGGGGCTTGATGTAAAAAGGGGGACCATTATGTACCTTTAATATATAAAATATATATATATATTCCCTGTTGTGTGAAGCGGATGCCAAGCGCGAACTGAGAATGTTCAATATACCTAAAATGTGGCATATATCAGTCTCAGAGACATCTCCAACTTGCCATGAGACGGGTTCGAGACGTCTCCTGAGTTTCTGCGACATTTCATGAATCGCATGTTCATCTAGTTCACTTTTTCCATCGCGGAGACGTCTTTGCGAAGTGATATCCCACCGTAAGTCCCCTTTCTTTCTTTGATTCATTAAACATCTTGGTAGCACTTTAAATCAGGATTAATATGCATGCCAACAATCAATACATAAATGGCATAACAATGAATCAAGTACCTTTGACTGAGAAGCTGCTTCGCAAATTCCTTTGTAGAAGTCAGCATCATCACGTTGATAGACTATGAGCAACGATCGTAAGTTCTGCAGGGTGAAGAAACCTACTGCTGCTAGGCAATATGATGCAATCGAAACCTGGTTAGCACTCAAATTCCCATCGCCGGATAAATCTGTTCCTCATCTGGTTCACCACAAATTTAAAAAGGGGTTTGGAATCTAATAAGATATGAATTTATAATGCGCTCATATCTTAACATCTTTGGCTCATCAAGGATTCCAGATAAGTGTTAAAAAAACATAAGAACATTGAAAGACTTGAAATACGCATTGCAACATCGAGTTAGATATTTGATAATTGATCGAGAGGGGGGGGGGGGGTTCAAGGCTGTGATTTTTTCTGAAGTCGGCAGTCAATGCACATTATTTGCAATATACAGTCAATAATAAATTTAAAACTCGATTCAATTTTTTATTCTTTTCTTATTAGTAATGTTTTTATTTATCTTTTCCCGCATAGTGCCTGCTAAAAGCGCTTACAGTATTATTATTACCACAGATCCACTGGGCATTTTAACTCCAATATCTTTGTAGTCAGACTCAGTTATAGCGCCTTATATGGAACATTATCCCCGGGTAACCAGCTTGCCACCTGGGTGTGAAGTGGCGCGTAAGTGCCAAGTGCGGGAATCGAACCCACGACCTTTGCATTCCCAGTCGAGTGATACGACCACAACAGGCGCAGATCCAGGATTTTCCAGAGGGGGGGCCCAACTTTGAAAAAAAAAATCTTGCGAGCGGAGCGAGCAAACGAGCGCGAAGCGCGAGTTTAGAACTTTCCCCCACATATAGGCCTATACTGACCTAAAAGGAGGAATTTAAACAATTTCATTTTTACTCCTATGAAAACAAAATGATAATATATACTAGCAACAAAAAGAAAAAAAAAAATCGGAATACTTTAAACAAAACTTTAGTGATTTGAATATGTATTTCAAATTGCCACCATGAATACGATTATTACCCCCATTATAATTACATCAGACGCTGCGAGCTCAAACTATGCCATTTAATTACCAGGAAGAACGGCAGTTTATGCCCAAGTTGTTATGAAAGAGGCTGTGGAACGAAGTTGAAAGTTGGGGGAGGGGTTGAGATGGAAAAGGGGGCAATTGAGACCAGAGGCATACAGAGAAATGTATTCGGATGAATAGGGGTGCACCCCCCAAAATTGCATTTTAATTGATGATTTTAAGAATGTGTTTCATTAATGAAATAAAAACAAAGCGAGCGCGAAGCGCGAGCCGAAAATTTTTAGCTATTATTTGAGATTATTATGCATTATAGACCCTATTTAGTATCCACGAACGCGAAGCGTGAGGTGAAAACTTTGAGGTAAAATTTGAATTAATTTTGCATTATATACCCTATTGAATTTGTATCTGCGAACGCAAAGCGCGAGCTGAAAATTTTGGGTTTTAAAAGATATATGGAATAAATAAAGGGGCATTTCTAGCATAAAAAATTGTAGATAATTGTGTATGATAGACCCTATTTAGTATCCGCGAGCGCGAAACACGAGCTGAAAATTTTGAGTTAATTTTGCGTTATATATCCTACTGAATTGGTATCTGCGAGCGCGAAGCGCGAGCCGAAAATTTTGAGCTAAAAATGGGAGTTATGTGTGCATTAAGGTTTAGTATCTGCGAGCGCGAAGTGCGAGCTGAAAAATTTGAGCTAATTGTGCATTATATACCCTAATGAATTGGTATCTGCGAGCCGAAAATTTGGGGTTTTAAAAGATATATAGAATAAATAAAGGCGCACTTTCTAGTATTAAAAATTGTAGATAGTTGTGCATTATATACCATTCTGAATTGGTATCTGCGAGCGCGAAGCGCAAGCCGAAAATTTTGAGGTTTTAAAAGTTATATGGAATAAATAAAGGGGCATTTTCTAGTACTAGAAAATGGTAGATAATTGTGTATCATTTATAGACCCTATTTAGTATCCGCGAGCGCAAAGCGCGAGCCGAAAATTTGGGGTTTCAAAAAATATTTTGAATAAATAAAGGGGCACTTCTAGTATACCCATGAGGCCGACTATTTTCCCAGGAGGCCGAGGGCCCAGGAGGCCGAGGGTCCACGAGGCATCTTTTCTTTGTGAAATTTTGAAACTTTAGTTTTAAATATTTTCCTTATTTTCACTTTTCGTTAGTAATGTATTTCATTTTCTTTAAAAAGCCGTTTGAGCAATTATTGCAAAATACAATATGAGAAAAATCGGCCTCGTGGGCCCTCCCCATATTAAAGGCCTTAGTTATGGTCGTTTAGAACCAAATTAAAGCCTATTTCGCGCTTCTTATTGAATAAAGTTGGGCAGAAAATTTTACAAGCATCGGGCCTTATTCCCTTCTCTTTCTTTCTTTTTCTTCTTTTCTTTCCCTTTTTCCTTCTTTCTCCCTTTTCCTCCTTTTTTGTTGTTGTTTGTTTGTTTGTTTGTTTTGTTTGTTTGTTTTGTTTTTGTTTTTGTTTTTGTTTGTTTGTTTTTTTTTTTTTGGGGGGGGGCCTGGATCCGCGCCTGCACTAGACTACGGCACTTACGCCGTCATGAGGATATTAATGGGTGAGGTCGTCCCATTCGGGTCAGTCATCCATCCATGATAATGTAAAAGCTAGGGCACGCTGGTCGTAATTAATCAGTAGCGGATTCAGGTTTTCATGGGGGGGGGGTGGGCAGAATTTTGAATACAGATTTTGGTACACCTAACTTTTTTCCCGCGTCACACCGGGCCGCAGCAAAAAAGGTAATTCGGCCTTCAAGAAGGTCATTGACCAAAGGGGTAAGGTTCATTTTGGTCAGTCATCCATCCACAATCCTTTTTTTTATTTTTTTTATTTTGGGGGAGCCCCCTGTTGAGCCCTCAAATGTAAAAATCGCCCACTAATGTAAAAATGCCCTCAAATGTCACAACACGTCAACCACAAATGTAAAAATTGCCCTCAAATGTCACAACACGTCAACCACAAATGTAAAAATGCCCTCAAATGTCACAACACGCCAACCACAAATGTAAAAATGCCCTCAAATGTCACAACACGTCAACCACAAATGTAAAAATGACCACTAATGTCATAACATGTCGACCACAAATGTAAAAAGTTTTCATTTTAACCACTAATGTCTTAACATGTCAACCACTAATGTAAAAATTAATTCCATGTATCATAATAATGAGGAATGTTATTAAAGGGAACAAAAATGTTCAATTAATATTACACACATGCATACTTCCATAGATACTTATGCACACACACACGCACACACTCACACACACACGGGCACATACATACACAACACATATACACACACATACACCCCCACACGCATAACTTTTTAACGGGGGAGTGTCAGTAACAAGATTTACTGGTAATGTCTATCAACTATCTGGCTAGCAAATTTTGTTGTTGTTGTTGTTTTGTTTTGTTTTGTTTTGTTTTGTTTTTTTTACTTTCCTTTTATTGAATTAAATACTTGCCTTTATGAAAAAAAAAAAAAAAAAAAAAAAAAAAACTATCTGGCTAGCTTGTGTGTAAAAATCGGCATGATCCAATATGGTATGCGTGATTGAACACACATAAAAGAAAAAAAAAAAGCACATTTTGAAAGTCACATGAGTCCCTTTTTTAGGATATAAATTGAGCAAAAATGGGTAAATTCTTATTTGGAGGCATGTTATAAGTGTCTTTGCTGTTATGTTATTAATGAGCAGACTCTATTCCATCAATCTGGACATGTTTTACGGAAAACTTTATGGAAAGTGCAGTTCCCAATATTTTCACAAAATCAAGCTGAGCCAAAATTATGGCGTTAAACAAAGTAATTTTTCTTGAAAACTATGCCCATCCATGCACATAACTGCCATGACTATGTGAGTAGGAGTCTGAAAATTTGCATTAAAGCAAAATTATCATTTCATTGTACGTGATCACCATCAATTACATAATTCTTGGTGCATGGTGCTCACAAAAAGACCCTTGTGACTTTTGAAAAGTGAAGTTTTTTCTCTTGTGTGTGTTAACTCACGCATTAAATATGGGATTATACTGATTTTTATACAGAAGCTAACCAGATAGTTGATAGACATTATCTCCAAATTTTGTTGCTGAACACCCCCCCCCCCGTTAAAAAATTATGCTACTTTCAATAAGGGAAGGAAGACTTTTTTGTTGGGTTCATTTCCTAAAGTTACGGTCACTGATGCACTTGAACTATTATGCAGCCATTCCATTGTAACTCACGTGACATTTACACAAAATTTCAACTTGTTAAGGCTAATTACTTAAAAATTTCATAATGCAGACCTGTTTTTCTTACTTTTAAATCAATCAAGGTAATGACAATACACATTAGCAAAAAGAAATTTTGGTTGCAAAGTCATTTTTGTTGGAGATATTTCAATTTGTTTCCTGTGACTCGCGTGACGCGACACTATAGAAGGTTTCTGACCTTGCTGTACTTGACTGAAAATTCCTCAGAAGTTACTTATCTGATTTGCATGAAATTTTCTGGAGATGATTTTGAAACATTAAGCAATACCCAGCTAAAATTTCATAATCCTTTGGCCAGTTGTTTTATTTTAATCACCATTTCAAAAGGTAACTCGCGTGACACAGGACTGTGACTCACGTGACAAGTGTCAATTTTGGACTAAAAGTTGAACCAATTATCATGATTACATACAGTAGAATGGGCCAAAATTCAACCAAACACAACCTTTATAGTCAGTTGTATCATATACAACTTAAAACAAAAGAATGATTTCATTCAAGATAGATTTGGAGCTCTTGGAACATACAATGCAAAATGGTGATTTTCCCATTGACTTGTGTATTGTAGCATCATAATTTATAGAAAAGCAAATATGAAAACCTATGATTATAAACTTCTATAACTAAAAAAATATTTAAGATAACGATATGAAACTTAAAGGGATTATATTTCATAATATGCCAAGTTTCAGAAGTTTTAATAACTTAAGATCTTAGGGGGTTAAAATCCATCGTATTTTTCTCATTTTCACCACAATTTCAATGTAAAATTTACCTATTATTTCTCATTATTGGCCAAAAAACCCAATCGTTAGCTTCAAAGTGATAATCAGAACATTTTTACAAGACTTATTTGAAGGCAGGTTTAAATTCTTTTCAACAAAATTCTAATCATTATCCATATTTTCCCAAACATTGCTTGTTTTGTAAAATGTGACTTGCGTGACACTACCCTAAGAAACCCAAATGTGACTCGCGTGACAGTGCTTTAGGGTGTTTTTTTTTTCAATGAAGGGGTCTACACTTGGAAATCTTCTTTGCTGGTATGATTGAGGACCCTAAGCTCCTTACTTTTTATCAACTACAAATTATACACTCTACTACTTTTTATTGTGAACTAAAAAATTGATGTATTTTTGTGACTCGCGTGACACATTTTGAGGGTGTTTTCAATTAGAAATATTATCAAGCTTGGTTCATATAAATCGGCCAACAAAGACAAAAGTAAACTGAAGTCAAAGAAAAAAATAATGATATGAAAACAAAACGGTGAAAAAATATATTTTTTGAATAATACTAATTGTTTATTTTTGATTTTTCGGATTTACTCTGTTACCCGATTTATTCCATTATTTCTTGAATCCGTCCGGGGGGGGGGGCCTCGGGGCCCGGGCCCCCCGGGTGGGCGCCCAGGGGGGCGCCAAAATGACCATTAGGGGGGCGCCAAATTGAGCCAAGGGGGGAGGCGCCAAAATGACCCAAAAGAAAAAGAAAAAGTAAAATAAAAAATAAATAAATAAATTGTGACGAATATACGTGACATGAACAGAGTAACACCCCTGAAGGTACCCCTACGGTCGAAAAGTGACCTTGCGATTAGCCGAAGGCCGAAAAATTTTGAACACCGAAAGTTACAATTTTGCACCCAAAAAGGAAAAAAAGAATGCCCCAAAATGGTGCAATGATTTTTAGATAATTCCCCACCCCGTCTTTTTATCTTATCTCTTGTTTTTACTATTAGAAACATAATACATAATATAAAAAGATTTTTTAAATCTTTCTATATTATGAATTTGTTTAGTCTAGAATCGTAATTGAAAATTTTTTGTTCCATTTAGTAACATTCCTCGTTGTTATAATACATGTGATGAGTTTTTACATTTGTGGGTGACATGTCAAAACATTAGTGGTTAAAATGAAAACTTTTTGCATTTGTGGTCGACATGTTATGACATTAGTGGTCATTTTTACATTTGTGGTTGACGTGTTGTGACATTTGAGGGCATTTTTACATTTGTGGTTGACGTGTTGTTACATTTGAGGGCATATTTTACATTTGTGGTTGACGTGTTGTGACATTTGAGGGCCTTTTTACATTTGTGGTTGACGTGTTGTGACATTTGAGGGCATTTTTACATTAGTGGGCGATTTTTACATTTGAGGGCTCAACACCCCCCCCCCCCTGTGAAATGGCACTCAAACTTGAATGAAAATTTGTCAGATTGTGCTTTCTGTGACTCCAATCAGCCAATAGGCCTATTGCGTAATTGTATGTTTACGTATATCCTTTTGATAGTGATTGTCTGCACTAATTTGGAGTCTTGGTTATGTAAGTACGACCATTTTCACGTTTTGTACACATTTTGTGTGTGTGTGTGTGTGCGCGCGTGTGTGTGTGTGTGTGTGTGCGTGTGTGTGTGTGTGTGTGTGTGTGTGTGTGTGAAAAAAATTGAGGGCTCAAGCCCTCCCCCTGCTCATGACTTTGGGGCCGTGAAAGATAAAATATCTGTATGTACAACCATGACAACATATTTTGATGATTGAAAATATTTAAATATTATAACCTCTTTTCCTAACGTCTTCAGTGTGAAGAACCATTTATCCAGGTCATAAGACAGATCAAGAGTAGTCTTCGTATTCAATAGATCCCTGACAGAATCAATCGTAGATCCAGCATCGCGACATTCATAAGCAACGTCAATGATGAATTCTATATCGTGAACTTTCTCTCAAAGAGCCTCCATCACCGACTTCCCTACTATCCCATCAAGTGCTGCAGTGAAGTACAAGACATATTTAAATTCCTTGTAGTCTTTTAAGAGCTTGTCTGTAAGGATTATGTCAAATGTTGAACGATCCTCATCGAACAGTGATGCAAGGTAGAAACTTGATGCATATTCTTGCAGGAGCTTGTGAGGGAAAGAAAATTCAACAATGAATTCCTTTCCTTGACTTACTCTAATTTTCATTGGTGCTAGCCTCTTTTCCTTGCTGAGAATGCCAACCTCACATGCAATTATTCCCTCCTCCGATCCGACTTTTTCTTCATCAAATATAAGCTGGTTAACTAGTAATCCTTCGAATGCCACCCTACCAACCTCTTTCAAACATTCGGCAGCTTTTTTCATGTGATCTTCATAACCATGCTCATCATCACTGTGTTTAGAACAGTATTGCTCTTTAAGTGAAAATACAAGCTGTCTCAAGAGTTGCGGCAATGTTCTCATTGTTTGTAGATCGACCTGTCTTGATGAGTCTTTCCACATGTAACATAACATGCAGCAGAAGATTGGGATGGGTGCCATGAGTTCAGAGATAATTTTATTCCAATATATGAATTCTAAGAGAGAATAGGCGGAGTCTTCATCCTCTCTAAAGAACTGCTTTATGTAGTTTGACATGTTTTCCCGTGTAAATCCCTTCACTTTGATGAACTTATACTGTTCATGAATCTTCCTCGCACTCTTGATTTTATCAACTCCGTGAGGACGTGAAGTGATGAGAACCGAGGTGTCAATAAATCGTTCTCTTCTTACCATCGATACTACAGAATTATTGGGATTTGATTTTTTGATATCGATCTTTGCCTCGTCCAGTCCGTCCAATAAGATAAGAACCTTTCTTTGATTTTGGCTAATGTAGGTATCGATTCGTTCCCCTTTTATATTCATATCATCTGGGAAGTGTTTCATGACAATGTCCCCAAAGTATTTGCTCTCTTCAATTTCACGAAATGATTCCAAAAAAAGGAGGTCGATTTCCTGAAGAATTTTATCTTCAGCCCAATCAAGAGCGATCTTAGCAAACAATGTCGATTTCCCTACACCAGCTTCTCCAATGAAAGCTAAACGTGTTACGAATCCTTCTTCTGTTTCTGTTTTGATCAATTCAAACAAGCCATTATAATCTATCTCCTTCTCCTGATCCCATGCCAATCCCACCATCAAAATCAGACTGACGAAGATGTGCTGCAGCCATGTCCGTGATCCAGGGTCAACAGGCGATGTGTTGACCTTGCTATAGACCTTGCGATATCTTCTCTTCAATTTGTTTCTTAATTTCGACATGTCATCTGGCATGACGTCATGTTCACCTGAGGAAAGAAAATAAATAGGAATCAGTGAAAAAGGTGGATAGGGTATACTTCATTGTTATATTTTCTGCAATGAGACGATATTAAATAATTATTGTTAATCACTAAATGCAGATAATCAAACAAACGAAAATATAATAAAACTCGTCGTAAACCGTTTTTATGCAGCGCCAATGAAGGAAACAGAAATTGTTGTAAATCCCAATTTTATTGGTTGATAGTGCTCTTTTAGTATTTCGTGCATACTGTAATTATTATTTGTGTTTACTTCATTTTCCTCAATTTATTTTATCATTTAATCAGAAGGATAGAAAAAAAAAATCTAATGAAATTATGTCATTTTATGAGCACGTTAGACATATATTTTTTTTATATATAGTTTTGGTTAGATTCAATTATAAAATTTATGCTAATCTTCTATAGAGAACATCAACCCTAAAAAAAGCAAAGCGATCTTTAAAGTTAATCAAGTGTTGTAGTCGTGAGATGATTGAATCGTGGAAGAAACTGTCTCGAAGTGATGGAAAAGATTGACACCTATTGCACCTATTGATGTCAGGTTTTGGAATCAAGATAATGATAAGATATTTACCAATTTCTTTTAGGAGTAACATGCACTACACACAAAAATGCATGTATGGGACTACATGTACATGATTGTGCTCACATGTTCGGGACCCGAATATATCAGCTTTTTTGGTCATATCATCATTTTGAGTACATTTGAAGAGCAATCCTTTTCAGTGGAACTTGTCTACAATAAAATTCTTCATAAATATCTTGAAAATAATATAAAGATCACAATTATTTTTTAACCCATGGTTCACCTCTCCCACTATACTAGATTATCTTTAAACCAAATTGTACACCGTGGATCTTTGTAAAAATTGAATTATACCATTCGACCAGATTTGGCTGTTTCTTTATCCCAGTGATCTTATTTTTTTCTCCCAATAGATTTTTTTCCCTTTCCTCCAATCCTGTGTATTTGCTTCTTAGCTAAATTTTCGTGACCCCAAGTTTTAATATCAAAACATTTTTATCGTATATATCATGACATTTAATTTAGTTTTTAGTTCTCATTTTAAAAGAAATATGTTTTATAATGCTATACGTCTTTAACCCGACAATAAATTCAAAACATTGACAGTTGATAATTTTAGATGGAGTAAAATGACGTCACCTCACTACACACATTTTAAATCACTTTGTTATGAAATTGTACGAAATTATATTAGCATTGGTAATGTTGCAACGACAAATTTCGTAAGATAAAACAAAAGGGGTAAGGTTATATACCTGGAGGGCTATTTGGGATACATGTCTCCTCTACTTTCACCAAGCCTGTCTTCCTGAGAGCACCGTGGAGAGTTGAAAGTAGCTGGGATGATCTAACAGTCTTGGCCCAGCCCCGAAGCATCATTAAGTTACCATAGCTCGTCTTCACACAACCGCGCCAATTCGTATCTAATGCACGGTCAATATCCCAATCCTTGACCCCCAACGCAAGACCAAGTCTCCTGAAATCACCATCATTTGATAACATTTCTGCCACCTTGGTGATGACGTCATCTAATCCATGCTCTCTGCTTTGATCTGGACCACTGAAATGCAAATAAGGAAAAAGAAAAAGAATTATTTTAGCCCGAGATAGAACATAACGAATCAATTTGCAAAGGGAAGGTACTTTCCATTTTTTAACTTCAACTTAAACAGTAACAAATCTTTGTGAAACCTCGAAACTCCAGATGCTTCTGCGTCGATCATCTTTATTATTCGTCAATCTTTCATCAGTCTTCGAATCTCCATGATCGCATCAAGGACGTCGAACGTAGTTGACGCAGTATTTGAATCTCCATAATCGCAGGTCATCGCACGTGACACTTCCGTGAACAAACTAATTTTTTTTTTGTTTTTATTTATTTATTTTTTTTTTTT
>CALNVZ010000174.1:45519130-45566926 GCA_940671915.1 Paracentrotus lividus | reverse complement strand
CAGTGTGTTCCTAAAAAAAGGTAATCGAAGTTCAAAGGTCAGTCATTTCAAAAGTATATGGTTTATTTTTGTGATTCGTTTACTAAAATATTAAGTAACCCATCAGCTTTAATTTGAGACATTGATTACGTCTAAACTGTAATGGGTCACAGAGTTCTAAAAGGTCCTTTGAAGGTGATAGGTACAAAACCCATTTTTTTCCAAGTTTTTCGTGTTTAGGGTATGAAACCAACTTTTTATAAAATTTTGGTTTGATAGTTTTGGGGGTTTTGTCACTTAAAGTTTCAATGAAATTCAATCTCATTTGTCAAAGGACCTATCTCACTGGCAATGACATGGGTTCTCGATTATGCATGAGTCTCCGGAGTCTTGGAGAGGTCGCCGCGTCGTCTCTTCATTCTGCAAGAAGCCGCGAGCAAAATCAAACAAATGTCAACCATGTCCAATCTTTTAGTAGACTTTTTTAATACGCGAGCAAGTCTCTGTGGTATCTTTGCGGACGGTTGCCGCGACGTCCCTTAAGTATCCACGACGTCGCAGAGACGTTGTCGGAACTTGCTAACGATTAAAAGATATCGAAAGGGCTAATAATTTTTACTTGCTGGCGTCTTAAAGAAGTCTACTAAAAGATTGAACATGTTTGACTTTTGTTCCATTTTCCCTCGACGCCCTGAAGTCTCAGGAGACGTCACCACGACGTCTCCGCGACTCAAGAGACTCATAATTGCGAACCCCTCTCATTGCCATGGAGATAGGTCTCTTGACAAATGAAATTGCATTTCATTGAAACTTTGTGAGACAAAACCCTCCAAAACCATGAAACCAAAAATTTATAAAAAGTTGGTTTCATACCCTAAAAACGAAAAACTTGGAAAAAACGGGTTTTGTACCTATCACCTTCAAAGAACCCTAACTCTGCGACCCATTACAGTTTGGACGTAAGCAATGTCTCAAATTAAAGCTGATGAGTCTTTTAGTATTTCAGTAAACAAATCACAAAAATAAACCATATACTTCTGAAATGACTGACCTTTGAACTTCGATTACCTTTTTTAGGAACACACTGTATATATATATATATATATATACATGTATCTATAACTTTACACTTTTGAAGAAAAGAATTTCATGGGATATAGGGGGAAATTTCATTCACATTGGAAGCTGAAATCTTCTATCATAATGACATAAAAAAGACAGAAAATGTTGCATGCTTGAGTGAGCACTGCCCATTGTTTGCAAAGGAGACTGATGCTGCCAGGCCTATTCACTGCGGGTAAATTGAGAAATTTATCAAATTAAGAAGTTGTTGATTGTCTTATGAGTTTATTAAAATCATGATATGGGAGTGTGCAGTGAAAGTTATGGTAAATCAATCCGGAAAATTGTTCATTTGTGATATTGTCCTGTTAATCAAGATTTGAATATGACAGTTGCTTTTATGCTGCCCTACTTATGATCTGGTGTATGTATTTGTGGTAGTGAATGAATGGAAGGAGAATTCCCGCGGAACCTAATTTCCATACAATTCGCAAAAGTAGGTCAACGAAAACGAACATTTCCTGGTTCATGGAATGAACTAGAACACATTAACAGTGTTCAATAAAATATTTCAAGTAATACGGCCCAATAAGACTTAGGTCAAGACCAAAAACTTTCGCCAAAACTTTCTTGCACTTTCACCTTTCGTATAAGCTTAACTTTGTTGGCAACTAACATGAATATGTTAACCTTGATGCCAACAACCAAAAAAAAAAGGGTCGTCATAGTCTTAGTTGACACATTTGACCTAGAAATAAGGTCACAGTTTACAGAAAATTCGTTTTTTGCCAAATTAATGCCATATTCTGGTTGTTAATCATCATATAAATTGACTTTGACCTAATTTCAAGTTCATAAGGGTCACCAGAATGTCGCAACAATATTAGGCTAGTATGATTCCCGTTTTAATCTTGATTAGTTTTTTATTAATATTGTCTATGGATATGTTGTGTCTGATCGCCGTTCAACTTGGCTCTATTATGCATTTAATTATGCATAGATATACTAATTTGCATATTGCTCAAAACTGACTGATCGGGTGAAAAAAAAATAATGGACTTAATTGCTTGTTATAAAATGGCCTACAATTTGATACCAAATTTGACACAATTTGATCAAAATTATGTTTATGTTAATGAAGCCTGACCTTTGACTTTCATTTTGGGTCACAAAAGGTCAATTAAAAAAATTGGCGATATATATTTTCTGATTCGTGTGATCAAATAGAACAAATGTTGCCAAACATTAACATGACTTGCAAACGAAACCTCTATTTTCCCCACTGGCTCCCACACTAAAAGTTGAAACCAAAATTAAGACAGCAAGTATTACAAAATGGACATTTAAATATCACTTTTCCATAGACACCTGTACCAACTTTAGCAAACAAATGGCTTTTTCTCAGAAGTGACAAAAGTGGATTTAGCGCCTTTTGGAATCAAATTCTTCATTTATAGATGTTGCCAAACATTAACATGACTTTCAAACGAAACTTCATAGATGGCCCCACTATATTATAACAGTTATACGAGTATGACAGTTTTACATCGGAATCTACGATATCGTAAAGGTTTGCAGTAATACACGCACGCGCACTCGCAAGCCAAGAGCCAGCAGACCCGGACGTACCAAGCCAATTCATCACCGCCGCAATTCCATACTCTGATGTCACGCAGTTGGGTATCTTTTGGGGTTCGTATTTGGGGGCGTTTCAGAGGGGGCGTCTGAATAAGTGGGTACTGCGCTCCAGATTTTTTTTATTTTTTTTTAAATATCGGCAATAAGTTTAATAGTGTTTCTCATGTTAGTCCTGCACAATGATATAGAATTCGACCATATTTATTCTCTATAAACTTTAACTAATCAAAACTCTGTATTTAATGACATCAGATAAATTTGACAGTACTTTTATTGTGTTTGCCAAGTCTCCAAACTAAATATGCTTATGTGTTACCATTGATATTTGCTTTGTTCAATAAAAAAGAGCGTTTTGATGACGTCACATCGATTAAAAAAAAAAAAACTTAATTATCCGTCTTCAGTGAGAAATTGTTTTTGTCGCACTTTAATTAGATATTGGCGTCGATACGGTTAAACTGCTGCGTGAGCAGATCAGATCTCTTTAATGAGTCATTGGGTGATGATGCAGACATAGCTTGGTTCGTCCATGACAACGGCCGTCCAATGCGATGACTCCTTTCAATTCCATGAAGTGGAATGTCTGTTCCAAGGTGCTCCTTTCCATGATGATCATGATGTTGTTTGTACCCTCTCCTTTCTTTTTCGGTACTCCATAAAATTGTCAAATAGCCATTTCGTCCAATGGACAGTTAGTCCAAGAGCAACTTCGTCCAATAGCCAGGTGGACCAATAGCCACTTCGTCTAAGAGCCACTTTGTCTAAGAATCACTTCGTCCCATAGCTATGTGGTCTAATGTCATTTGGTCTAATTTCCACTTGGTCTAATGCCCATTTGGTCTAATGTGTATAAATACATGCAATCGTGTGGTAATAACAGGTGCGCACACCCTCTGGTCTTGCCTCTCAAACACCCTCTACATTCACCCCTGTTATGAACACTATTTACTTTCCCAATATCAGATATACAATATTTTTTCTTCAGATCTCCAAAGTGGACATTTAATTCCATATGATTTTATAAAATTATTTCTCGCTTGCAATCGTTTCAAAAAAAAAAGAAAAAAAGTTACAATTCCATGGATTACAAACAGATAAATACTAATAATTCCATGTCCCAATTAAATACCGCTTTGTTCAAGAGAGAGAGAGAGGGAGAGAGAGAGAGAGAGAGAGAGGGGGAGAGCAATAAACATAATACTAAAAAAACAAAAAAATAAAAACAAAACGAGATTACAAAAATACAGCTCCTCGAAATTATTAAATACTAAATGAACATAACTCTTAACAATTTTATTGGTTTTTATTTCAATATTAGAGTCACAAATACACGCTCTAGTTTGCAGAATCAAATGAGGAAAAGTAAATAATGGAATCCACAATATCTGATTAGATTCATTGGATAACTCTGAATTCTTTTTTTTTTTCTTTTTTTTTTTTCGTAAAATCGTTTCCTGATCATCGTTCCTTCCCCTCTTCTTTTTTCCTTTCCTTCTTGCCGTTCCTTTTTGCGTCTTTTCCCTAATAGGAAATCAGTTCTGCCAGAAATTATGTGTGTGTAGGGGGAGGGGGGTCTCCGCCTGCACTGAAGTGTAAGCCCTACATACCGAAATATTTTCAAGTTGGTGTTAACTCTCAAAATATTTCTTTTTATTTAACCGCTCATTTTTCACCTTTGGCACGATGATAGATCTTACAATCGTATGGTATTGGTATTGGACCAACTATCAATTGGACAAAGTGTGTAATGGACCAGATGACAATTGGACCAACTGGAAATGAAGTTAGACGAACTGGCTATTGGACGAAGTGGCTTTTGGCCTAACTAGCTATTGGACAAAATGGCTTTTGGCCAACTGGCCATTGGACGAAATGGCATTCAGAGGAAGTGGCGATTTGTCGAAGTGGCTCTTGGACGCACTGGCTTTTGGACAAAATGATATTGGACCGAATGGCATATGGTCATTGGACGAAATGGCATTGGACGTAGTCGCAATTTATCCTTAAAAATATAGGAAATTCATCTAAAATTTCATAAAATTAAGATTTTCATTCCTTTTAATGAAATAAAAGGGAAATATAGCAATTTTGAAAAAATTGTGTTTACTATGCGCGTTTATTTCAGAATCATTCAACTCTTTTTTCATTGGTAGGTTTTCTTGAAAATCAAGTTTGTGAGGATGAATCTTTAACTTTTCAACCTTGCTCAAATCAAAAAATCCAAAATTAAAAAGGTAGAATATTATACAAAATATGACGAAGGAGAAAAGAAATCTGTTTTCACGTGCTATACCCATTGAGACCGTAAAATGTTCGAGTCGCACAATCGTTCATCGGATCTATATTAGGCCTACTACACCAAACGCGAGAAGCTCTACTTCTTCCCAACTACATATTCTTTGGTTTGACTGCGCTGACAAACAAGCTGGTGCAATGAATGAGTTTCTGTCTCAGACAAAGAAGCTGTTCGACCGTGCATGTTTTCAATGGAAGTATATTTACTGTGCTTACCCAATGAACTTGGATTTCACTGCTGTGGTGCGTTTGGCTCTTTTAGTATGTTTCTACCCTGAAGATAGGCCGATGATAAAAATGTAGACACCGTTCAATAATCTACGATCTCATAGGTCCGACTTGAAAATCCTTTCTGTTCACATAATTTTATGATAAATTATCCAAAGACAGTAAGTTCATGGTCCCAAGAGATTCTTTATGTATGTGAAGAAAACAAATTATGACAAACGTACACATTAAGTGGTTAAAAGTGTAAAAATTAAGCAATTTCCAGAGAGCAATCAAAGTTCGCAGGTGACATCATTTCAGTAAAAATTTTGCAATGGGGTAAATTGGCGATGAGCGTATTGTGGGAGTGCACATTTTGGTAAGTGCACGTTTTGGTAAATAACTTAACTATGCAATTTACCACAATGTGCCGTAATGCCTCACCCCCCCCCCCCCAATACGGCGCTTGGCGCAGCCTAGCCAACATGGATTTACAGGGGAATTATCCCCTCAGAAAAACTTGGCCTCGGTGAATGGAGACAACCCCAAAAACATTAATAAAAGTTTCCGAAAAATCAGGCAATGAATAAGAGAGATATGAATTTTTAGATTTTGAGATCACTTCTGATATGGAGATCCTCTCATTGGCAACGCAACCATGATATGTGATGTAATGCAGGGAGATCTTTCCCATATACAGGGTGTATCAATAAAAACGGGACAGTTTTGAAAAGTCTGTCAAAATTTCATTTCAAATTATGATGTGTATTTTTTCATGTTGTCAAGAGATGACGGTGTTTATTGTATGTATCATGTGATGATGAGTATATAATTGCATAATTATAACTGTATCAATTATTTTATTATAATTTGTTCACTTTGTTATGATACTTTTAGGAAGGAAATTAATGTGTTAATTTCAATTAAATGTTTTGTTGTTCCTTTATGTATTAGCTATATGATTGTTAACTACAAGTCTTTAGGGGTAAAACATTCCAAAGTTATGAATGAAAATTCACATGAAGGAAGGAGAACACTTCCGGTAAAAGTTTCCTAGTAAGAACTTAGACGTCACACAACTTGTGAGTCAGATTTCTTAGGACTATCCCTGAAAAAGGAGGCCCTATGACCATAAAAGGTAAAAGGAGAGATATGAATGGGGTGAAATGTAAACACTGGCACACGAGACCAGCAGACATTTCCAAGAAGAAACAAAGTTAGGTTACCCACCCTTCCGGCTGGTACAGGAAGTAAAAGTTCTAACCAATCAGATGCAAGGGGCAAAATGAGTGACCAGGCATTAGCCAATGATATTTAGAGGGCGTATACGTCATAATACTTTCTAAGAATATTGGGCATCCAAAACTCTTGACCATTAGGTCTATGGGAGAAAATTACTATAAATTTAGTTAAAATTTGATATTAAATCAGAAGCTGCTGTAATTCAACAGAGAAACTACTTGTTAGAGATACTGCACAAAAGTTTTACGAGTTGTTCATCAGAATACTATATTCAGCTCTCGGTGAATACAACAAGTGTGTTGTTAAGGACAACCTGATAGTCCGGGTCTAGGGATTCCACATTGGCAAAATTGGAATCGTTATAAATAAGTAAACACCAACAGGAAGTTGGTGTTTAGGATTTATGATCTGTAACTGGAGTTAAGAGACGGGACGGAATCATTGGTCTAGAAGTCTAATCCAGGACAGGGGCTGACGTCAGACAGACAGTCGTCGTCAGGATACTCAAGCAAGATACCAAGAATCATCAGAGAAGAAGAATAGCTAAGAATCATTGTTAATCATTGAACTGTATAAATCTGTTAATATCTTCATATGTTTGCACACACAGAACGTTTTTGTCGGAGGCTCCAAAAAAGGCTTGCGCACAAAATGGAAGAAAATGAGAAATATGATCATCAGACTTTTTGCTAATCAGCAGACTTACTCTTAACCCTTTCATAATCTTTGCCATTATTTTCGAAATAAAGCTATCAAAATTAATTTACAAAGCTAATTATTTAATTGAATTTATTTTGTTTTTCACATGTTAACATGTTACCTTTTGGCATTGAATATTCCTTCAAACGAAAAAAAAAAGCTAAAAAAAAAAAAAAAAAAAAAAAAAAAAAAAAAAAAAAAAAAAAAAAAAAAATCAAAAAAAAATTTGTCAACCCAAGAAAGGGGAGTTGGTTGGTTGGTTGGTTGATTATTGAATGATTGCTTTGTTTGATCGTTTGTTTGATTGATTGTTTGATTGATGAATTGATTTATTAATTGATCGATTGATTGAATGAAAGATTGATAGATTGACCATTTTGAATGATTGATCGTTAGATTAATTGTTGTCTTTAAATGATTGATCGATTACTTTTTGATTGATTGTTCAAATGATTGATTAAATCGGTGGAAGAATCATAGGAAATCGACTCAAAAGACTAACTTAATCATTGATCACTGAAAATTAACAACCAATCCGAACGGGAGTACCTGATTCAGAATAATAATTCAGTATAAATAATACCCTTTGAATTTAGCAAAGTCTTCCTTTTTCTCCCGCTCAAGCATGAACGAAACAAATAAACAAAGCAATCAATCAATCAATCAATTAAACAATCATTAAAAAAACCAAAAAACAAATCCCCTTTGTTATGGGTTGACAAAAAAAAAAAAAAAAAAAAAAAAAAAAAAAAAAAAAAAAAAAAAAAAAAAAAAAAAAAAAAAAACAGAAGAAAACTGCTGATTAGCCAAAAGTCTGATGATCGTATTTCTCAATTTTTTCATTTTGTGCGCAAGCCGTCTTTTGAGACCCCGACAGAAATGTTCTGTGTGTGCTCAAGCATGAACGAAACTTATTTTTTAAAATTGCATTTGAAAGATAAGACTTCAGAGCATGTACTAACTGACTAACATAAAAATATAGACATCATAATTTGAAAAAAAAATTTTGACAGACTTTTCAAAACTGTCCCATTTTGATTGATACGCACAGTATATTGTACACATTGTACTAAAATCCTCTTTTTTCTCGATTCTAAAGGGAGAATAAAGAATATTTTTATGGGATGACATGTAAATATATGAAAGTCATAATATATATGAAAAGAAAAGCTGTTCTATCATTAAAATGAAAATAAAGAGACATTTTGAATAGTTTTGGGGCACACTATATGGGGAATTCTCCCTTTGTGACATTACAAACGGTGACCGCGTTGCCAATGGGAGATCCCCTATGTCATAACAGATCTCAATATTCAAATACTCATAACTTTCTCATCCTTTATCCGATTTTCACCAAATCTTCACCAATGTGCTTATTTGATTTTTCTGCATCCACAGTAAGACAACCATCTACAAAGGGACAATTCTCCTTTAAATACCTCCAGTGCGTATTTAACAGCCATTATCATTGAGATCAACAGACTTGCAAACGCGCATTATATTGTTTACGTCATGTTACGTCACTATCTGCGTGCACACTGTCACATATATAGACAGCTCGTGCTTTGCTACCAAACTCATCGCAAGTTAAACTTATCGATTGCATCTAAACATCTTTTGAACTATGTGAATAAAGTTGTTTATCTATCGAAATGTAACTTGAAAGTCTTCGTGTTGGTTTTGACAAGCATTTTGCTTGTCGACGCCAAATTGAAACGCGGAGAGATCAACTCAGAAAAGGTGAGTAATTGAGGCCAAGTTATCATCGTGATCATTGGCCTTTGTATACACAATAAGAACACGAGGGGAAGTGATGATGTAAAACAAAATGACAATAAAAATCATAGAAATATCATGTGACACCATTTTGTAGAAAATTGAAAAAAAATATATATATATATAGTGTTCCTATGAATTTAAACCAAAATACTATATAAATTAAAACAAAAATGTGCTAACCGTGGGATGACGCTCAACCAAAATGAAATTTTGCAAACCCTTTTAGTTGGGTTTGGCCTAAACCTATGTATTTGAGTAGGCCATATACATGCCAACCTCTAGGGGCCGTCACACTGAGGTAGTTCTATAACGTCTTTGAAAAAATTGCTGAACGGGCTTTGGTCGGGTTGGAACTTATAACTTTGAAAAATAATTTCTTGAATACGATACTAGGCAGTTCATAAATAGTCCTCATTACGTCAATTTCGTCTTTATCGCGTCCGCAATACGTTGTTATCCATTTCAGACCGAGTACACCGCTCGTTCACTCTATACCGTTGGTAGCACGTCCAAACCGTCACTAAAAATGTCCATGCGCAGCTTGATAAAAGTTAGGTACCATGTTCGTAGTACGTCCTTCTCGTTCAAAGTAGGTCTTCCCGCTTAAGGAAGGTTGTCACTACGTTTAATTTTAGAACTGGAAGCCAGTCCGATTTTTTTGAACATGTTAAAAAAAAATCGGACTGCCTTTCCGTTCTCTCCGTTCGGGCCCGTTCGCCAAGTTCGTAAACAGATTGTAAACGGTCTGTACTAGATTGTAAAAGGTCTCTACTACGTTCAGTCTGTGTGTAAACAGATTGAGCCCGTTCACCAAAAACTGCCAAGAACGTAGTGAGAACTAGTTCAGTGTGACGGGATCATGACAAGCCGTTCTGTTTAAAAATTGAAACGTCTTGCTGTCCAAGCCCGTGCTATAAAGTCCTAAGCAGATTGAAATAGGTCTCAAGTACGTCCACTCCGTGTGTAGGGGAGACCGGGGATGGAAGTTACACGGGTCAGTTGTTACAGTTCTCAGTGTGCTAAGTTGGAACAAGAGAGTTCGTGCTAACTGGCATCTATATACAGCCAACACATAACTGTGATGAACTGCCGGTCGTGAGGTTTCTCCTTTGTTTTATTAAAAAGTAAATCAACAAAAAAAAAAAAAATCTTTTTTTTACAGTTCCAAGTGAATTTTTGACAAAAATTAAAATTTGTTATAGTTCTTACAACTGAAGGCACATGATGATAGTCTGGTATTGTGAATATAATACATGTATGTCACTAATATACCCCTGAGCCATTCCCTGTAATTCTGCCTAATGGCTTTGCTACAGTTGATTTTATGTGTAAAATCACCCATGGGGTAGGTTGGTACAACAACCTACCCCATGTCGATGTAACAACCTACCACAATTACATTACACATATAAAGTAATTTTGTTTCAATTTTCAGGTGTTAATATTTTGATATTTCTATTATTACTTCAGTCTATTCTAGAGCTCTACTTGATCTACTGTTAACGATACCAAGAAACTGGAAAGTTGAAACAAAAGTATGGTATGAGAGATTTACACATTGTCAACTTACCCCGTATGTTTACATATAGTAACAATTTACCCAGTATGGTGTAACAACCTACCCCGTATACGCATGATACGGGGTAGGTTGTTACACAAAAATGTCTTCATTAATTAAACTGTGGTCAATTAGTGTTTACATGTTTTCAAGTTTTATGTGCCTCAGGTTTTAGCCAACATAATAAGCTAACTACATACCCAAAATGGAGTGTGTGAGTAATTTCATTAGAATTATCTGGCCCAAAATGTGAATTTTGTAACGTCCATCCCCGGTCTCCCCTACATAGATTATAGTGGGGCCACCAATCGTCAGAATATGGGCTTCGTTTGCAATTCATGTTAATGTTTGGCAACATCTATAAATATGTTCTACTTGATCATACGAATCAGAAAATATAATTCGCCAATTTTTTAATTAACATTTTGTGACTCAAAATTGAGGTCAAAGGTCAGGCTTAAACATAATTGTCTTCAAGTTGTGTCAAAATTGATATCAAATTGTAGGTAATTTTATAACTAGCAATTAAGTCTACTAACATTTCTTCATCCGACCAGCCAGTTTTGAGCAACATGCAAACATTTTTTTTTCTTCAAAATTAGTCTCTTTATGCATAATTCAATGCATAATTGAGTCAAGCTTCACGACAATCAGACATAACATATCCATAGACAATATCAAAAGCAGCTAATCAAGAATACAACATAGGTCATACTAGCCTGACATTGCTCCCACATTCTGGTGACCCTTATGACATTAAGATTAGGGCAAAGGTCAATTTATATGATGATTAACAACCTGGAAATGGCATCCTTTAAGCAAAAACCTCATTTTCTGTGAACTTTGACCTTATTTCAAGGTCGATTGTGTCAACTAAAAATATGACGATGTATGTTTTTTGCTTGGTGACATCAAGTTAAACATAGTCAGGTTAGTTACAAACATAGTTAAGCTTATACTACGAATAGGTCAAAGGTCAAATTTAACGTCAGAGGTTTGGGCCAAAGAGTTTGGTGAGTCTTATTGGGCCGCATTACTTGGAATATTTCATTTAACACTGTTAACGTGTTCTACTTGATCCCATGAACCAGGAAATGTTCGTTTTCATTGACCTATGACCTATAAATTAGGTGAAAATTCCAAAAAAAATAGTTAGTGTTTGCTATTTCAAGCATTTTTAGCAGCATGTTATTTGAACTTATATTGAGGTCATATGTGTCAATGAAAAATAATAGTAACGTTGATATTCTGATTCATGGGGTCAAGTAGAACAAAACTAATTATGGTTATGAAAATCAATACGCTATGATATTGCCCAATGGGACAAAGGTCAAGACACACATAGAAAGTTCAAGAAATACGTAAGGGCCAAATTTTTCTGTCTTGACCATAGTCCTGTTTTTAGTGGCCTTATAGCTTTATCATGTAGAAAGCCACAGTTCCTTTTGTTCCACTTCACCCCATGAATCAGAAAATCACCCTTGCTATTTTTTCATTGACACGTTTGACCTCCAGATAAGGTCAAAGTTCAAATAACATGACGCCAACAGTAGCGGACCCAGACCGGAGTCACACAATGAACTTACCGGGCCCATGCATAAACATAAAAGAGCTGCTTTTGTCCCCAGACAATTGGGCCCACGAAAAGCATTCAATTCGATTTCTTGGATCCGCGCCTGGCCAAAAACCTGGAAATACCAGAAACTACAATTTTTTTGTTGGACTTTTCACCATAATTAAGGTCATAGGTCCATGAAAACGTACATTTCCTGGTTAATGGGATCAAGTAGAACACGGTAACAGTGTTAAATGAGATATTCCAAGTAATGCGGCCCAATAAGACTAGGGTCAAAACCAAACCCTTTGGCCAAAACCTCTTCCTTTAATTTTGATCTTTGACCTATTCGTTGTATAAGCTTAACTATGATGATAACTAACATGAATATGTTTAACTTGATGCAACCAACCAAAAAATATATGTCGTCATATTTTTAGTTGACACAATCGACCTAGAAATAAGGTCAAAGTTCACAGAAAATGATTTTTTTTTAAAAACAAAAATGATGCCATTTCCAGGTTGTTAATCATCATTATTAATTGACATTTGCCCTAATTTCAAGGTCATAAGGGTCACCAGAATGTGGCAGTAGTGTCAGGCTAAGAATGACATATGTTGTATTCTTGATTAGTTGCTATTGATAATGTCTACGGATATGTTATGTCTGATTGTCGTAAAGCTTGACTCAATTAAGCATTGAATTATGCATACATAGACTAATTTGCATATTGCTCAAAAGTGGCTGGTCAAGTGAAAAAATGTACATAGACTTAATTACTAGTTATAAAATTACCTACATTTTGATACCAAATTTGACACAATTTGGAGAAAATTATGTTTATGTTAATGAAGCCTGACCTTGACTCAATTTTGTCACAAAAGGTCAATAATAAAATTGGCGACATATATTTTCTGATTCGTTCATCAGTAGAACATATTATAAAATGTTGCAAACATAACATGACTGCAAACGAACTACATGCGTGGCCCACTATCAAGCCGTTCGCCAATAGTTCAATAACATGGAAGAATCGTTCAGTGTGATAGTAGTATAAGCGAACAGATCAGCTGTTTAATTGCCACCATTAAAGTGTACAATTAGAGAAATCTCACAAACTTAAAAAAATATAAAAAACGGCCATTGGTCTGAAAAGAACGTGTACATTGACCAAATTATTCTGATTGAGATGAAAAAAGTTCGAATACAGTCCTCAATACGTCCATCACATCTTTCTCCTCTCTGCAGTACGTTTGTATCTAGTTAAGATCGGTTGGAAATGACCGTTTCCACGAAGCAGAGCCCGTCTGAAACAATCCAAACCGTTCCCAGTTAGTTGCAACCGTTGTTATTAATTCCAGCTCGTTTTCCATGCGCTTCGTCCAACCTAACTGGGTCGTTCTTAATCCGTCAAAATCCGTTCTACTTCTACCACCAAACGCTCGAGAAATCTTCTCTGCTTATTATGGTTATTATTTTAATTTCGTTCTACTGCATCATTGCCGTGGCAGAACGTGTGAACGTAAATGTGCGCCCGTTCTGCTCTAAAACCTAGCCGTTTTGCCAGACCTCATGCGTCTTCGTAAACTTCAAGCATAATTAGCCTATCCGATATGCGTCGGGCTAGTAGTGGGCAAAACTACTGACGGCGAGGGCTGCCCTCGCCTAGCTGACGATCTCGGCTTCGCCCTCGCCCTCAGCAGTCTTCCTCGCGACCAGTAACTTGCCCACTACCCGACGCATATCAGATAGGCTAGCAGATAATGAAATGCAATCTCGATGGTAAGACGTCCAGTACTCTTTAAAAACGATTGAAGTACGGTAATCTCGTTTGCAGTAGGTCCATCTCCGTCGTCAGGTACGTGCCACCCTTTATAATTTAGACGAGATGGTACCCGATTTTTTAAACACTTTTTTGAAAATCCGACCGAGCTCGTCTATGAATTGCGTAAGAGATCATAAGAATTATTTACTACGTCCACTCAGTTTTACACACAGACTATGTCGTTCGGCAAAAATTTGCAAGACGTAGTAGGAACAGCTCAGTTGTGACGGGGTATATAGGAACAATTGCTTCAGATAAAGGAGTTAAAAACAAATATGATGTAAATTGAAATCCTAAGATGTTTAGGTTTTGTATGCACTTTGGAAGTAAGTTGATTGAACAATTGGAATAATATTTTAAAATAGAAAGATAAAAAAAAAAGATCAATATACTTCAGTCAGCAAGACAGAAATGCCGGCTGAACGATGAGATGTATATGCAATGATGAATCTTAATGTTCTATGAATATGTTTATGATTATATTGTGTGTTTAAAAATACTATATAGGCATATTGATTGTTATACCATCATTCGATTGAAATCACACATAAACATTTGAATAAAGTAAAAAGATCAATCGAAATAATTTTCGTTCCAACTTTTTTTCCATTTCTTTAGATCTTGTCTTTCTGGACACCTTCTTTTTGGAAAAACAACGAACATAACATCCTCGAGTATACTACTAAGTATCCAGCGTAAAATATGTACTTAAGAATATTCATTTTTTACTGTCAATCTAAAAGAAATGCATATTTGTCTGATGACGGGGAACATACGTAGTCGCTTGTTTTGTTCTCTACAGTCGCTCAAATAAAATGTTACAGTTGAGAAACATTTTTTTTTAAGTGTGAAAATTAATCACATTCTAATAATGTTTGATATTTCCATAAAGTAGGAAGATCAGGCTTTCTTCTGCAATTTTTTTTTTTTGATCTCATTTGGTGCAGTAGATCTTAAGATATGATTAGTTTTCTACAATCATTAAAAATCCATTTTGTGCACACCTTGCCATGCCTTTGTGTAGGTTTTGAACATAAGCCACCGAAACTGATCTTTAAAAAAAAAACAAAAGGTGTGTGCAGAGTTAAAAACTAGTTAAATATCTTGTCTTCACACAAAAATTAGCATAACTTTTGTTCTACAAAAGCAAATTATTTGAAATAAATTGTAGCAGAAAGAAAAATGTATTGGCTTTAATCTGATACCATATATATACATAATATTTGAAAATATTTCATACCTAATTTAGTTTTCCCCGACTGCATTTTTTTTGGTTTTTTTTTTGGGATACTGACTGTATTTACATGTATGTTAACGAGTCTTTGTGTGAGAAAGCTGCGTTGGCTGTATTCGTTATACTAATAATTTTATTTCTAATCTTTAAAAAGAATTAAAAACAAAAACAAAAACAAATCAAGCATCCTGTTAATCAAGATTTGAATATGACAGTTGTTTTTATGCTGCCCTACTTATGATCTGGTGTATGTATTTGTGGTAGTGAATGAATGGAAGGAGAATTGTTCATTTGTGATATTGTCCTGTTAATCAAGATTTGAATATGACAGTTGTTTTTATGCTGCCCTACTTATGATCTGGTGTATGTATTGTGGTAGTGAATAAATGGAAGGAGAATTCCCGCGCAACCTTATTTCCATACAATTCGCAAAAGTAAGTCAATGAAAACGAACATTTCCTGGTTCATGGAATGAAGTAGAACACATTAACAGTGTTCAATAAAATATTTCAAGTTATACGGCCCAATAAGACTTAGGTCAAGACCAAAAACTTTGGCCAAAACGTCTTTCTTGAACTTTGACCTTTGACCTGTTGGTCGTATAAGCTTAACTTTGTTGGCAACTAACATGAATATGTTAACCTTGATGCCATCAACCAAAAAATGGAGGTCGTCATATTCTTACTTGACACATTTGACCTAGAAAAAGGTCAAAGTTTACAGAAAATTCGTTTTTTGCCAAATTAATGCCATATTCTGGTTGTTAATCATCATATAAATTGACTTTGACCTAATTTCAAGTTCATAAGGGTCACCAGAATGTCGCAACAATATTAGGCTAGTATGATTCACGTTTTAATCTTGATTAGTTTTTTATTAATATTGTCTATGGATATGTTGTGTCTGATCGCCGTTCAACTTGGCTCTATTATGCATTTAATTATGCATAGATAAACTAATTTGCATATTGCTCAAAACTGACTGATCGGGGGGAAAAAATAATAATGGACTTAATTGCTTGTTATAAAATAGCCTACAATTTGATACCAAATTTGACACAATTTGAACAAAATTATGTTTATGTTAATGAAGCCTGACCTTTGACTTTCATTTTGGGTCACAAAAGGTCAATTTAAAAAATTGGCGACATATATTTTCTGATTCGTGTGATCAAATAGAACAAATGTTGCCAAACATTAACATGACTTGCAAACGAAACCTCTATTTTCCCCACTGGCTCCCACACTAAAATTTGAAACCAAAATTAAGACAGCAAGTATTACAAAATGGACATTTAAATATCACTTTTCCATAGACACCTGTACACACAAAAAATGAGAACTTGCATATATGAGTGATCAAACTCAAATGTCCAAGTATTTTTGACAATATAGTGACACACATCCATGAGTGCTTTCACTCAATAAAGCTACTTTGAAAACGCACCTAATCGAGTATTTTTGATTTGACAATATAGTGACACACCAAAATGAGTTTATTTACTTAACTCATTTTATTGAGTAACATAACTAATTGTTTTGAGTACATTGCACAAACTAATCTAGTGAGTAACGCTTTACATACTCAGAGAGTCAGTAAGTAAAGGTTGCACAAATTCATCAACTTGCTTGTGATGAGTTTGTGCAACCTTTACTTACTGATTCTCTGAGTATGTAAAGCGTTACTCACTAGGTGAGTCCTATTCATTTTTGTTTGTTTGTTTGCCTGTTTTTATAATGATATTTGGAATGTTCCGATGATATACACATCAGTGCATCATTTCACTCAAACCAATACACTGCATTACTCACTTCAGAGCATCAATTCACACAATTAAACCAATACATTGCATTACTCACATCAATGCATCAAACTCAAACTGTGTACATGACTGACAAAATAATGGGAAATCCATGCATGGTAATCTAGCTGTTAGTGTTATCAGACGATGTATATCATCGGAACATTCCAAATATCATTATAAAAACAGGCAAACAAACAAAAAGGAATAGGACTCACCCAAAGACAAGAGCATGCACGCTCTCCGCTCTCAGTTCCGCTGTTTAGTGCTGTGTTTCCGCTATACATGTACGTACGTAAGCGTAGAACATACCTCGTGCAGCAGTCTCGATTATGATGTCCGTACTCGTGATCCGAGTAGGCGTACCGGGCGCAACATGTACCGCATAGCCAATAAAATTATTCTCAAAGACTTTCACGAGACTTGAGACGTACGAAGACGTGTCGTAGTTTACTCATCTAGTGAATTACAGGCTATATAGGAATTTCTTAGCATTCTAACACTTTATCGATTGTTAGTGTTTTCACCGATCATCCACCAGCTCGTACCAAAGTTGAAGAGAACTCACTTGCACAATTGTTTTACGTAACTATGAACATGTAAAGTTACTAAGGGATACTCAAGACAAAAAAATTATTGTGTATATATAACTCTATATTTTTTTTCTTGAGTACCCCTTATTAATTTACATGTTTCTGGAAGAGCGAGGGTTGTGTACTTTTAAACAGAAATCACAGATTCTGAAGTAAAAATACGTGATATACGAATAAAGCACTCGCCTCTCCAAGATAGCAAACGGGTTTTTACTCATGGAACATAGTTCTCATTTTTTTTGTGTGTACCAACTTTAGCAAACCAAATGGTTTTTTTCTCAGAAAGTGAAAAAGTGGATTTGCGCCTTTTGGAATCAAATATCTTCATTTATAGATGTTGCCAAACATTAAACATGACTTTGAAACGAAAACTTCATAGATGGCCCCACTAATATTATAACAGTTATACGAGTATGACAGTTTTACATCGGAATCTACGATATCGTAAAGGTTCTGCAGTAATACACGCCGCGCACTCGAAAGCCAAGAGCCAGCAGACCCGGGTACCAAGCCAATTCATCACCGCCGCAATTTCATACTCTGATGTCACGAGTTGCAGTTGGTATCTTTGTGGGTTCGTATTTGGGGGCGTTTCAGAGGGGGCGTTTGAATAAGTGGTACTGCGTTCCAGATTTTTTATTTTTTTTTTAAATATCGGCAATAAGTTTAATAGTGTTTCCTCATGTTAGTCCTGCACAAATATATGAATTCAACCAAATATTCCTATTACTCTATAAAATTTAACTAATTCAAAACTCTGTATTTAACTCATCAGATAAATTTGACATACTTTTATTGTGTTTGCCAAGTCTCCAACTAAATATGGTTATGTGTTACCATGATATTTGCTTTGTTCAATAAAAAAGAGCGTTTTGATGACGTCACAAATCGATTTAAAAAAAAAACTTAATTATCTTTCAGGTGAGAAATTGTTTTTGTCGCACTTTAATTAGATATGGCGTCGATACGGTAACTGCTGCGTGAGCAGATCAGATCTCTTTAATGAGTCATTTGGGTGATGATGCAGACATAGCTTGGTTCGTCCATGACAACGGCCGTCCAATGCGATGACTCCTATCAATTCCATGAAGTGGACTGTCTATTCCAAGGTGTCTCCTTTCCATGATGATCATGAATGTTTGTTTTGTACCCTCTCCTTTCTTTTTCGGTACTCCATAAAATTGTCTAATAGCCATTTCGTCCAATAGACAGTTAGTCCAAGAGCAACTCTTCGTCCAATAGCCAGGTGGACCAATAGCCACTTCGTCTAAGAGCCACTTTGTCTAAAGAATCACTTCGTCCCATAGCCCATGTGGTCTAATGTAAATTGGTCTATTTCCGCACTTGGTCTAATGCCATTTGGGTCCTAATGTGTGATAAATGACACGTGCAATAGTGTGTGGTAATAACAGGTGCGCACACCCTCTGGTCTTGCCTCTCATACACCCCCTACATTCACCCCTTTTATGAACACTATATATTTACTTTCCCAATATCAGATATACAATATATTTTCTTCAGATCTCCAAATTGGACATTTAATTCCGTATGATTTTATAAAATTATGTCTTGCTTGCAATCTGTTTCAAATGCAAAAAAAAAAAAAAAAAAAAAAAAAAAAAAAAAAAAACCGGTTACAATTCCATCGATTACAAACAGATAAATAGTAATAATTCCATGTCCCAATTAAATGACGCTTTGTTCAAGAGAGAGAGAGAGAGAGAGAGAGAGAGGGAGAGAGAGCAATAAACATAATACTAAAAAAACAAAAAAATAAAAACAAAACGAGACCAAAAAAAAATACAGCTCCTCGAAATTATTAACTACTAAATGAACATAACTTTTAACAATTGTATTGGTTTTTATTTCAATATTAGGGTCACAAAAACACCCTCTAGTTTGCAGAATCAAATGAGGAAAAGCAAATAATGGAATCTCCAATATCTGATTAGATACACTGGATAACTTTTTTTTTCTTAAAATCGTTTCCTGATCATCGTTCCTTCCTCTCTTTTTTTTTTCCTTTCCTTCTTACTGTTCCTTTTTGCGTCTTTTCCCTAATAGGAAATCACTTCTCCCAGAAATTATGTGTGTGTAGAGGGAGGGGGTCTCCACCGGCACTGAAGTGTAAGCCCTTTATACCGAAATATTTTCAAGTTGGTGTTAACTCCCAAAATATTTTTTTTTATTTAAACGCTCATTTTTCACCTTTGGCACGACGATAGATCTTACAATCGTATGGTATTGGTATTGGACCAACTATCAATTGGACCAAGTGTGTAATGGACCAGATGACAATTGGACCAACTGGAAATGAAGTTAGACGAACTGGCTATTGGACTGAATGGCTATTGGACGAAGTGGCTTTTGGCCTAACTAGCTATTGGACGAAATGGCTTTTGGCCAACTGGCCATTGGACGAAATGGCATTTAGAAGAAGTGGCTATTTGTCGAAGTGGCTCTTGGACGCACTGGCTTTTGGACAAAATGATATTGGACCGATTGGCATATGGTCATTGGACGAAATGGCATTGGACGTAGTCGCAATTTATCCTTAATTATACTAGGAAATTCATCTAAATTTCATAAAATTAAGATTTTCACTCCTTTTAATGAAATAAAAGGGAAATATAAAAATTTTGAAAAAAATTGTGTTTACTATGCACGTTAATTTCAGAATCATTCATAGGCACCAACTTTTTTCGGTAGGTTTTCTTGAAAATCAATTTTGTGAGGATGAATCTTGAACTTTTCAACCTTGCTCAAATTCAAAAATCCAAAATAAAAAGGTAGAATATTATACAAAATATGACGAAGGAAAAAGAAATCTGTTTTCACGTGTTATACCCATTGAGACCGTAAAATTTTCGAGTCGCACAATCGTTCAGTCGAATCTAAACCCCTCCCAAAAAGTTTCACAAATGGACTTTGGGCCATGATAACTTTTCAGGTACGCTTTCGTTATTCCTGATATTCATACCATTGGAAAGATAATTTATTCCCCTTTTTATTGATATCCTATTAGTAATAATTTTGTCATGCTTCAATGCACAGAATATCAAAATATGGAGAAAAGTAAAAAGTAAAATGCACTTTTATTGATCACATTGAAGTTCCGCAACTGGACTTTAGGTCCTGATAACTTTGGGGATATTTTCTAATTTTCATTGAATTCTATACCATTGTCAAGTTAATTTATTCCTCTCTTGATTGATACCTTATTTGTCAGGATGATGTCATGCTTGGGTCCACAGAAACCCTGTATGCCACCTGAATACATGGCAAAGCGAAAGATAATTTTCAGTTTAAATGTCTGTAACACTACTTTGAACCTTGATACATTTTAATGTGGGTTTTTAATCATTATCAGTTTATTCTTCTTTTTATTGACGCCCTATTGCAATAATAACATCATGTTTGAATGCACATAACCAATGAATATAATGCAAAGTAAAAAGTGAAAAATTGTGAAATGCATTGTTATTGCTGGCAACAGACAGTAATACTGACAATAGGCATTCAATTTGCAACATTTAACTTCTGACTTGTCCTAACATTCAGGTGTTCTGTGCATGCAAGAACATCACTCTCGTTACAATTAGGGTGTCATTAAAAAGAAGAATGAATTTACTTGACAATGGTATAAAATTCAATAAAAATTAGAAAATACCCCAAAAAGTTATCAGGGCCTAAAGTCGAGTGGCGGAACTTCACTTTGATAAATGCATTTTGCAACATTTAACTTTTTACATTTCTCCACATTCTGATAATCTGTGCATTGAAGTATGACAAAATCATTACAAATAGGATATCAATAAAAAGGGGAATAAATTATCTTTCCAATGGTATGAATATCAGGAATAACTAAAAGGTACCTGAAAAATTATCATGGCCCAAAGTCCATTTGCGAAACTTTTTGGGAGGGGTTTATTATTAGGCCTACTTATACACCAAACGCGAGAAGCTCTACTTCTTCCCAACTACATATTCTTTGGTTTGACTGCGCTGACAAACAAGCTGGTGCAATGAATGAGTTTCTGTCTCAGACAAAGAAGCTGTTCGACCGACCGTGCATGTTTTCAATGGAAGTATATTTACTGTGCTTACCCACTGAACTTGGATTTCGCTGCTGTGCTGCGTTTGTTTTTTTTAGTATGTTTCTTCCCCGAAGATAGGCCGATGATAAAAATGTAGACACCGTTCAATAATCTATGATCTCATAGGTCAAAACCAAACCCTTTGGCCAAAACCTCTTTCTTTAATTTTGACCTTTGACCTATTCGTTGTATAAGCTTAACTATGATGGTAACTAACTTTAATATGTTTAACTTGATGCAACCAACCAAAAAATATAGGGTACATGCAGGTAATATGGGACAGCAGGTAATATGGGACACCTGAAGCAAATCATGTCGTGACCGTCGACCGGTGACCCGATGACCGGTGTGAGCACCATAATGTTGTTCATATGAACTGTATACGTAAATATATCGTCGTGAGAGCATCTAATGCCGAATTTCTCTGAGAAAATTGCTGAAAACTAAAAAGGTAGGTAAAACTTACGGCATTTTTTTACCCTGATGTAAAATTTGATATTTTCACAGAATTGTGATGGTGAAAGAGTGTTTGAGGGGTAACCTCAATTGTTTTGTGTATTTAGTAAGCTTATAGTTTCATTTTGATCATACTAGCGTGTACAGGTCAATTTGTTTTAGTGAAGGGGTGCAATGTTGCATTAAATGCTTGCCTGACACAGCAACGTTAGTGGCAGGTAATATGGGACATCCAAAATGGCGGAAATGATTCTGGTACTTAGTATTGGGATGAGGCATCAACTCTTTGCTACGATTTTTTAGGGTATATTCACAGTATATTAATTAATATAAATAACTTATGTGGCTATATTGACTTGTATAATGAAAATAATATTAAAATAATATTAAAAAAAGAAATAATATACAAATACATAACAATGAAATATATAGTCAAATGTTTTAACTGAAGGGTCTTATAATTTCAATTTATATCTTAAAGTTAATGATTTTCAACATTTTAAGCAATTCCAGACATGGTAGAGTAATTGTAGTTTTTAAAAACGTACATTAAATACATGTCCCATATTACCTGCACATGCAGGTAATATGGGCACTTTGGTAATGACGTCAACTTTGAATATTGCAGACAGGGGGTTGGTGATAATTTTTTTCTTCACAATATAAAGGTTAGAGGCAGTAGTTATTGATTCATATAAACAAAGATTAGACTGTGTGTCATTTCGTAATTTTATGCAAATTAGGCAAATGAGCTTAGGGGGTCCATATTACCTGCATGTACCCTATGTCGTCATATTTTTAGTTGACACAATCGACCTAGAAATAAGGTAAAAGTTCACAGAAAATGAGGTTTTTGCTTAAATGATGCCATTTCCAGGTTGTTAATCATCATATAAATTGACCTTTGCCCTAATCTTAATGTCCTAAGGGTCACCGGAATGTAGGAGCAATGTCAGGCTAGTATGACCTATGTTGTTTTCTTGATTAGCTGCTTTTGATATTGTCTATGGACATGTTATTTCAAACGAGTTGCTTCTATAGTCAAATTTGATGTAGAATCCAAAAATGACAATTATTTTTGTGTATGATGATGTCTGACGTCACTAAAGTGCACAAAACCAAAATAGTGTATTTTTCCCATTCATCACACACTTTATAGGTATAAACCGGCTTTATTTTGCTTCTTTATGGATTTTGATGGTCTGGAAGCTCAAATCTGACAATTTTATCATGACCTAATGTACCTAGTATGCGTTATAGGTTTTATTTAGTGATTTTGATATGAGGTGATTTTTGCTCAATATTGACTGAAACTAACTAATAAACTACACTAACAGTCAACTTAGGTAGGATTAATCATGTTGAATTAAAGGCGGTCCTGCACGAGCATCACTAAAGCTAAAACGAGGACTGAAGATGCGATTTGTGTACAAGCCGCCATTGTTCCACGAATATTCGCGAAGAGCATGGCTTAATTTGCATACGGTTTTATGCAAACACAAGCCAGCCAATCGCGATCGCGCTGCATGTGAGTCCGATCAGCGTCCAAGCGTGTGTGTGTGTGTGTGTGTATAGAGCACTGTATCAATGTTCGAATCTTGAGATGTATATGCATCGCTACCTTCTCGCTTGCACAACTCTCTCATGCATCCGAGCATGCGAGCAGTCGAATGAATGCCGATAACAAATTGGCTCATGACTTCGGCAATCGTTCGGGCGTTCTAGCTTTCGGTTTTTGGACCACTGCGTAAGAGTCGCACATCGTTGGTATGAATGGGCAGCTTGCGATGCTCGTTACCGCGTACGTATTTTGAACTCCCTCTACACTATGAGGAACGTGCATCTTTAATCATGTTGGGTTCCCTGACACCTAAAATCCATATAAAAACGCAATAAAATTAGTTTATACCTGTATCTATGAAAAGTGTGATAATTTGGCAAAATACGCCATTTCGGCGGCCATTTTGGTTTTTTGTACTTTAGCGACGTAAGACGTCATCGTACTAAAAAATAATTGTCATTTTCAGTTTCTACATCGAATTTTACTATAGAAACAACTCGTTTGAAAAAAAAAGTTGAGATTCGCCCAACCCTAATGTTATGTCTGATTGTCGTGAAGCTTGACTCAATTATGCATTGAATTATGCATAAATAGACTAATTTGCACATTGCTCAAAACTGGCTGGTCGGGTGAAAAAATGTTAATTGACTGAATTACTAGTTATAACATTACCTACATTTTGATACCAAATTTGACACAATTTGGAGAAAATTATGTTAATGAAGCCTGACCTTTGACCTCAATTTTTGGTCAAAAAAAAAGGTCAATTAAAAAATTGGCGACATATATTTTCTAATTCGTGTGATCAAGTTGAACTTAATTATAAATGTTGCCAAACATTAACATGACTTGCAAACGAAACTACATACGTGGCCCCACTATCAAGCCCGTTCGGCAATAATTTCAATAACATGGTAAGAAATCGTTCAGTGTGATCATAGTAGTGTAAGCGAACGGATCAGCTGTTTAATTGCCACCCATTAAATGTTACAATTAGAGAAATCTCACAACTTTGAAAAAAAATATATGAAAAACGGCCATTGGTCTGAAAAGAACTTGTACATTTGACCAAATTATTTCTGGATTGAGATGAAAAAACGTTCGTATACAGTCCTCAATACGTCCATCACGTCGTTTCCTCGTCTGCAGTCCGTTTGTATCTAGTTAAGATCGGGTGGAAATGACCGTTTCCACGAAGCAGAGCCCGTCTGAAACAATCCAAACCCGTTCCCAGTTAGTTGTAACCCATTGTTATTTAATTCCAGCTCGTTTCCAATGCGCTTCGTCCCGACCTAACTAGTTCTGGGTCGTTTTTAATCCGTCAAAATCCGTTCTTCCTCGTTCTTACCTCGACCAAACGGCCTCGAGGAAGTTCTTCTCGTTCTTACTGCATCATTATCCGTGGCTAGAACGTGCTTAACGTAAATGTGCGCACGTTCTGCTCTAAAACCTAGCCCGTTTTTGCCAGACCTCATGCGTCTTCGTAACTTCAAGCTGATAATGAATATGCAATGCTCGTTTGTAAGACGTCCTAGTACATCTTTAAAACGATTGAAGTACGGTAATCTCGTTTGCAGTAGGTCCATCTCGTTTCAGGTACGTTGCCACCCCGTTAAATTTTAGGACGAGATGGGTACCCGATTTTTTCAAACACTTTTTTGAAAATCCGACCGAGCTCGTCTATGAATTGCGTAAAGAGATCATAAGAATTATTTACTACGTCCACTCGGTTTACACACAGACTATGTCCGTTCGGCAAAATTTGCAAGGACGTAGTAGGAACGAGCTCAGTGTGACGGGGGTATTAGGAACAATTGCTTCAGATAAAGGGAGTTAAAAACAAATATGATGTAAAATTGAAATCCGTAAGATTGTTTAGGTTTTGTTTATGCACTTTGGAAGTAAGTTGATTGAAACATTGGAATAATATTTTAAAATAGAAAGATAAAAAATGATCAATTTACTTTCAGTCAGCAAAGACATAAATGGCCGGCTGAACGGATGAGATTGTATATGCAAGGGATGAATCTGTAATTGTTCATGAATATGTTTATGATTATTGTGTGTTTAGAAAATACTATTAGGCATATTGATTGTTATACCATCATTCGATTGAAACTTAACACAATAAAATATGAATAAAGTAAAAAGGATCAATCCGAAAATAATTTTCGTTCCAACTTTTTTTTCCATTTCTTCTAGGATCTTGTCTTTCTGGACACCTTCTTTTTTGAAAACAACGAACATAACATCCTCGAGTATACTACTAAGTATCCAGCCGTAAGTAATATGAACTTTAGATGTATTCATTTTTGTACTGTCAATCTAAGAGAAATGCATTATTTGTCTGATGACGGGGTGGAACATACATGTAGTTCGTTGTGTTTTGTTACTCTACAGTCTGTGTCAAATAAAATGGTACAGTTGAGAAACATTTTTTTTTTAAAGTATGAAAATAAATCACATTCTAATAATGTTTGATATTTCCATAAAGTAGGAAGATCGGGCTTTCTTCTGCAATTTTTTTTTGATCTCATTTGGTGCAGTAGATCTTAAGATATGATAAGTTTTCTACAATCATTAAAAATCCATTTTGTGCACGCCTTGCCATGCCTTTGTGTATGTTTCGAACATAAGCCACCGAAACTGACCTAAAAAAAAAACAATAGGTGTGTGCAGAGTTAAATATCTTGTCTTCACACAAAAATTAGCATAACTTTTGTTCTACAAAAGCAAATTATTTGAAATAAATTGTAGCAGAAAGAAAAATATATTGGATTTAATCTGATACCATAAATATACATAATATTTGAAAATATTTCATACCTAATGTAGTTTTCCCCGACTGCATTTATTTATTTATTTATTTTTTTTTGGATACAGACTGTATTTACATGTATTTTAACGAGTCTTTGTGTGAGAAAGCTGCGTTGGCTGTATTCGTTATACGAATAATTTTATTTCTAATATTTAAAAAGAATTAAAAACAAAAACAAATCAAGCATCTAGTATACTATTCAAATATTTATTTATTTACTTTATATGCTTGTCTGTTCGAATACTTATTTATTATCAATTAGCAATTTCCATATTAAATAATAAAAAAATACAACAAGATATGTATTTAAAAAAAATAAAAATAAATAAAAAATCTGCTCTAGGTACAGGCTTAGCTGCTTGGTTTAATCTGCTCTTTTGTCCTGTTTGTTTTTGTTTTTTTATTTCTATGTGACTGTTCTTTATAATGAGGATGTTTGTAAACTTGTCTGAATGTAACCGTTGTGACTCCAGCAAAAACCTTTCAATTCATTAAAACATAAATATAAACCAACGAAAAAGGGAGATGTCTTCGCTATGACTTAAAAACAAAACAAAACAAAACAAAAACAAAACCTTTCAATTCAATGCAATTTCATTCTTAAAACATAAGTATAAACCAAATAAAGGGGTGGTTAAAAAAATGGGAAGGGGTAGAGGTGGGCAAATCACTATAATATATTCTGGGGGGGGGGGGTGGGGAATATATATATATATTATTATATATATTATATATATATATATATATATATTATATATATATATATATACATGTATCTATAACTTTACACTTTTGAAGAAAAAATGTTCATGGGAATATTAGGAGGGAAATTTTATTCATATTGGAAGCTGAAATCTTCTGTCATAATGACATAAAAAAGACAGAAAATGTTGCATGCTTGAGTGAGCACTGCCCATTGTTTGCCAAAAGAGATGCTGCCAGGCCTATTCACTGCGGGTAGATTGAGAAATTTATCAAATTAAAAAGTTGTTGATTGTCTTATGAGTTTATTAAAATTATGATATGGGAGTGTGCAGTGAAAGTTATGGTAAATCAATCCGAATAATTGTTCATTTGTGATATTGTCCTGTTAATCAAGATTTGAAAATAACAGTTGTTTTTATGCTGCCCTACTTATGATCTGGTGTATGTATTTGTGGTAGTGAATAAATGGAAGGAGAATCCCCGCGCAACCTAATTTCCATACCCTTCACAAAAGTAGGTCAATGAAAACGAACATTTCCTGGTTCATGGAATGAAGTAGAACACATTAACAGTGTTCAATAAAATATTTTAAATAATACGGCCCAATAAGACTTAGGTCAAGACTAAAAACTTTGGCCAAAACGTCTTTCTTGAACTTTGACCTTTGACCTGTTGGTCGTATAAGCTTAACTTTGTTGGCGACTAACATGATTATGTTAACCTTGATGCCATCAACCAAAAAATAGAGGTCGTCATATTCTTAGTTGACACATTTGACCTAGAAATAAGGTCAGAGTTTACAGAAAATTCGTTTTTTGCCAAATTAATGCCATATCCAGGTTGTTAGTCATCATATAAATTGACTTTGACCTAATTTCAAGTTCATAAGGGTCACCAGAATGTCGCAACGATATTAGGCTAGTATAATTCCCGTTTTAATCTTGATTAGTTTTTATTAATATTGTCTATGGATATGTTGTGTCTGATCGCCGTTCAACTTGGCTCTATTATGCATTTAATTATGCATAGATAAACTAATTTGCATATTGCTCAAAACTGACTGATCGGGTGAAAAAATAATAATGGACTTAATTGCTTGTTATAAAATTGCTTACAGTTTGATACCAAATTTAACACAATTTGAACAAACTTATGTTTATGTAAATGAAGCCTGACCTTTGACCTTCATTTTGGGTCACAAAAGGTCAATTAAAAAATTGGCGACATATATTATCTGATTCATGTGATCAAATAGAACAAATGTTGCCAAACATTAACATGACTTGCAAACGAAACCTCTATTTTCCCCACTGGCTCCCACACTAAAAGTTGAAACCAAAATTCAGACAGCAAGTATTACAAAATGGACATTTAAATATCACTTTTCCATAGACACCTGTAAAAAATTTAGCAAACAAAAGCCTTTTTCTTAGAAGTGACAAAAGTGGATTTAGCGCCTTTTGGAATCAAATTCTTCATTTATAGATGTTGCCAAACATTAACATGACTTTGAAACGAAACTTCATAGATGGCCCCACTATATTATAACAGTTATACGAGTATGACAGTTTTACATCGGAATCTACGATATCGTAAAGGTTTGCAGTAATACACGCACGCGCACTCGCAAGCCAAGAGCCAGCAGACCCGGACGTACCAAGCCAATTCATCACCGCCGCAATTCCATACTCTGATGTCACGCAGTTGGGTATCTTTAGGGGTTCGTATTTGGGGCGTTTCAGAGGGGGCGTCATAATAAGTGGGTACTGCGCTCCAGATTTTTTATTTATTTATTTTTTTTTAATTTCGGCGATAAGTTTAATAGTGTTTCTCATGTTAGTCCTGCACGATGATATAGAATTCGACCATATTTATTCTCTATGAACTTTAACCAATCAAAACTCGGTATTTAATGACATCAGATAAATTTGACAGTACTTTTATTGTGTTTGTCAAGTTTCCAAACCAAGTATACCTCTGTGTTACCATTGACATTTGCCTTGTTCAATAAAAATGAGCGTTTTGATGACGTCACATCTATTTAAAAAAAAAAACTTAATTATTCGTCTTCAGTGAGAAATTATTTTTGTCGCACTTTGATTAGATTTTGGCGTCGATGCGGTAACTGCTGCGTGAGCAGATCAGATCTCTTTAATGAGTCATTGGGTGATGATGCAGACATAGCTTGGTTCGTCCATTACAACGGCCGTCCAATGCGATGACTCCTATCAATTCCATGAAGTGGAATGTCTATTCCAAGGTGCTCCTTTCCATGATGATCATGATGTTGTTTGTACCCTCTCCTTTCTTTTTCGGTACTCCATAAAATTGTCTAATAGCCATTTCGTCCAAAAGACAGTTAGTCCAAGAGCAACTTCGTCCAATAGCCAGGTGGACCAATAGCCACTTCGTCTAAGAGCCACTTTGTCTAAGAATCACTTCGTCCAATAGCCATGTGGTCTAAAGTCTTTTGATCTAATTTCCACTTGGTCCAATGCTCATTTGGTCCAATGTGTATAAATCCATGCAATCGCGTGGTAATAACAGGTGCGCACACCCTCTGGTCTTACCTCTCAAACACCCCCTACATTCACCCCTTTTATGAACACTATTTACTTCCCCAATATCAGATATACAATATTTTTTCTTCAGATCTCCAAATTGGACATTTAATTCCATATGATTTTATAAAATTATTTCTTGCTTGCAATCTGTTTCAAATGCAAAAAAAAAGAAAAAAAGTTACAATTCCATGGATTACAAACAGATAAATACTAATAAGTCCATGTCCCAATTAAATGACGCTTTGTTCAAGAGAGAGAGAGAGAGAGAGGGGGGGGGGGGGGGGGGGGGGAGAGAGCAATAAACATAATACTAAAAAACAAAAAAAAAATAAAAACAAAACGAGACCAAAAAAATACAGCTCCTCGAAATTATTAAATACTAAATGAACATAACTCTTAACAATTTTATTGGTTTTTATTTCAATATTAGAGTCACAAATACACCCTCTAGTTTAAAGAATCAAATGAGGCAAAGCAAATAATGGAATTTCCAATATCTGATTAGATTCATTGGATAACTCTGATTTTTTTTTTTTCGTAAAATCGTTTCCTGATCATCGTTCCTTCCTCTCTTCTTTTTTTCCTTTCCTTCTTGCCTTTCCTTTTTGCGTCTTTTCCCTAATAGGAGATCAGTTCTGCCAGAAATTATGTGTGTGTAGGGGGAGGGTGGTCTCCACCTGCACTGAAGTGTAAGCCCTACATACCGAAAGATTTTCAAGTTGGTGTTAACTCCCAAAATATTTCTTTTTATTTAACCGCTCATTTTTCACCTTTGGCACGACGATAGATCTTACAATCGTATGGTATTGGTATTGGACCAACTATCAATTGGACCAAGTGTGTAATGGACCAGATGACAATTGGACCAACTGGAAATGAAGTTAGACGAACTGGCTATTGGACTGAATGGCTATTGGACGAAGTGGCTTTTGGCCTAACTAGCTATTGGACAAAATGGCTTTTGGCCAACTGGCCATTGGACGAAATGGCATTTAGAGGAAGTGGCTATTTGTCGAAGTGGCTCTTGGACGCACTGGCTTTTGGACAAAATGATATTGGACCGATTGGCATATGGTCATTGGACGAAATGGCATTGGACGTAGTCGCAATTTATTCTTAATTATACTAGGAAATTCATCTAAATTTCATAAAATTAAGATTTTCACTCCTTTTAATGAAATAAAAGGGAAATATAACAATTTTGAAAAAATTGTGTTTACTATGCGCGTTAATTTCAGAATCATTCATAGGCACGAACTTTTTTTGGTAGGTTTTCTTAAAAATCAATTTTGTGAGGATGAATCTTGAACTTTTCAACCTTGCTCAAATCCAAAAATCCAAAATTAAAAAGGTAGAATATTATACAAAATATGATGAAGGAAAAAAAAATCTGTTATCACGTGTTATATCCATTGAGACCGTAAAATTTTCGAGTCGCACAATCGTTCAGTCGGATCTAAATTATATTAGGCCTACTACACCAAACGCGAAAAGCTCTACTTCTTCTCAACTACATATTCTTTGGTTTTACTGCGCTGACAAACAAGCTGGTGAAATGAATGAGTTTCTGTCTCAGACAAAGAAGCTGTTCGACCGTGCATGTTTTCAATGGAAGTATATTTACTGTGCTTACCCACTGAACTTGGATTTCGCTGCTGTGCTGCGTTTGGCTCTTTTAGTATGTTTCTACCCCGAAGCTAGACCGATGATAAAAATGTAGACACCGTTCAATAATCTATGATCTCGTAGGTCCGACTTGAAAATCCTTTCTGTTCACATAATTTTATGATAAATTATCCAAAGACAGTAAGTTCATGGTCCCAAGAGATTCTTTATGTATGTGAAGAAAACAAATTATTACAAACGTTCACATTAAGTGGTTAAAAGTGTAAAAATTAAGCAATTTCCAGAGAGCAATCAAAGTTCGCAGGTGACGTCATTTCAGTAAAAACTTTGCAATGGGGTAAATTGGCGATGAGCGTAATAATATTAAGCATTTATAATGCGCCGTCTATCTAGTAAACTATTCAGAGGCGCAGCTAATACTATTACCCGGCTATAGCCATAGCTGCCCTAAAGGTGCCCTCACACTAGAGCGTGTTGAGGTAACGTGTGTCTAGCGTTCACGATTTTCACTCGAAATTTGACTATGTCCAAAATACGCTCAAGAACGCTCCATTTTCCCTGCCCAAAATGGAGTTTTTAATGAGTTCTAGACGACTGAGAAACGAATAAATATAGCGTCAGGGTAACGATGACTGCGCGTGCTTAGCGTCCACCTAACGATTGCCGAGCGTTAGCAACGACTGAACAGCGATGCCCTACTTATGTCTAGCGTGTTTAGACGTGTTAAAGAACGTTAGGAAACGCCAAACATGTGCGTATTGAGTAACGACTCCCCGACGTTCGTGGAATGTTAATTTGCACTTTCGCGTAAGTTCATGAGCGCGGACTGTCGTTCGAAAATCGCTTTGCAAACGTAGGAAAGCGTTTGCTTTTCGTTGGTATACGCAGAGAAAACGCAGAGGAACGCTGAGGTCAATTTTTGATTTTTAACATGTTCAAAACTTTTTGCGTGTAACAGCGTTCTTGTAAAGACGCTTTGAAAGCGTTGGGCATCCGCTACTTGATCGTTTAGCGCGTTGGGTGGACGTTCCTTCCGCGTTCGAAGTGCGTCAACCAACGCAGAACTTTTGTTTGTATGTTTTTTTAACTCAATTTCCTCATGTCACCAAATGGGGGCGTATGTTTTTTACCTCAATTTCCTTATGTCACCAAATGGGGGGGGGGGGGCGCTTTGTGTTATCGAATAAAATGATTAAAGCTAATTTTGTTTTGTGCTCAGTAGTTTGCCCTCCTTGTTTAAGTGCTATTTTTACATGTAACTATTCGGTATAATGAAATGTAAACATTTTCTACGTGAAATATACATGTAATTGTTTTCTGTGAATACCAAGGTATAAACGTATCTAAAAACTTTTAAATGTTAACAAAAATTTGGTATTTCTATATTTTATATTATTTTTTATAATTTTGGAGTAATTTATTACCTCAAAAATATGAAGTTCAAAAGAACCCAGCACAATTTTCACTGTTGTTTATTAAGCTTGGATATTATTATTGGTTTTTTAATTATTATTATTGTTTATTTATTTATTTTATTTTTATTGTTATTATTTATTTATTTGTTTTTGTTTTATTTTTTGCTCTAGCCACATCATTTTGCTCCAGCTTAAATTTCTTGAATTTGTTTGTCCCCTCTCAACTCTCCGGGAGCCTGGCAGTGGCGGATCCAGACGGGGCGCAGGAGACCCGCTACCCTTCTATGATTTAAAAAAAAATGATTGACTGTACATGTTAAAATTGGAAAAATTTCGCCTGGACCTATTTTTTCATCAAATTTTCGGGATGCACCACTCGTATTTAAAAATCCTGGATCCACTACTGCTATGGTTATTTCTTAGACGAAAAAATAAAATTGAAGAAATAATAACAATTGATTGTTAAAGGTTTTTTTTCTCTCTCTGTTTTTACCATAACGGTAGAATATTTTTATTTTTATTATTTATATTTTTTTACCAGTCACACCTTTTAATTCAACCCCTCACTTAGACAAGAAACCATTGTTTTTAAACCTAGATTTAAGACCAATAGCAACCCTACACCTCAAAAGCGTTTCATGGGATAGCACCGAGGGGGCTTTGGTAAGCCAAAAAAAAGTTGCCAGAATGGTAATTGTGGTGGATGAAGTACTTTTAATTATTCGATACCCGGTCATGGTTTAGGAAAATTCCAATATAAAAAAAAAAAAAAAAACAAAAACATCAAACATATTTTAATATGTGGCCGGATCAATAAAAAAATCCAACCTTTTGACCAACAGTGTAGTTAAAAATGCAATGTTTTCTATCTCAAGGAAACAATCTTATAACACCCTAATATTGTATTGAGTGTAGATGTAGAGTAACAGAGTATGGTAGGGGACATTTGGCCCGACCCCTTCGTCTTGATTAGGGTTGAGAAATTAAAAAAAAAGTATATTTTATCTAATATGAAACAAGCCCGTCCTTTTATTTAGTTCATCTTGATTTAAAGAAAGCGCAAGCTGATTTTTTTCATCCATCAATTTATTTGAAATCAATTAAGTGCTCAAAAAAAAAAGAGAGAAAAAAAAAGATCATAATTATGAGGGGGTATAAGACCTCAGGAGCATAATAGGGAAAAACAGAACAAAAAGGAAAACAAAATGTTTATGCAGTTATCAGAATGCATTGACTGTTCAACTCTTTTAACTTGCCAATACAATGAATACTATCAATTAATAAACAATTTTGTGCCCATAAATTTTAGCTAAACAAAGCTTCCCCACAACCTCCCACCCCCCCCCCAAAAAAAAAAAGAAGGGGAAAATGTATTGCACAATGTTATGTTTGCAAACGACTTTGGGTCTATTATAAAACTCTTTTGAGTTTCAGATCTCAATTTCTCAATAATATTCTTTTTTGTTTCTTTTTCCTATTTTCATCTTCCAGTCTCTCTCCCATTATCTTATATTCAATCGTTATCTCTTTTTCCTCTCTTCCCCCTTTTCTCTCTCTTTCTCACTCTCTCTCTCTCTCTTCTGTTTGTTTCTTGTTGTTGTTTGTTTTTATTCTCTTTTTACCTCTCTTTCCCTTTTGTCATCCCAGTTCTCCCTATCTGTGTTTCTCTTCCGTTTCCCTTATTCTTTCCCGTGGTCCAAGGCTTTTGGTTTATACCTATTCCTAGATACATCATAATCATTTTTTTTTCTTAACCAAAATATTAAGGTATGTTTTGTAAATTACATAAATACCACTTGCTGAAAATCTTTCTAAACATACTTCATGGCATGATAGAAACATTACTAATAATAGTTACATTTACGTATCACTTTATACATGTATCCTACTCGGTGTTTATAAGGGCTTTTAAAGCTCATGTATAGTTTTGGGAGAACATATTTTTTGTTTTACTTCTATAGCAGAATAATATGAATTAATACCTCAAATAACCTCTGTGTTCAAAATGATTTGTTATAAAATCCACTCTAAGACCTGAATTTAGCAACAAAACTGTGTAAATCGATCTGTTTCTGGGCCATGCTAAACAGGATCACACTGGGGAGAGTGCAACGTGCAGTGGTTTGTGTGCAAAGTATATGCTATTGATACACAGACTGATACACACAGAATGCACACACACCATACCAGTCAGCAGTGGTGTGGCATGCCCAGAGTTCTGGGGTGAGAGTGAAGGAAGTATGGCCTCATTTTGATGAATATCTCCCCATGTTTATTCTAACTATAACATATCATGAAAAGACATGCATGGCACATGGTTATATTACTTTCCCATGGATTGATATGTCATTGGAACAATATTAGGACAAGTTGAGTAAGTTTTTTAAAAATGCAATTTTCTCTACAACAACTATACTTGGGCTTTAATGTTAACTAACTATTACAATTAGGCTTAGTGATGCGACTCCGAAAGGCGCTCGCAGCATTCAAGTATTATTGATAATATAACATCATATAATATAGCTAATTCCCAAATGAAATAAAGATTAAGGACCACAGTTATATCGAATTACATGTCGATTGATTATCCCATAATCTCTTCTCCAGCATAATAGGAAGATTTTATCTTATTATTATTATTATTTTTTTAATCGAGGAGGAAAAAAAATAGATGCATTCAAAGATATTGATTAAAAAATGAAAAGAATAGTAATAAAACATAATTTAAAAAAAAAGATAGATTAGACGCGTTTGGACGAACAGAGAACGACGAGGGAACGAATAGAGAACGACAAAGGAACGAACATCCAACGCACATAACGTTCACGCTGCTAATGCCCAGCGCATACAGAACCTATTGATAAGTGCTTTGTTACACGCTAGAAAACGCTCAAAACTGTGAACGTGTAATAAATTATGAATTAATCTCAGCGTACATTTGCGTTCAGACAACGATTAATTGCGTATGGTTAACGAGTAGCAACGTTTTCGAACGGACACACCAAGTTCCAAGAACGCTGGTCAAACGTTAGGTCAACACGCCGTAGTGTGAGGGCACCTTTAGAAAGAAAGATGATTCTTAGGATGATACAGACCGTGAAGTGGGATGGTGTTTTGGGGTCTGAAAGGTGTTGAAAGAGAAGATAATGAGGTAGTGATAGAAGAAAAAACGTTGAAACGTCGAGGAAGGATGAAGAAACAGGAAGCCATATGCATGCGCGTATCTGGGGGGGGGCTTTACGGGCCCGGGCCCCTGGGGGCGCGCAGGGGGGGCCGCGAAAAGAGGAAGAAAAAAGGAGTAAAAGGAAAGAAAAAAGAAGAAGAAAAAAGGAGAAAAAAAAAGAGAGAGGGAAAAGGGGGAAAGAGAAAGGGAAAAAAGGGGGAAAAGAGGAAGGAGAAAAAAAAAAAAAAAAAAAAGAGAGAGAGAGGAAGGGAAAAAGGAGAGGGGGAAGGGGGCGCCCTTAAAAAATGGGGGGGGGGGGCGCCAAATCGACAGTAAACTAAAGGGCGCCAAATTGACCTTAAACTTAAGGGCGGCCAAAATCGACCTTAAAAATTAGGGGGGGGGGCGCCAAACGAACTTAAATTTAGGGGGCGGCCAAATCGCCAGTAAACTATACAGGGGCTCCAAATTGACCTTAACTTAGGGGGCGCCAAATCGACCTTAAAATTTAGGGGCGGCCAAAATCGACAGTAACTAAAGGGGCCACAAATTAACCTTAAACTTAATCGGGGCGCCAAATCGACCTTTAATTTAGGAGGGGGGGGGGCGCAAATCGACAGTAAACTAAGGGGTGCCAAATTGACCTTAAACTTAGGGGCGCCAAAATCGACTTAAATTTAGGAATGCGCAATCGACAGTAAACTAAGGGGCGCCAAATCGACCTTAAATTTAGGGGCGCCACACGACCTTAAATTAGGGGGCGCCAAATCGACAGTAAATTTAGGGGGGCACCAAAATCGACATTAAACTAACGGGGGAAGCCAAATTGAGCTTAAACTTAGGGGGCGCAAATCGACCTAAAATTAGGGGGCGCCAAATGGACTTAAATTTAGGGGGGGGGCCAAATCGAAGTAAAACTATACAGGGGCGCCAAATTGATCTTAAACGTAGGGCGGCCAAATCGACCTTAAATTTAGGGGCGCCAAAACGACAGTAACACTAAGGGGCGCCAAATTAACCTTAAACTTATAGGGGCGCGCCAAAATGACACCTTAAGTTTATTTAGCGGGTGGGGGGGCGGGCGCCAAATCTGAATCGACAGTAAAACTAAGGGGTGCCAAATTGACCTTAAACTTAGGGGGCGCCAAATCGACCTTAAATTTAGGGGTGCCAAATCGACAGTAAACTAAGGGCCCTAAATCGACTCAAATTTAGGGGGCTCCAAAATCGACAGTAAACTAAGGGCAAACCAATTAAACTTAACTTATAGGGGCGCCAAATCGACCCTTTAATTTCAGGGGGGGGGGCGCTCTAAATCGACAGTAAACTAAGGGGTGCCAAATTGACCTTAAACTTAGGGGCGCCAAATCGACCTTAAATTTAGGGGCGCCAAAATCGACAGTAAGCTAAGGGGCGCCAATTTGACCTTAAACTTATAGGGGCGCCAAATCTACCTTAAATTTAGGGGGGCGCCAAATCGACAGTAAATTTAGGGGGGAGCACCAAATCGACATTAAACTACGGGGGAGCCAAATTGAGCTTAAACTTAGGGGCGCCAAATTGACCCGAAACTTCAGTAGATGGGGGCGCCTAATTGATATTAAACTTAGGGGCGCCAAATCGACCTTAAACTAAGTAAGGGCGCCAAATTGAAAAAGGGGGAGGGGAAGGGGGCACCCTTAAAAAATTCAGGGGGCGCCAAATCAACAATAAACTAAGCAACGCCAATAAACTTAGGGGCGCCGAATGGACCTTAAACTAAGGGGCGCCAAATTGAGCTTAAACATAGGGGTGCCAAATTGACCTTCAACATAGGCGGGACGCCAAATCGACCTTAAAATTATCGGCTCTAAATCGACCTTAAATTTAGGGGGGCGCCAAATCAAACTTAAAGTTAGAGGGGCGCCAAAATGAGCTTAACGTGGGGGCGCCAAATTGACCCGAAACTTAGAATGGGGTGCCAAATCGACCTTAAATTTAGGGGGGCACCAAATCAAACTTAAAATTAGAGGGTCGCCAAAATGAGCTTAACGTGGGGGCGCCAAATTGACCCGAAACTTAGATAGGGGTGCCAAATCGACCTTAAACTTAAGGGCGCTAAATCGACCTTAGATTTAGGAGGGGCGCAAAATCGACCTTAAACTTAGGGGCGCAAAATCGACCTTAAATTTAGGGGGCGCCAAATCGAACATAAACCTAGAGGGGCGCCAAAATGATCTTAAACGTAAGGGAGCCAAATTTAGATCAAATGTAGGGGCGCAAAAATGATCTGAAACTTAAGGGGCGCTGAATTGACCTGAGTGAGGGGTTAAGCTCCCTCTGCCTCTGCCTCTATAGCTGTCTTTTTTTACTCTGTCTTCACACTTTTACTTTTCTCCCCTATCTCTTCTTCTTTTCGAGGAATCCACTGTTTGCTAGGGTTGTTAAGTTATGATTAGGTAGGTAGGCTATAGGCGTCTGCCCCCTGGAATGACCATAACTTCAATGGTGTCAATATTTCTCTGACTCTTATGTTGACGGGAATGGCGTAACCCCGCACTTTGGTACGGGAGCATACTGATGGATGCTGACTTCCCAAAAACTATCCACTCTTCTTTCTGTATAGTTCAGTTTGTGTCATGGGTGCTCAGGCACTTATATTCTTATCAGCTGTCTATATCTTTCATATTAGCTAGAATGTGTAACTAAAACATCCATACAATGTAAGCTGGATTGAGAAGGCAACTCAGTAAACCCATACTCCTTCATTACCAACCGTCGTGCCTCGGTATTATATTCCGTTGGATCCATGATGATAGGAGTAAGAGAGTGTTGGCATTGCAGTCGCGCGGTGTACAGCACTTTAATTTCTTAGCGAAGGCAAGAGAATCATTTCTTCGCTTGCAAGGACTATGCTCTTTGCCAGTCAAATAGTGAGCTGCCTGAGACTTAAGAGCGCTGATTTAAACCTGGTGCCAAATCGATCTTAAATTAAAGGACGCCAGATTGAGCTCAAATGTAGGGGTGCCGAATTGACCTGAGACTTAGGGGTGCCAAATTTATCTTAAACTTATTGCTCCAACTATATCCCATTTACCTGAAACTAAGGGGCCCCAAAAACACAACAAAAAACAACAAAGGGTCTTTAAAATGGTCTCTATTCAAGAAATAAGCAAAATTTTAAAATTCCATGCTTCCTGGTTTGTATATACATAGCAAAATTTTCGCTCGCGCTTCGCGCTCCCATCATCTTTTCCCATTGATTTATTACATTGTGTCGAGGAACGCGTAAAATGACCTGTTTTCTAATCGTTCGAATGCATCAAAATTTCCGTTCCCTATTCGCACACGCCTATGTTTTTCCTCTTTTACCAGAATTTACATTATGGGACTAACCGTCAAAACATTTAAATTTAACTTGTTTTCACGTTACTTTTTTATTTATTTATTATTTTTTTTTTTTTAGTATTTATATTTTTTTTTTTTTTTGCATTTCAAATTATGTTCAAACATATTAGCGGCGTCAAAATTGGCTTACACGTACGGACGCCAAGATGACCTTGAAACTTATGGGGGCACTGAATTGAAGTTAAGGGGATGTCAAATCGATTTTAAAATTAGGAGCGCCAAATTGAGCGATTACACTTTATAGGGCGCCTAAATGATCTGAAACTAAGGGGCGCCGAATTTACCTGAAACTAAGGGGGCAACAAATAGGTTTTTAAAATATGGGCTCTATATAGATAGAGCAAAATTTCAAAATCATGCATCCGGGTCTGTATATACATAACAAAATTTTCGCTCGCGCTTCGTGCTCGCATCATTTTTTTTCCCCCCAATGAATTATTACATTGTGTTCCTGAGGAACGCATGAAATGTCCTGTTTTCTAATCATTTGAATACATCAAAACTTCCGTTCATTCTTCGCGCTCGCCTGTGCTTTTCCTCTTACCAAAATTTACATTATGGGATTCTAACCATCAAAACATTTAAATTTATTTGATTTCACGTTACATTCATTTTTGCATTTCAAATTGACCTAAATCTTAGGGGGCGCCAAATTGAGCTTAAACGTAGGGGCGTCAAATTGACCTGAGACTTAGGGATGCCAAATTTATCTTAAACTTAGGGGATCCAACTTTATTTTGAACTTAGGGAGGTGTGCCGAATTTACCCGAAACTAAGGGGCAACAACTTGGTATTTGAAATATGGTCTCTAAAATTTGTAATTCCTCCTGGTCTGTATATACATATAGCAAAATTTTGGCTCGCGCTACGCGCTCGCATCATTTCTTTTCCCAATGAGTTATTACATTGTGTTCCTGAGGAACGCATGCAATGCCATGTTTTGTCATCATTCAAAGACATCAAAATTCCGCTCTCGCCTGTGTTTTTCCTCTAACCATTAATGGAATTATAGGATACTAATCATCAAGACATTTCAATTTATTTGAATACACGTTACATTTATTTTTGCATTTTCCTAGGGGCATCAAATCACCTAAATCGTACATGTATGGCGCCAATTCAAACTAACATTTAGGGGACGCCAAATGATTAGTTGGCGCCAAATTGAGCTTAAACTTAGGGGAGCTAAATTGAGCTTAAACTTAGGGAGGGAAGCAGAAGGATAGATAAGCAGCTAGATAGATAGATATTCATCTCTCTTTCATAATCATGTAAAATTACTGGGCAACATACGGTCTTTAAATTATGGAGGCCAAATTGATCCTAAACTTCAAGTCTCTATTACATAGAGCAAAATTTTCGATCGCACTTCGCGCTCGCTTCATTCTCCAAAGAGTTATTACATTGTGTTCCTGAGGAATGCATAAAATGTCACGTTTTCAGAGATCATTCCGATACATCAAATTTCTGCTCGCGATTCACGCTCGCCTATTTTTTCTTTCTTGTAACCAGATTATGAGGATTCTGAACAACAAAACATCAATATACATTTGTTTGATTTCACATTACTTGATGGAGAAATTTCACATGATTTTATATGGCTTGCTTTCAAATCGTTTTGATGGACAAATTACAGCTCCCGTTCATATGATATTCTGATGAAGAGCTAAACAAAATTGATACCCCTAAATGCTTAGAATTCTTTGCTTTCTGATCGTAAAGTAGAGGGGAAAAAATCTGAAAAAATCGCGCTCGTATTTAGAAATATTCGTATTTTCATCTATAGCGGTAATACCTCATATACCTAGATATTCTTTTCCATGAACTCACCATTGGCAAGTATTTAAAAAAAAAAAAGAGGAAAAGAGAGGAGGAAGGGAAAAGGACTAATCAAAATAAATTGATTATAGGGAGTCAATATTAGTTATTATAATAAATTAGGAAAGAAACTTAAAGAAGAAGGAAGGGACAAGGGGAAGAAGCAGGATAGGAAGGAAGGAAAGAGCAGGGAAAGGGAAGGAAGGGAGAAAGAGGGGAAAAGAGGATAAGGGAAAAAAAAAGGAAGGGGGGAAGGGGCGCCCATTAATAATTTATGGGAGGGCTAGGTAGACAGGGGTAGGACGGGCCGCCAGGATGATGGACACTTTTTTGTTGTTTTTAGGTTTGTTAGGTTATTGTGTGGTGTATTGATTTTTTATGGTTGTTTTTTGTAGGGTTTGTGGTTTATGGTTTGGTGTTGTGTGTTTTGTGAGGGAGGTGGGCACTTAAGCTTATAAACTTAGAGGGACGGCGCGAGAAAGGTCGCTGATAATTAGGAAGGGGGGAGGCAGGCGGAGGATGTGAACTTTAAATATTTAGGTGGAGGGGGACGCACAAAGGTGTGACCTTAGGACACGGTTAGGAAGGCGCAGGAGTCGACAGGGTTAGGAAAATTAAGGATTACGAGGGGCGGCGCCAAAGTGTGGCCTTAAATTGTTAGGGGGCTGCCTACAATCGATCAAGTAAAGGGGCGCCAAATATGACTCTTAAACTTTTAGGGAAGCGCAAGTGCGACAACTTAAATTTAGGGGCGTCAAATTCTGACCCTTTTAATTTAGGGGGTGGCGGGCAATCGACAGAAACATAATAAGGGCCAAATTGACTTAAAACTTATAGGGGGGGCGCATCGACCTTAAATTTAGGGGGGGCGCCAAATTGGACTTAACATTTAGGGGGCGGCAAATCGTCATTAAATTACGGAGGAGCCAATTGACCCGAAACTTAGAATTGGAGGCGCAAATTGAACCTTGAAGCTGAGGGGGCGACTAATTGATTATTAAATAGGGGGCGCGGGTGACTAAAATAAGTAAGCAGGGCGCCAAATTGAGAGGGAGGGAAGGGCGGCGGCCCTTAAATTTAGGGTGGGCGGCTGAACAGTAAACTAAGCGAAGAATGCCAGATAAACGTAGGGTTGTGCCAGAGAATGGACGCTTAAATAAGGGGCGCAAATTGAGCTTAACTAGGGGCGCCAATTGACCGGAACATCTTTTCAAACACGAATCCAGTCAGTCTTGTTCGGATTTGGATGCGCCAGATATTCTTGAGGGGGAGGTGGGCTTTTACGGGCCCGGGCCCCCGGTATATGGCCTGATAAGAGGGAAGAAAAAGGGAGAAAAAAGAAAAAGAAAAAAAGATAAGAAGAAAAAAAAGAGAAAGGGAAAAAGGGGGAAAGAGGAAGATAAAAAAGAGAAGAAGAAAAAAAATAAAAAGGAGACAAAAAGAGAGAGGGAAGGGAAAAAAAAGGAAGAAGGGGAAGGGGGCGCCACCTTACATAATATGGGGCTAGCGGCCAAATCGGACAGTAACTAAGGGGGGGCCAAATTGACCTTTAAGCTACTTAGGGGCGGCAAATCGATTCACTTAAATTTAGGGGCGCCAAATCACAGTAAACAGGGAGCCAAATTGCCCTTAAACTTTATAGGGGCGTTAAGATCGAGCCTGAAATTTAGGGGGTAATTATCTTCGCCGAAATCGACCTTTATTTAGGGAGGGGGCGACTCAAATCGACAGTAAACTAAGGGAGTGCCAAAAATTGGACCTAAACTTAGGGGCGCCATAAGCGACCTTAAATTTAGGGGCGCGCCAATCGTCTCAGGGAACTAGAGAGGGCGCCCAAAATTGTTCTTATATAATGGAGGGCTGAACCAACTCGCCTTTAAATTTAGGGGGGATAAGGTGAGCGCTTTGAAATTTATGGGGGAGGACAGGAAGGATCAGACGGTGGAATATAATACGGAGAGGAGCCAAATTGAGAGCGGTTAACGTTTAGGAGGGCGCCGAAATTGACGCCGAACTTTAGAATGGGTTCGGGGGCGCTAAATTGTTACTGAAGCTTGAGGGGGCGACTAATTGATATTAAACTCATAGGGGCACCTTGAATCGACCTTGAAAAACCTAAGTAAGGGCGCCAAATATGAAAGGGGGACGGGGAAGATGGGGAGCGCCCTTAAAAAATACTTAGGGGGCGCTAAATCGAGCAGTAGGGGAGAACGGTTGTATGGGAAGCTTAACGGGTACAGTTGTTATTAACAGGTTTCAGTGGTGCTAAGTTGGAACAAGAGAGTTCGTGCATAACTGGCATCTATATAAAGCCTACACATGCTGTGATGAAACTGCCGGGTCAGTGAGGTTTCTCGCGTTGTTTTTTTATAAAGTTTGTATCAATAAAATTTTGGTTATAGCAGTTCCAAGTGAATTTTTTGAATAGTTCTTACAATTGAAGGCAAACATGATGTATAGTCTGGTATTGATGAAGGTGATAAGTACATGATAATGTCACATAATTATATCCCACTGACCATGCCTGCATTTCTGCCTATGGATTCTGTACAGTTGATTTTATGTGTAATCGACCCATAGGGTCAGGATTGTTACATACAACCTACCCCATGTCGATGTAACAACTACCCAATTAACATTAACGCGGGCTACGTAAAGTAATTTTTGTTTCAATTTTCAGGTTGCTAATAAGTTTTGATATTTCTTTATTATTTTAGTCTATTCTAGGAGCTCTAAACTTGATCTACTGTTTAACGATACGCGAAAGATTTACTGGAAAGTTGAAACAAAAGTTATGGTATAAGAGATTTAACATATTGTAACAATTCAAATTCAACGTATGTTTAGCATAGTAAATTTTACCTCAAGCCGTATGGCTGTAAACAACGGTTACCCGTATAAACGGGGTAGGGTTTGTAATGCAAAAAATGTCTACATTAATATAAGCTTGTAGTTAATTAGTGGTTTAGCTATGTTTTGATTTGTTGTATGTGCCTCAGGTTTTGCCAACATAATAGGCTAAAATAGCAGACTTCAAAATTGGAGTAGGTGGTGGTACTTTCAATTAGAATTATCTGAGGCGAAAAATGTGAATTTTGTAAAAGTCCATACCGGTCTGCGCCTAAACTAAGCACGCCAATAAACTTAGGGGTTGGAGGAATTTGGACGCTTAAACTAAGGGGCGCCAAATTGAGCATTAAACATCAGGGACGCAAAAATATGACTTCAAACATAGGATGGAGCGACCATCGGATCTTAACATTTTTTTTTATTTTTTTTTTTTTTTTTGGGGGGCAATCAACTTAAAATTAGAGGGGCTTGCCAAAATGAAGCTTAACGGGGGCGCAAATTGACCGCGAAACTTAGAGAATGGGGGTGCTAATGTTATTGAGATTTAGGGAGGGGCGCAAAATCTACCTTAACTATAAGGGGTGCAAAATGATGCTTAAACGTAAGGGCGCCAAATTTATAGAATCAAAATGATCTGAAACTTATAGGGCGCTTTGAATTGACTGAGACTTAAGGCGGCCTGATTTCCGCTGAAGTTAAGAGGGGTGCAAATCGTTACCATCTTAAATTAAAGGAACGGCCAGATTGAGTCAATATGTAGGAGGCGGCCGTACTTGAACCTGAAGACTTAGTGGGTGCCAAATTATATCACTATTTAACCTGAAACTAAGGGCCCAAAAAACACAAAAAACAGAAGGGGTCTTTAAAATGGATCTCTATCTAGAAATAGCGCAAATTTTAAGAATTTCATGCCTCCTGGTTTGTATATACATAGCAAAATTTTTTCGCTCGCTCATTCGCGGTCTCCGGCATCATCTTTTCTACCAGTGCGTTGATTTATTTAACAATTGGTGTCGAGCAACTGCGTAAATGCCTTGTTTTCTTATCATTTTTCAGTAATGGCATAATCAAGAATTTGCAAGTTCCCATATTCGTTTGCGCTTATTTAACTAGATGCACACTGTAAGTTTAACGGCCTATGTTTCTTTTTTAATTTAAGGCAAAAAAGTGAGATCGGAGAGGAGCACAGGAGTAAGAATTAACAAGGAAAGGAGTAGAGACCAGTTAATGAGGGAGAGAAATATTCATAAGACCGTCAAAACATTTTAATTTATAGAGGCAACATAGTGGATGGTTTTACGCTATTTACGAAGGAGGTGGTGTATAGTTTTATTTATTTATTTTTATTTATTAGATAAGCGGGAATTATTTTTTTTTTTTTGGCATTTAAGGAAATAGCAGAATTTTATGTTCAACATATTACGAGATCGGCGATCAAAGAAAGATAGAGAAGTGGAGAGGCAGAAACAGGGAGGAGGGTACAAGGGCGAGGCAGGAAGGTAAGGTAGCTGAGGGAGGGGCAGCTCCACAAGTGAGCACTGAAACTTTATGAGGAGGAGACAGGAAGCTGGAGAATTAGGGAAGGAAGATTAAGAAGAGGGAGATGTCAGATCGATTTAAAATATAGAAGCGGCCATTAATTGAGTATTTACAAACTTATAGGGCGTGCCCAAATTAGATCTGAAATGTGAGGGGCAGCTTAGGACTCCGAATTTTTTACTGAACTAAGGGGGCAACATGGGTTTTTATTAAAAGTATGGTCCTCTATTATATGATGAGCAAATTTTCCAAAATTCATTCATCTGGGTCTGTATAACATTAGTCAATTAAATTTTCGCTTTGTCACTTCGCGCTCTTGCGTTCACATTTTTTTTCACCCATGAATTATTCTTAAATTGGGTGTTTTCAGTGAGGAACGCATGAAAGTACCTGTTTTCTAATCATTTGAATACATCAAACTTCCTTATGCGCTCAGTGTTTTTCTTTACCAAAATTTACATTATGGGATCTTAACCATCAAAACATTTCAATTTTATTTGATTTCACGTTTACAATTATTTTGGTGCATTTCAAAATTGACCTAATCTTTAGGGGAGGCGCGCCAAATTGAGGCTTAAACGTTACGGGGCGTAGTCAAATTTGAACCTGAGAGCTTAGGATGCCAATATTTATCTTAAACTTAGGGGCTTCCAAACTTATATTTGAACTTGGAGCTGTGCCCGAATTTTAACTGAAACTAAGGCGTCGCAACAACTTTTGGTCTCTGAATATGTCTCTAAATTTTTTAACTTCTTCTCTGGTCTTGTATATACATAGCAAAATTTTGGCTCGTGCTCTGCATCATTTCTTTTCCCACCGCAATGAGTTTATTACATTGGTGTTACGCTAGAGGAACGCCATGCAATGCCAAGTATGTTGTTTCCTCATAACATTTCAAAGACATGATCAAATTCGCTCTCCTCTGTGTTTTTCCTCTGGAGAACCATAATTTGGCATTATTTGTGAATTACTTAATGCATTCAGTTGGCTAATTGTCAATGTACATGAATTAAGTATTTGAATATCAGAGATTACCGTGTTATTTGCTATTTAGTTTCCCCAGGGAGGTATCAGAAATACTATACCTAAATTTAGTAATGTAATGGCGCCAATTCTACACTCTCTAATCATTAATAGAGGGTTGAGAGCCGCCACTTCATTAGGGTGATGTAGTTGGCGCCAATTGAGCTTAAACTTAGGGAGAAGGAAGCAGAAGGATAGATAAGCAGGTACATAAATAATATATTCATACTCTTCATTTCATAATATTAAGGAGAGGAGAGAGTTAAAATTTCTAGAGGGCAAGGGAAGAGAAAAGGTGTGGGCAAAGCATATTTTAAAGCGGTTTTTAAAATTTATGGAGTGTGGCCATTGATCCTAAACTTTTTACAGGTCTCGTCTCATTAACAGAGTAAAGCAAAATTTTCGCTGATGGCGCTTATCGCGCGGCTCATCTGCGTAGATAATTAACAAAGGAAACGGAGCTCCGTAGAGTGTCGCAGGAGACAGAGAAAAAGAGTTTGTAGGTTGTAATGTAAGGTTGAGACAGGATGGTATTGGGCTAAGAGGAATGCATGTTATATATGTCAAACGTGTTTTCCGGATGTAGATCATTATCCAATACATATCAGGAAGGATGGGTTATCAGCGGCGGTCGTTCGATTACACCGCTCGCTAACTATTTTTTTTCTTTATTGTAACGCAGATTTTTTGGAGAGAATGTCTGAACAAACAAAACATCAATATGACATGATTTGTTTGATTTGAACATTACTTGATGGAGCAAATTTCACAGTATGATGTTTTATTTTATGGCTTGCTTTCAAATCGTTAGTTTGAATTGGGAGCAAATTGAACAGCTTCACCGTTCATATGATATATCTGATGAGAGCTATTAGCAATTTTGAGATACCTTAAATAGAAGGCCTAATTGCCTTAGAAATTTCTTTGCTTTGTTGATTCGATAAGTAGAGGGAAAAAATTGGTATGGCTCGCGCTCAGTATTTAGATATATTATCGTATTGTTTCATCTATAGAGGTAATACCAGTTCATATACTTCATTCTTTTCTCATGAACCATGTCAACACCATATTGGCTAAGTTATTATTTAAAAAGAAAAAAAAAAAAAAGAAAAAAAAAAAAACTATCAAATAAATTTATTATTTTCAAAATCTTTCAAACATACATTTAAGGGGTACCATATAACAGGATATTATTTTTTATAAGAAGTAGCACAATCAAATGGGGGACAATTTCCAAAAAGGTTTCATGGCAAAAGTCGGTTATAAATAAGAAAGTTTTCTCGCTTTCTGGAAGTGTTTGAAAAGT
>CALNVZ010000174.1:45495500-45514784 GCA_940671915.1 Paracentrotus lividus | reverse complement strand
CGCTTGCCAGCCGTTTCTAGCAAATACCAGTTTTACACACTCTTTTTCCTGTACTAACAGTATGCAGGAGTTTAGGGTTTGAGCTATTTTGAAAATAAAGCCTTTCATAATGCTAACGTTCTAGATTAGCTCCTCCGTAGTCCAGCGAAAGCACCATAATGACCCCTCAACAGAGGGGTAGAGGCATAGGGAAATAGCCAACATTGCTCTGGCGACAATTGCCCCAGGTTTGATTTCATCTAGGATTAACGGTAAAGCATTTAGTTTAAGGCTGAATTTACTTATTCAATGAGGGTTAGGGATTGACTGGAGAGCTTTTTTCACTAGAGCAAATAATGTTCAATCATTTGACCACAAATTTTGTGTGTCAGTATAATGTTAAGAAGTAATTACACTTTTTGACAGCATATCCCATTTGACCCAAAATATTGTATATCACATTTTGTTAGTAATCATTGTCTGCATGTATTCATTTGCTCAATTCAACATCATTTCTCCACTGTGTATGATCTTATTTAACATGTTTAATACTATCTATCTCTCCTTTTCTTTATTACCTTCTGCAGAGAACAGTACGAAAGACCCTTTCAGACTTCCGCAGGACGCATCATGACAACTGGCGTGAGCACAAGCAGAGTTTCACAGATGATCAGCTTGTGGTTCTAACTGATCTTCTAGTATCGCCCAACTACTATGCATGATGTAGCGTTCCTCAATGTAGTCCTTGTAGTTGGTGAAGTCTCTTAATACCATGGTCGCATTTCTAAACCAACTGTGATTGGATGGTTTATATCCACTTGATCTAACAGCAGTTGGTCCATTTATCTGATTGTGTACTATCACATTGGCTAGACCCATATGGTCTACTAACAATTTGGTCTAATTTTCCCTGGGTCTAATACATACTTAGTCTAATTTTCACTTGGTCTATTAACCACTTGTTCTAATTGCCAATTTGTCTAATATCCAAATTGTTTTAATTGAAATTCCCAAATGAATATTTAGTCTATTACTTGGTTGTTACATGATTTGATAAAGTGATGTTAGACAAAGTGGACAGTAGATGAAATGGTTATTACACAGAGTGGTAGAAAGGCAAAGTGGTAGTTAGCCCAAAAGGTAATGAGACAACGTAGTTGAAGACAAAATGGACTTGAAACATATGGGGTGAGATAAAAAACGGACAATAGTCGAAGTGGGTTTAGACCAAGAGGTGATATACCGATTGGACCACTAATGCCATGATCACACCTGATTATGCATATATTTGCAAAATACACAGACTGCGTCAGGCAGCTGCCAGCTTCTGACGATTGGATTTTATGTGAAAAACAATGCGAACCTGACGCAGAGGCGTGTATAACCACCGCACGGCCTGCTGCGACCATGGCTTGACTTTTGCGTATCATTGGTCCCTGCAGTTTGACTAGGGTTGTAGATTGGTCAGGTGCTTACCCATAGAGGTGCTAACATGCAGAACTTTTGGTCTATTGGTTATGTTTCTGGACTCTCAATTGTAAGGTACAGGATTCAAGTCCATACTAACACCCTCCATTATGACTCTAATCTATGTTTACCGCACTCATCAAAACACTATTTCAATTATTTATACATTTGTAATATAGATTGTGCTAATTATTCTATATACGATACTATTTTGATTCTGGAAATCTAATTTTACCCATTAATGACGGGAACTGGAAGCTCCCTGTAAGCCTATAAGTCATAAGTGGGATAAAAAGGGGGAAAAAAAAATGAATGTATGAAAAATAGATGGGTGCTTATTGAATGTACTGTTAAATGCTAAGTTTCAACACTCGGTGTACTTGAAGGATATACTCTTAAGAGATAGTGTATATTGATATGAATAGGAGTATTTACATAATAAATTTCCATACAGTCTGTATCAAAATTAAGGTTATTCAATTTGAGAGGGATCATATTCCAAGCTCATTTATTTTGGCAATTTATATTATGTAACATATAATTAGTGAGCAATTCTTAACCTTCGCAATGATACCTTACTTGTATTACATATGTCACACGTACATGTAACCCATGAATTATAAATGAAGGTGACAGGTACAAAATAAAGTCTTTGTAAAGGACTGAGAGAATGTTTTCACAACTGCCACACATCATTGAACAGTAATGCTGCAATGTTGTGCGACATGTTCTCAAAACTTGGAAGAAAAAAAAATTGATTTCGCACCTTCATTTACAATTTTCTCATTTATCTGTGACCTCTGTGATGTTGAAACAAGAAAGGTATCATTGCAAAGGCCAGAAGTTTCTCATGAATTCTACACACAAATTGCCCCCTCAGATAAGCTTGGAATAGGGCCCTTCTTAAATTTCGTCTGTTGAGAGCCAGAAGGGTGTTATTGCATCTTAAAGATGTTCCGTTGAGATCCAAAAGGGCGCTATTGCTGTACAAAGTCAATGGCAATAGCGCCCTTCTGGTTCTCAATGGAACATCTTTGATATGTAATAGCGCCCTTCTGGTTCTCAGCCGACGATTTGACAATCTATTTTGATATGCACTGTATAAGCCCTTAGGATACAAGAACAAGGTTGTTCCTGTTTCAGTCATATGTTAGTAAGGTTCAAATTACAAACATTTTTACAAATTATCTGCTCTGAGGTTTATGTTAGGTATAACATTTCTATGTATTGTTTCTTACGTTTTTTGTATGGAAAAAATCAACCTTTTATTCTGATTGTTGCAATCATCAAAGAAAATCTTTTTATGATACTTTTTTTTAAAAATCAATAGGGATATTATGTGTATAGTTATTGGACTTTAATATGTTACACACTGATGTGTTCATAATAAAATGTTTCTAGAAGGACAAGATTAAAATTTTAGCTTAAATATATCCCATTAAGCCATATATACATGCAGACTTGATGTTAAATATATATCAATTTCTTTCTTAGATTCAAACAAATCTTTTCATTTAAGCTTTGTTTCATACCATGGCTATATTTTTATTTGAAGTCCAATTATTCTCTTTTAAGAAGGAATATATACAACATTAATAGGTTTATCATTGCAATAAGGGTTCAAAATTTTATAATACTAAAAACTGTAATATTCATTTTGACTAAATGTACAGATACAATGCAGTCTGCGTTGATTATCAATCAGATACTATTGTTTTAATTTTACCTTGTTTTACCATGCCATTTGAAAATATATGTCTGAACTTTTTCATCGTTCTGGAAGGGTAACAATTAAGTTGCTATGAAACACATACGTTTAGAATTGAGACATGGCTTGATACAAATTCTGGGCACTTTCCAGTTCTTTGTACAGTTCACTCTTGATATAGTGAGATGCTTTGGACCTTGTTAAAAATCTTCTTATTGAAAACACATAGGCACATAGGAATCGGAAATGAATTAATTGCCTGTTTTAACAAAATTTTGTTGCATTCAGGCGCTGTAATGGAAGTGTTATGGATACAGAAAAGATTTTCCTAGTCTCATATTGAATTCCTTTCATATCATCTGTGATTGAGGGATGTTTAATGGTTTCTGAAAACTATACCAGTTAGCACCATTTTGTTTCTTAATATAGGATCACACCTTTCATTGAGGTATTTAAAGATTTATTTAGTAGTTCCAGTCCCCTCCTGTTACAATGATCTATGTCTATGGCAAGGATCATTGGAATGTATTAGTTTGGTCCCTACCACTTCATTATAACAAGAGTCGATAAAATAATGTTTAGGGCCTAATCTCTGGACCTAATAGCACTGTTGTATGAAAATTATTTATATTATATTTTAATTTAAGTAAGATAAAGGAGTTTACACAGTAATATTAACTGCAAGATGCCATCTCTTTGTTATGAGATTTGTTAGATCTTTTTTCAAATCACAAAGTGGATGTTTGTTTCTTGGGACATTTTAACTGTACCCAGTTCTATAAATATCAGGAACTATTGCTATTTCTCTTTTATTCATTCAGTTAAATGTTTGTATCACCATCTAGGTTTGTTTTGTTTTGTTTTGTTTTGTTTTTTTTTTAAATATAATCTTTTGTCTGCTTGATCCAACATGTCTTTTTCAATTAATGCAGATAAAACTAGCTGGATTTTTAAAAAGTGTATTCAAATTTTAAATTTGAATGACAGGGAAAATAGAAATTCTCTCCTTTTCACTCAAAGGGGGATCTAATTCACTCTTATTGTATTGGAAAGTAAAACTTATATGATTATTTATAGATGAAATAATTTTCTTTTAAAGGTTGAGAAAATGAATAGTAGTTTTCATTCAAGATTACATTCAATATTTGGTGAAGGTGTATTATTGTATGAGGTGCATTATATAGATGCAATAAAGATGACATTATTGAAACAAGATCTAAGTATATATTGTTATGCTTCCTACCTCTTGCCGAACTGTTCTTAGTTAAAGATGTAAAAGATGTGATGTTTGCTGTGTCTGTAAGCAATTCATATTTGTTCTATCTCAATCTTGTTGATACTAGTAGTAGAAGTGGTGTGGTCGAGTGGATAAGTTGGGGGACTGACGATCACAAGGTACGCGGTTCGTATCCTGTCAATTCCACTTTCGCAAGATATTAATCTACAATTTGCCAGACTTGACCCAAGTAAGGTAAATGGGTACCGGTAGGAAGAAATTCCTTGAATGCCTAAAGCGCCCTTTATTAGGGCAACTATGTCTATAGCCGTGTAATATTATACAGCTGCGCCACTGGAAAGTTTACTAGATAGTCGGCGCATTATAAATGCTAAATATTATTTTTATACTTTCTCATTCTCTCGCCCCCCCCCACCCTATCTTGTTTTCTCTGTTTCTTTCTCTCATGTGTTCTCTGTCTCTTTCTCTCCTCTCTCTGGTTTAATTTCCATATTAAGATCCACTTGAAAATGGTTAACTGTAACTAAAAAGGTATCTGTTACTGCAGTGACGCAGTAAAGTTTTTGTTACGTAATCTCAAAAGTGCGCGCTTATTAATTGTTACGTAATTATTGTTACGCCTTTAATCTAACTGCCGCGTTTTAATTGCTATGGTAAATTTGCGCTTATTAATAATAATTGAATGTTGCGCTTGAGTTATTAATCTTCATGATGAGTTTTGAATACATGCAGTAAACATGGAAAGAAGTTAATTCCCGATTATAAAGCCAAATTTGGTAAGTTGTATACCGGTACCCAGTTGTTGTATGTCCGGACAGGCTGGATGTCCGGACACTCAATTTTTACCAGCTATTTGAAAGGGTTTAAAATCAATATCTTTGAAGTTTTTCAGCACAAAATGTCAGAAAATATTGTGGAGAAAAAATATTGATGGTGATAAGAAGTATTCAGCATACATTTCTGGCTTAATCCTTAGACGAAAAACCAGGCTTAATTTTTGTTAAGTGTCCGGACATCGCGCCCCCCATCCTAATACATTCATTATTGCTTGTAATTGATGGTTTCATTGATGATGTTCAATTGATGTAAATGCTTAAATCTAATCTAATGCGAGAATGATCATTATGACTGTGTATTTATTATTGTCATTTATCTGTTCGTTGTGACTGTGTATTTATTATTGTTACTTATCTGTTCTTTGTTACAGAATGTTATCTGCATGTCTGCATTTCAGTATCTGCATTACCAGCATAATATATGTCTGAATTACACGTATCAGCTTTGTCTACATTGTCTTCATTATAATTGTCGAAACTCCTCTATATTCAGTGTAAATATAGAGGCAGCCACAATAACATTCAAATGTGCTGAATATGCTGAATAACATTCTAAAAGCTTTCAAATGACAAGTATCGACACACTCTCGAAGATGTCTTCGTCAAAGAAAATCGAGCCTGTTCCAAGTGGAACCGTTCCAAGTGGAACTGTAAAGAGCGTGTCGGTGAAAAGTGTAATAAGTCAGAAATCAATTCAAAGTGAAAAGCTAAAGATAAGAATACAAAGAGCCGCATGTATGTCGAACCAGAAGTTCGAAGAAGAAGAGGAGCTGTTAGAGCTAGAGATGCAACAAAGACGGAGAGCATTGATTCGTCGAAAGGAAGAAGCTCGCCTCAATGCCGAGGAAAGGGCCCTTGATGAATTTGAAATTGCAGAAAGTGACCAGTCTAGTCTTGGAATTGAATTGGAATTGCCAAGGAATCAAAGGAAGAAGGCTTGGATAGATTCTTCAGATCACAGGATGGATAGGCACCTGTTCTCCAACCCAACGAGCCACCAGTGATGCACTCAGACCAACCCATTACTACTTGGAATAAGATAGAAGCATGCATGGCGCAATTAACCAATGTAAATATGCAACAAATTATAATATCTCAACAGTCAGCAGCCCTCAGCCAGCTCCAAAAGTCGAGGTTCCAATATTCTCTGGGATCCACTCAAGTACCCGATATGGAGGAATGCATTTGACACATTGGTAGATTCGAAAACCGCTTGACTGCGCCAACGAAGTTGAACTTCTCAGCAGTTTCGTAACTGGATCACCCAAAGAGATAGTTGAACATTTTCAGCTACTAAATTGCTGCTGATGGTTACAACAAGGCACGTCAAGCCCTTGCTGACAGATTTGGAAGCTCAAGTACCGTCAGCGTATTCTTTCATGAAAAACTGGGCGCATGGAAGAAGATAGGAGTTTCGAGACGCCAAGGTATGAGGGACTTTCCGACTTCTCCACAAGGTTGCAGCAGCAAAGGAATCCATCCAAAGTCTGGGAATCTTAGACTATCCACAGAAAATGTGAAATTGGTTGAAAAGCTGCCGATCTACATGGAAAACAAATGGAGAGATGAATCCAAGATGGAGACTAATGCACGGTCGCGAAAGTTTCCCCTCATTCGAGAAGTTCACAGAGTTTGTCAGCAAAAGCAGAAGTCTGGCGATGATCCCTGAATTAGAATCTCTACGAGAGAAGAGTGCATTTCCACTATCTAGAAACAGAATAATGGAAGTCTAAAGGCCGAGCATTCAATACAAGTGGAAAATCTGAATCACAAAGGCATACTGAAAACAATCCGTACCACTGGAGTGTACTCAGATGTCCATTCTGCAAGGAGATCACAGCATAGACGTATGTTATAACTTCAAAACGCAAAGCCTATGAATGAGAGAAAATCATTCTTCTTTCAGCGCATGTTGTGCATGGGATGTGGTGTAACTGATCTCCATCAAGTAAGGATTGTCAAGATAGAAGAATGTGTAAAGAGTGCGGAGGTAAGCATCTCACTTTTCATTACACTAAGAGGCCAGCAGTAGCCAGAGACGAAGGAACTGCTCGATGTACTACAGTATGCTCCATTCCAGATCAAAACGGCAGAGGCCACTGTATGATCGTTCCAGTCTGGGTAAGACATACAGAAAATCCAGATAAGGAGTGTCTTGTGTATGCAGTGCTTGATGATCAGTCCAATGTAAGCTTCATGTCAGAGAAACTGTTGGACAAACTTGATGCAGAGGGAACTGCAACAAATCTGCAGCTGACAACGATGCACGGATGTTCTAACATCGAGAGTAAGAAAGTCAGGGGTCTGGAGATACAAGACTATAATAAGGAACATGTAGTTCAACTGCCAGTGACCTTTTCAAGAGAAGAACTACCAGCAAGCAGGTCACAAATACCTAAGAAGGAAGTGGTGAATCACTGGCCTCATCTACGTCAAGTTGCAGACGAAATGATGCCCTATGATCGAACCATAGATGTATCACTCTTGATTGGAAATGATTGCCCACGAGCTATCCGGCCTCGACAAGATCACTGGAGGTGAGGATGACCCCTATGCTCAAAAATCTCTCCTAGGTTGGGGAATTATCGGGAAAGTCTGCCTGACAATTAGGAAATGCATAAAAAATGTCTGAAAGGGAAGATGTTACGTAGGTTCCGTATATAGTGAAATGCCGTAGTTGCAACAAAACTGCAAGTTCGTAGAAGCTCGCTGATAATTTGCGATCACGCTTCAGGCGAAGGATGCAGTCGCTGCTGCGCAGAAAGTGTCGATATGCAATTCTGCGAAAAGGACTTTGCTAGGATTGAAAACAATGGAGGACGAGCCTTTGCTTGCTCTATGAGGACAAGAGTTCTGAGAATCTATGAGTAGATGGTTAATATAGAACGAGGCAGCAATTGAGTTACGGACATTATGAGATGCCCTCTTCGCTCTCAGACGCGGTGGCCGACAAACAGGCATTCGCTGGCCTTAATTCTAATCGTAAAGTTAGGGCAGAGAACCGATGGAAGAGTCAGCGTGAATGCAGGCAGGTTGTAAGAAAACGCCAAGTATTATCTGACCGGAACTAGCAATATGATATCTTACTGTGACCAGAGGTGCTTGATAAAACTGATTGTGGCTGAAGGCTTCCTAATACAAAAAGGAAAGGTAAAACTACGTAGGGTCATATTTGGTGTATTGCACTAAATTCATTGTCGGTACGCGGCATAGAAGCAGGTGAAATCCGATGTGTTCTTTCGACTGCCTCAGCAAGTGTGCTGGAGTGCATCACTTAATCGACATGAAATCTCACTACAAAAACGGAAGTACGTTTGAGCAACTGGCTTAGCTTGGTGAGTATTTTGTGGCGAGGTTGCGTATAGAAGTAGTAGCGTGCGAGTCGTAGACATGCAAAAGGGATGTTGCAACTAACGAATTCATTCAGTATGTCCAAGAGATGGGAGGTGAGACGCTTCTTTTCTTCGCTCCTTTATGGGGTAGGAGGGAGAATGTGTGAGGGAGGCAGGTTATACGCAAAGCAAAGGAGGTTGATTACGGAGAAAGGGTCTACTCTTATTTGCGGTGATTCGCTATAAGAGCTTTACGTATGGTTAGACGTTTTCGTATGTCGTGTTATTTGCTAGTAGTGACGGCTAACATACCTATGCTATCAAGAAAGGCTGTGTCAAGAGGCCTTGGATCAGATGAACGGCTTGCAAAGCACTGAGTTTATGGTCGGGTTGATGCAAGCTGTCGTGTGTACATTTGGCGAGAATTGACTGTTCGTACGTCGACGAACGGGAGGACTCTAAGTCGTATCGCAATGAGCTAGGTCTAAATTTAAGATACCAATATTTGCAGCATGGATGGGAAGCTGTGAATGTTTATGAAAGTTGTCATAGGACAAAGCTATCTTTGCAGTATAGCGTAGAGGGTTACTCTGCGATATGACATTGAGATGAACTCACCATAGGTATAAGCAAATACGAGTTTATGTGAACTAGTCGTTAATATATTGGAGCTAAACATTTAGTGAGAAGATGAAGTTGCTGACGCAACGTATAGGAGGAGGTTATCTTATGGGCCTGAGTCTTAAGCCCTGAACGGACTAGATATGTCAGACGGAGAGCTATAAGGCGTTGACACTGTCGCTGGACATTAGAAGAGCTGACCTTGATAGCCTCTAAGAGCGTTCGATACCTTCCCAGTGGCATCGTTCCACTAGCGGCCATAGTACGAGAGCATTAGGGCGTCGTCGTGGTGGGCGTGAAAGGTGACTCTACATAATTTGCAAGCTTCTGCGATATGGGCTATAGAAGATGAGCGCCACATCTTATTGCAAGTACAGAGGATATTACGATAATCTAACAGTTGGCTCATCTATGACGTTTATGTGTCGGCGGCTTATTTATATGGCGAAGTTCTAGTGACTCATGAGAGGAAGGCTAGAATACTACTATGGGTTATATGCTGCTGCACGAATTCTGGAGCTTGGACTGGGGAGCAAAAAGGCGCGTCTGAAGGCTAGTACCTTGTGCGATGATGATCAGCGTAACCGTCAGTACGGGAGAGAATGGGATATGAGATGTGGGGGGAAAAAATAAGTGAAAACTCGAGTAAATATGCTGAAAGTTTCCCAAACGATGCTAGCTGAAGCTCGTCCACGTATCGCTAGTAGGCGTTAAAGTGTAAGGAGTGTACATTGCCGATGCTTTTCAGATAGGCAGTTATGCAGATGAGCTAAAGGTAGCATGTTACTATACGTTCGCGCTGTGGGGAATGAGTAAGAGTCGAAGTGTTTGCTCTCTCAGTGACAGCAGTCTATAGGGTGTAATCAGGCCGGGGCTCAAGACAGATTACATATTATTGCACAGAATCTCGAACTGACCGGAGCTGCGCCATAACTGGTTATGCAGCACGAAAGACACTGTAGTTCAATGAGTTCAGTGAAAGGAAGGAATTGACAGTGGCCAACCTCAAGAATTCTTCTGGACAGATAGTCAAATTGTACTAGGTTACATTCGAACGAATCGAGAAGATTTCAATACCTTTGTTGCAATAAGTGCAACAAATTGCATAGACGAGACCAACCGCCCAAAGATGGTTCTATGTGAACACAGAGGTCACGCCCTGCTGATGAGGCTCATCAGGTATGACCAGAAAGGCTTCTGGAGAGTAGCCGTTGGCTGGTTGGAACCGAAGTTCCTGGCATGAGAAAGGAGAGTTTAAGATTACTCCAGAACAGCAAAGCCCAAGTCAAGCCAACCACAGCTGGCTTACATGAAGAATAGATGACCAGTAAGTCAGAACGTTGTATGCTACTTTGTCTATCAAGGACCGCTGGAAATAATCATTTTCGAGACTGGTCGTCTGCCACACATGTCAAACGGGGCAAACGTGGTCAAGAAGAGTAGTGGCGCTATGCATGATGATTCAAACGCAACTACTGGAGAAAAAAGTTGAGCGAGAAGCGACAGGTCCTAAATTGAACAGACCACTACAGCGAATTAGCTTGACCGTTGCAACATCAGAGAGAAGCAGAAACGGAAATGCATTCGCAATCTGCAGCTAGAACATTTTCATGACGAAATGACCGTGCTCAGAAAACTTAGGCTCAGGTGAGCGAAAGGACAGACACAGTCAGTAAGAGGAGAAACAGCCAAATAAAGCGATCAGTTCGCTGTATCGGTCTAGATCCATACATCGACAAAGAGGGTATCATGAGAGTTGTGGGCGTATCGACAAAGCTGCATTGCCCGAGGATATCAAACACCCCCAATTATAGTATATGCAAAGAAGTTCTCATATTACGACATTGCTTATCAGACACAAGCATGATGAGGTAAACCATATGGGACGAGGAATCACACATAACCATGAGACAGAGTGGATACTGGGTAATTGGTGGCTCTTCTGCAGTTTCAAGTGTCATATCAAAGTGTGTCTTATGCAGAAGAATGAGAGGACCATTACAGCAACAGAAATGGCAGACTTGCCCAGAGACCGCCTGAACCGGCACCCCCATTCACTTACTGTGCCGTGGATTACTTCGGACCTTTCAACATCAAAGAAAGACGAAGCATTGTGAAAGATATGGAGTACTCTTCACCTGTATGGTTCAAGAGCCATACATCTAGAAGCAGCAAATAGTCTACAAGCAGTAGCTTCATCAACTCCCTACGGCGTCCCTCGCTCGCCGTGGACCAGTTAGACAGATCAGATCTGATAGAGGTACTGCTTTCGTCGGCGCTAGAATGAACTACGCAAGCGATGAGAGAGTTGACCAGGAATCTATCCAGAAGTATCTATTAGAAAATGGGGTTGACTGGATACCCTTCACAGATGAACACGCCAAGTGCATCTCACATGGAGGAGTGTGGGAGCGCCAGATTGGTAACCAGACTTAACTCCTCCTCATGAGTTCCGGTACTCAACTAGATGATGAATCCTTCCAGACCTTCCTTACTGAAGTGGAATCAATTGCTAATTCAAGACCACTGTCTACAGCCAATCTATGTGCGGGAGATGCCCCTGAACCGTTAACGCCGAATCATCTTCTTACCATGACGGCAAAAGTTGTGATGCCTCCCCCTGGCAAGTTTCAGCGAGAAGACGTCTATGCTCGGAAGTGGTGGCGTCGTGTGCAGTATCTCGCGAACGAATTCTGGTTAAGGTGGAAGCGTGAGTATCTCCAAGATAATACAGACGAGACAGAAGTGGGTCCATCCCAAGCGCGACCTCGCGATAGGCGACATCGTCATTGTAAAAGACTAATAATAATAATAATAATAACGCATTTGTATAGCGCCATCTGTCTAGTTAAACTATTCCGAGGCGCTTTGTAAAACAAGGATGAAAGTGTTGTAACAACATACATGATGTATACAAAACACATTCTCCCTTAATAAAAACGAGATAAGAGGGCGCCCTTGAGGCGCACACTCCAAATCTCCATGGTCAAAGTCAAAGAGAAAGGATTGTCAACCAAAATACACAGACAATGTAAACAACTAATAACTATTTTGATAATCTAATTAAAGATTTACAATAAATACAACATAAGATATCAATTAGTATGACCTCACAAAAAGAATGTCTTGAATTTAGATTTGAAAGTTTCTATGTCTCCAAGAACGAATCTGTTGTTAATGTAATGCATTCATTAAGCGGCAGCTTGAAAGAAAATGATCCGATCTCCCGTACTTATAACATTTCTTTTTGTAACAAGCAGTTTTTTCCTGAGAGAGCGTAGATTACGACTGAAATATCTCTTATTAAAGAAATTGACATATTCATGCCAGGCGCACAGCCATGCGATTCGCTCCTTCCAAGTAATAAGCAGAATTTTGTATTCAGATAACGTTCCTTTACTGGAGCCAATGTAGCCCTTTCAAGACCAGCGAAAATATGATCCCTTTTGCGTGGTTCTTGACAAAACTCGAGCATCAGAGTTATTGTGCACCGTTGTATAGTTACTAATTGAAATGATGGCACATATATAACAGAGAATTGCAGTAGTCAAGGCGTGAAATTACAAAAAGAATGAATAATGATGGCAAGAGTTTATTTGACAAAATCTTGCGAATCTTTGCAAAGTTCGTATTGAAACATAGCTAGCCCACATGTCTTTTACAAATTCATCATTGTCAGTGACTATCGAATAACACTTCCAAGATACGGCAGATGATGAGATAAAAACATTTGAGTACTAACACGATAGTATTCAAAGCGTAAAGTCAACCTTCTGGTTTAGATATAAATAATTAAAATTCACTCTTAGCATTCATTGTCCCATTATTCTGATAGGCCAGTTAAAAGTAACCCTGGCTAAAATAACCTGGTTAACTAATCCACACCTACCCACAACTCTGATTAAGTCCTTGGTTCTGATAGCCTAGTTTAAACAAAAACCAAAAAGTTTCATCAACAACGTGAGGGCTGTCAACAGCTCCTAACGCCCACGTGTATAGCTCTTAAGCGAAGGGCAACTCCGCTCTATTTTGTGACCAAGAAAAATATAGAGCGGTCGTTTTGATGTTTGTAGATTTGACAAGGACAAGAAATACAGATTTTTAGAACACTTTCATTATGATCAAAAAAAATATATTCTGAACTCAAAAATATAAAATTTATCTCTTTGTTAATACTTTAAATATTTTAGGCTAAAAAATATTAACATTTAGAACATCTCTTATTTGTAAAACGAAATAAAGTTATTGGCGAGTGACAACTTTCAAAGGAGAATATTTCGCGCGAAACTGCGAAGTTACACTTATCGTCTGCTATGCGCTGGTGTTGAAGAGTTGTGGGATAAGAAGTAACGTTTAAAATGTGCAGGAAATATTGAAGTCAGATCTAGTTTTTTCTTCTTTTTACCAGAATCAGCATACGTAGAAGGTTTTTGTCTCAACGCTAGATCTTACGTATCGTTAGACCTAGATTCTAGTAAAAACAGTAGTAAAGTCAGTGACGTAACTGATCGACATTCCCGGTATATAGACGTATAGCCTAAGTAATGTTACCAGCCGGCTACGCCGGGCGACAACTAACTGACATGACCTGACGCAGGCCCAACACATGCATCGTTAAAAGTTTAAAATGTCAATGTCAATGGAATTTAGATTCTTTAACGTTTACTTAGATCTATCATAGATTAACAGTTGATCAATCTACTTGCTTATTAGATTATGTATTTATTGTTTCTGATGACTTACGGGGGCATCAATTCTCCTTGGGAGTGCGTGGCATCATCACTCTTTCCCGGAAAAACAAGTCAAGTCTTAAAAAAAAAAAAAAAAAAAAAAAACGTTAGGCCTTAGTTAGTGATCTAGTTGAGTTAGTTAGGCGTCTCTCTCCGGGGTTTAGTTTGAAAGCAGAACCTAAATTTAAGCAGAACAACTCATCCTAACGAAGTAAAAAATTCGACAGCAGATCTCAGAGGGGATCATCAATCAACTTCAATTAAACTAACGCTGTAACGTTATTCAAAACGTAGATCTCAAGATCTAATTAGCTCTGCCGAGGTTCAAGACATCGGTCCTTTTGCAATGTCCTAAATTTCATTTCATTATTTTGTATATATGTATATTATATTGCTTTGTTATTTTACATGTAGCATTCTGAATATTGTATCTTATGATTTTTTATGAATGAAATTTGAAGAACTTAAAATTGAATTTGAACTTTAGTCTTACTCTATCATACATATCTTAGCGTTTAGCAAGTTAGATCTAAAATTTAACGATAACGTTACTCGTTTAGACCTTACTAAGTATGCCCTAACGTGTAGATCTATACTCTGTTTGACGACAGCTGACGATATCATCCCATGAGTCTTGGCCTCATTTTTACATTGATCGACGAGTATAGGAGGCTTGACCTTGAGTTTTTAGTCCAAAGCAGGCATACTAGCCCGGCCTCGCTAGGTTAGAAATTCAGCTCAGATAGACCCAAGCCAGTGATCACGCTAGTTGTCGACCTGCGCTGTGTGCAGGCCTTGGGTTGGCAAGGAGGGGCGCGGCGGCGGGAGCTGCACGGACAGCTCAGCTGCTCGAGCCGTGATCAATAGCCTACATGCACTTCACTGCGCCGCGGAGGCTTAGGCGCAAGGCTGTGGCGCGCTGACCTGGCTATGCAGCGCTAAGCTAGTAGCTGCGCACACTGTTATGCGCTTCAGCTGAGGCTCAGCCAAAAATAACGCGATCACCTGAGTCTGTCATGGTTGTGACCACCCGACATGCTTTCAGAAGCGGTCCCAGAAATCGTCGTTGTCCAAAGAAACACATGTTAATGTAGCGCTGGTACTCAATCCCTGGATAACAATAATCATAACATGATCAAAGATTATAGATTTTATAAGTTAAAATTGCAGGTTGTTGCATATTGATTTGATTACCCTTCATAATTTCTAAGAATACAATATTTTTTAAAGCATTCTCTGTCTTTCTAAAAGTGGGTCATAATCCTTTTCATTTTGTTTTATTCCTAAAGTATCCATCGTAGTGTTGAATCGCAGTTGATGTGATTTCTGGCATGCCAACGCGTAAAATGTGGCGAGCGTATCTCAGCTGCATGCGCGTATGCAGTTGGCCTTCCTTAGAGCAACTGGCGAAGCTGTTGACGCCCTCTACGTTCGTTGGTTTCCATTTAACCCTGGGTTAAACACATTACGCATGCTCAGTAGAGCTCATCTCGAGCTGCGCTCCCAGGTCAGGGTCGCGCAACACACCTCATGCAACAATGCAATACGCGCCTTGCAAATCGTGCGCACCGTGCTGGTCTAGGGGCGGGGCAGGTTTGGTTGATTGATAATTTTTTATTTTATTTTTGTCAGGTAATGCATCTATTTAGTATTGAGGATTGGACGTATTTTATCATGACAGATTAATCAATCTGGATTATTTTTCATTTTTAAATTGTTTTTATAATCCTCCCCCGCCCCGTTATCACAAAAGTTAACTTTAATTGTGTTGTTTTTAAGGTGCAAATGGCTGTAGTAACGATGATGCCCAAAAATTAAACCAGGCTTAAACTACCCCCCTGGGGTAGTTTAAATTTTGGAGGATTTATTACCATACTTAACCCTGGGTTAAGCTAAACTTTGCTATCAGAATATGAAAATTTAACCCAGGGTTAAATTGAGGAGTTAGACTAGAGTTAAACTACCCTTAACCCTGGGTTAAGCTAAACCAGGCTATCAGAATATGGGCCATTGAGCTTAAGCTTGTTCCTGTTCATCCAAGCTTTGATATCAGCAACACACTTTTCTAAATTTCTGACGCTTGTTATTTACATCATCCTGATCTGACGGCTTGAATGGAATAAAAAGTTGAGTATCATCAGCATAAAGATGGACATGTACATTATGAGCTCGTGCTATATTAGCAATTGGTTTAGAATAAATGCTGAAAAGAGACGGGCCTAAAACTGAACCTTAAGGTACACCATATGAGAGGCGAATCCCTGGAGACACACATTCGCCAATCTTCACTGACTGCGAACGATCACTCATATAAGATCTGAACCAGACCAGTGCACGGTCTCTAATGTTAACATCTAAAAGGCGTATATAGATGTCTTGGTCAATGGTGTCAAACGCTGACGACAGATCGAGAAGAATCATAAATACAGCTTGTTTATTATCTAGTGCTAGAATGATATCGTTATGAACGTTGACCAAAGCCGTCTCCGTCCCATGACATTTTTTGTATGCTGACTGGTGGGGCTCATGAAAGCCATGATCATCAAGATGTTCATGGAGGCGTGAAGAGACGACCCTTTCCAAAACTTTGGAAAGAAACTTAAGATTAGATATAGGGCGGTAGTTCTTCAAGTTCTCAATATCCAAATTTGGCTTTTCAACAATGGGCGAACAATGGCACTTTTGAAGGTATCAGGAAACACACCCAGTCGAAGAGATTCATTTATGATTCTAGTAATACATGGCAGTAGACATTTAACATGTTTTTTCAGGATCCAGGTTGGCAAGGGATCATCAAAAGAAGTAGAAGACGGTGATCGAGTTATGATTCTTAATACTTCATCTTCAGTTGCAGGGTCGAAGGAGCGGGGTCTTCCCATGAGTCCTCGGTCCCACGAGTCCTACGTCCCACGAGACCTCGGTCCCACGAGTCCTACGTCTCACGAGGCCGAATATTTTCCCACGAGTCCTACGTCCCACGAGACCTACGTCCCACGAGTCCTCCGAGTATTTTTCCCACGAGTCCTAACGTCCCACGAGCTCTACGTCCCACGAGACCTACATCCCACGAGACCTACGTCCCACGAGACCTACGTCCCACGAGTCCTACGTCCCACGAGGCCGAGTATTTTCTCCACGAGTCCTACGTCCCACCGGAGTCCTACGTCCCACGAAGCCTACGTCCACGAGTCCTACGTCCCACGAGTCTCGTCCCGCGAGGCCGATTTTTCTCCATATCGCATATTTTAAATCATTATGATGTTGCTTGCGTCAAAAATTGACTAAATTTATGATGGAATGTCTCAAATGTATACTAGATTCATGATCTGTAAGTTTTGATTAGTACAACGGGCATTGGGTTGCTGCAGGTTTGTAAATCGTGGAAATATTATGATTTATAACTTGAGTAGCATCATATGCTATTCTGAGGGGGTCCACGGGGAGCTGGCCGGATAGGGCAAAGGGGCGCCACAAGGATGAAAGGAAATAGAGAAGAGGAGAGAGAGAGAGAAGGAAGGAAAGGGGAGAAGGGGGGGGGGTAAGAAGACAAGAGGAAACAGAAAAAGACAAAGACCCAAAAAAAAAAAGGGGGGGGAAGGAAAGAAGAGCCGGAGAGAGAGAGAGAGAAGAGAGGAATAATAATGACTTTAAAATATAAAAAATTATACGTGGCGCAAAATTGACGTATATTTAGGGTTCAAATTAAACGCTGGTTAGGGGGCGCCAATTTAAATCCAAAACCTGGGCATCAAATTAACCTTAAATAAGAGGTTACCCAGAAACTGAGGGGGTGCCAAATTGATTTTAAATTTAGGGGTACCACATGGACTGTAATGTAGGGGCGCTTAAATCGATCTTCAACATAGGGCGCTAAATGATTCTAAAACTTAGGGCACAAATTGATCTTAACTTAGGGGGGGTATTGGGTTTGACAAGACGTGTATCAATCAGATATGATTATTTACGTCCTGGGACCGACCTTTAACGTCACTATCCGAGAGACGTGACTGGGTTCGAAGCAGGTCCACTCCATGTCAATTTGTAGCTGATCATAGAGCACATGAGGGGGTACTTGATGGGCGGCGGCGTAATTTAATTTGATTTTGAATGGCAGGGGAGGCGGGGGGGGTTAAGAGAAACCCCATGAGCAGTGTGTTCTAGTAGGGTTGGAAATTATGTTTATTATGAACAAAAAATTGGGCGTTTAAAATCTGAAACAAGGTGACTGAGTTTCTGATTTTTATTGGATAAGTTTTCAACACCCCTCCCCGACGGCCCCAAGATTAAACAAAATTGGGATGTGTTAAGGTTCACATACGCAAGCGTCACTGCAATGTTGCAGTTTAAACAAATGATGAATTTACATACATAGATACGGAGGGGCTTGAAGGTGTCGCCTCGTAAAAATAGAAAGCCCCCCCCCCCGACGAACAAAAAATAAATAATAAATAAAATGGTTGGGTGGCTTTTTTCCATCCGCATGAAAATGTTTTATTGAAATTTTTCTTGAACTTATTAGGGTTTGTTTGTGTTTGTGTCAGACAGTCATAGATCCAGGGGAAAGGGGGCCGCCCCTGAAAACAAAAAAAAAACAATGAAAGGTTGCCCTAGAATGGGTATACCACCGCCACCCCACATGTAACACATGTTACACAAAATGTTTTAGTAGGGTACACGCAGTTTTTGATGAAAAGGAATACATTGAAAAGTGCCATACATTATTTGGTGCTTCACTTTTATTTCTGTTAACAATTGTGATGTTCATACCTTTGTTTTCAAGGAGCAATGCCAATATCTTAATTGGCAACGAGTCTAGACTAGTTCGCGATTTGAGTTCGAGAGTCGTGAGATGTCCCTGAGTCTCCGGAGAGGTGCGGGGATATTGATTTAAAAGTCTTTCCAGTTTGCTAGCTGCAAGCAACCTGACATCGCCAATACTCTTTTTTCTACTACTAATACACAAAACGGTCGCAACGTTCGCGACCCCAGTCTCTGTAGGCTTGCAATGTCGCCGTGACATCTTCTGGGTCTCAGGGATCGCCCCCCCCCCAAAAAAAAAAAATAAATCAAACATCTCTGCATTTTTCAAATTCTTTTATTGATTTTTGGGGCAGATTTGAGGGGTTGTGCAGAATTTACTCAGCAAATATACAAGAGCGAGCGCGAGCGCGAGCGGAAATGGTTTGAGGTTTAAATGAACGAATCTTTCATAATAAAAAAATAAACTCTGCATGATTACCAATGAATTTAACAAACATAGCCGTACCAGTAGGCCTAGGGTATGTGCCAAATTTGATTATTTCATTTATTCCCATAAAGGCTATTAAATCTAAGCGAGCAAGACGCGCAAGCTAAAAAACAAAACAAACAACAA
>CALNVZ010000174.1:45475861-45489427 GCA_940671915.1 Paracentrotus lividus | reverse complement strand
TAATCCTGGACCCGTCACTACTGAGAAGGATTAGGGACGTCTTTAGACATAGTCCCAAATCAGTCTCAAACCCGCCTCCGCGAAATGAGACGCCATCATTATTCGCCATGCTAGTGCCTATGGTATTAACCACAACTAAATTAATTCATGTTGTATAATTCAGCTTACAAAATGTTTCATTGATGTTGAAAAACTTCTAATAAAAGAAAATACGATATGAGAAAAATCGGACTGTGGACGTAGGACTCGTGGAAAATAACGAGCTCGGCCTGGCGGGTGGGACTGTAGACTATCGGAATGTGGACGTTAGTCTACGCGTGAGGAACGTAGGGACTCGGTGGACGTAAGGTCTCGTGGGATCAGTAGAGACTCTGATGGACGTAGGTCTCGGTGGGGACGTAGGGACTCGTGTGGACGTCGGTCTCGTGTGGGACGATGTAGGATACTCGTCGGGACGTAGGATTTTCTCGTGGTATAAAAAAGACTACCGGCCGCGGTGGGACGTAGGATCTTTCGCTCGGTGGGACGTAGGTGTCTGCTGGTGGTCGCGTATGGACCCATAGATGGATAAATATTTCGACCATCGGGGAAGTATGGACTCGATGGGACAGTATGAGGAATCTTCGTTGGGACGTTGAACTCGGTGGTAGTACGAGGACTCGTGACCGCTCCCCGAAGGAGCATAATGGGTACGCCCATTCAGTAAGAAGAAGGTATAAAATGTCTAAGTGTACGTTGCTGAGCTGCTGTATGAGCCATGTAAGCATCATAGATTCGTTATACCGTAATCTATCTTGATCTTAAGTGTAGATCGAGAATAATGTTCGCTAAAGTAAGAGGCTAAAATTCACAATCAGAGACATTGTGCGTAGGGTGATTATTGGGTTATACATCTTGAGTGATGTAGAATTACGCCATTTAATGACTTTTGTATAAAGCTCTCTCGGCGTCGGTCTATCACAGCTTGAGATCTTGGTTCTCCGCTAAAAATGAAGAGCTTAAGATTGTCGTTAATAAGAATCAATTCCACACAATGCTCTCTGATGCAGTAAACATATTTGTCTGTCGATTTTCAAAGTTTCGTTATTAGCCGCCCCTTACTGCTCGAGACTTCCTGCGCAACGTTTCTAGCCTCTGCATCTCTTCGAATAGTAGCACCAATCATTAGAAGGTTCGAAAGTAGTAAGTAAGTTGATACACATACTCTTATCGGAGCTGTATCACTAAGTATTAAGAGCAGTGTCCTAATCATATTGTCAAGATACTTGTTGTCAAAGTTCTTCCCTGATGTTTGATAAGGATCAGCAGCTAAGATAATTATCAGGCATTGAAGGTAATTGTTCATGTTAGATCTATCTTTGACTAGCGTCGAAAAGACCTAGATGTCAGTTGGCGACCATTGGACAGGCTGTACGGGAAAGTTTACAAATGCGTACGACCGGACGTGTTGAAAAGTTAAACTCATCATGGCAAATTCGTCTGATCTTCTGAGAACAAAGATTGGTACGAGCGACTGCTGCTGGAATAGCGAGCCAAGGTTTTGGAAGACTCATTATATGTCTCTGGTTTTGAATCCCTGACGGATCAGATGATAAACAAAATGTGACATAGACATTGATGACTTATAACGAACTTGAAAGAGACTTCTTGTCACGTGAACTATCTATTCAAAAGACATTTAAAGGAATTTAATTCCCGCAAGGAGATAAAGACAAGAACAATTGGAACTGATATATAATTGTTGTTTATTTCATATCAATAGACAGTGAACATTGTTGATATGCCATGTTATTACTAACTTGGAAAGTTATTTTTGAGATATTGAATATCAACGGCGTAAATCCGTGTCGAGGAGTGGGGGGGATGAGCGAAATAATTTGCCAACTTGTCCCGATCTGGTTTGGCATTCACAAGCACTAAAACACATGGAACGTTATTAATACCCATTTAGCAGTGGCAGTGGCGGATTCGAGAGGAAGGGAGTGTGAATAGAATTTGTCTTTGACTGTATGCTTCTAGCTTCAGTGGCTGCATTGATTACTTTTCACTTTAGTAATGGAAAAAACTAATGCGAGCGCGAAGCGCGAGCCGAAAATTTAAGCTAAAAGTTGGAATTATTTGTGCATTATATAGTTCCTTTTTTAGTATCAGCGAGCGCGAAGCGCGAGCAGAAAATTTTAAGCTGAAATTGGATATGTTTGTGCATTAAAGGTCCTATATAGTATTTGCGAGCGGGAAACAAAATAAAAACGAAAAGCAAAATATGTAGCAGAGGCAGAATGGATTTGAAAGTGAGGTCTCGATAAAAAGTGCACTTTTTCTAAAAAGGGGGACACTTTAGATCAGAGGCACAGATCTAAAGAGAAATTTATTCAGAGAGCGAGGAGATACGAAGAAAAGTTGTCTGGAATGTAGGCCTATACTTTAAAGAATCATAATGGCTGCCTTGATTCCAGTTTATTTTAGTAATTGAAAAAGTAATGCGAGCGCGAAGCGAAAGCCGAAAATTTTGAGGTAAAGGTTTGAGATATTTGTGCATTGTAGTTCCAATTTACTATCAGCGAGCGCGAAGCGCGAGCCGAAAATTTTAAGCTGAAATTGAATATATTTTTGTTCCTTAAATGTCCTTTATAGTATCCGAGAGCGCAAAAAAAAAACAAAACACACAAAACAAAACAGAACAAAACACACAGTAGAGGCGGCGTTACGAATTTGAAAGTGGGATGTCGATGGAAAAAAGGGCACTTTTTCTATAAAAGGGGACACTTTCAGAGGCATATACAGACCTAAAGAAAAATGTATTCGAAGAGGGAGGGTGTACGAAGAAAATTCATCTTTGAATGTATGCTTTTAAGAATCATAATGGTAGCCTTGATTCCTGTTTATTTTAGTAATAGAAAAAAAGTAATGCGAGCGCGAAGCGCGAGCCCAAATGTTTAAGCTAAAAATTGGAGATTATAAATCCTATTTAGTATCAGCAAGAGCGAAGTGCGAGCAGAAAATAATTTAGTATCCATTTAGAAGATACATTTTGCATACTTTGTTTTAAAAAAAAACAGCGATAGAAAACGAATCCGCAATCTTTGCTACGAAAATTTTGTGGGCTGCAGGCCCCAATTAAACCCTCCACACAACTACATTAATGTTTTTGGTTGTCAACAACACCCTTTCCTAAGGTTTGCCCTCAGACGAGAAGAGGGGGTGTATTGGGTTTTGGCAGACGTGTATCAATCAAATACATTGGATCCAACTATTTTATACTTAGGTTACTGTTTGTTACTTAGTGCGAGGTCGCATAGCGACCGAGCAGAAAATTTTTAGAGTATTGAGAGCGCTATTTTAACCAATAACACAATTATCTAGTGTAATTTTTTTTCTTCATTTCTTTCTTGAAAACTGGGGGGGGGGATGTTTGTACAGGGCATCCCCCCCTCCCCAAAATCTGGGGGGGGGGGATGTATCCCCCCCATCCCCCCGGGATTTACGCCCGTGTTGAATATTGTGATCTTGTATTTTGTTTTGTTGAACCAAATGGGCAAAACATTGCTAATATGTTGGTATAGGCCTACATTTTGGCATGATATATGTGTGACAAAAATATATATTTTGTTATTCTAAAACCAAAGAGGATCAAAAGAGATTTTCTTTAAAAAAGAATTGTATCATTTTTCTCTTATTATCCTTTAGTTATTATCGTATAGTTTCGAACTGAACTTCGATATCATATGCTATTATTTTATTGTCTCTCAACTTTGACAGTATTTTCACGGAGCTACATGTTTATAGGCCTATAGTTTACACATTTTATGTATAAACATTGGAAATATGACTGCTAGATATTAATTTCTGTAGCATGTTTAAGAGAAGTGGCACTTTAATTTCTTAAAGTTACAACGTACTTTTTAGTTGATGAATTAATTTGTGTAGAACTATACTTACAATTCATTATATATCAAACTTCTTGATGTATGATTTTATGCTTTGTTGAAATTATTCAGTTTATTATTATTGTGATTATCATAAGAGGTCATGTAACTTAAAGGTAATGGTAACTGCAAGAGCAGTTAAAGAGCCGGTGTCGCAGTGACGCAGTAAAGTTTTTTGTTACGTAATCTCAAAAGTACGCGCTATTAATTGTTACGTATTATTGTTACGCCTTTAATCTAACTGCCGCGTTTTAATTGCTATGGTAAATTTGCGCTTATTAATAATAATATGAATGTTGCGCTTGAGTTAATTAATCTTCATAATGAGTTTTGAATACATGCAGTAAACATGGAAAGAAGTTAATTCCTGATTATAAAGCCAAATTTGGTAAGTGTAATATATCATTATTGCTTGTAATTGATGGTTTCATTGATGATGTTCCAATTGATGTAAATGCTTAAATCTATCTAATGCGAGAATGATCGTTATGACTGTGTATTTATTTTGTCATTTCTGTTCGTTGTGACTGTGTATTTATTAATGTTATTTATCTGTTCGTTGTTACAGAATGTTATCTGCATTTCTGCATTTGTGCATGTCTGCATTTCGATGACTGCATTACCAGCATAATATATGTCTGAATTACACGTATCAGCTTTGTCTACATTGTCTTCATTTTAATTGTCGAAACTCCTCTATATTCAGTGTAAATATAGAGGCAGCCACAGTACTCTTTTTTTCGAACCCCCCCCCCAACTAAACAACATTGACCAAATTGGTCCAAATATGAGAATTTTTTTTAGCAGTTTATCTTCTTCGTCTCTCTTCCTCCTTCTCCTCTTTTTTTTTTTGTTGTTGTTGTTTTTTGTTTGTTTTGTTTGTTTGTTTTTTGTTTGTGTGTGTGTGTGTTTTTTTTTTTTTTTTTGGGGGGGGGGAACTGGTTATTTTAGAAAATATTAACTTCCTTCATCCTATAAAATCGAAAGCAAATTATCGAAGAAATTAAACAGTAACTTGAAAACTGTCACTAGCGGTGAAGGGCAAGAAGTTTGATCACCAAAGACATTATGTGGAATAGCTGAAAAGGGTACTTTCTTCTGAGACAAAAAAGTAAAAAAAAAAAACAAAACAGAAAAAGAAGTAAAATAAAAAAAATCTGCAGGTTTGTTCAAATGCAACGCGCATGCACATACTGGGCGAATTTGATTGATAACCCTATAAACTGCAAAAATGTGTTTCAAAGAGATCTGAAAAATATTAAAGAAAACAAACTGAAACAATTAAACTTCAAAATGTACAACCTGATTCCTACTAAAAGGAGATTGTTTCAATGGAAACTAAGTAACACTGATATATATTTGCGAAGTTTGTAATATCAAGGAAGATTTATTCCATGCTTTTTTGAACTGTTCATTAAACATACCTTTCTTCGATAAATTTTTCATTATGGTTAAATATGTATACAATGTTGACATGTGTTTTAATATTAATATTTTGATGAAAAATTACAAAGAAAATAAGATCGATGACATAATTACTATTGCTCTCTGGAGTATTTATAAAAAGTTAATTCTGAGAAACGAATATGGTAAAGAAGAAAGAAGAAAAAAAACTATGGTTTACTTTTGTGAAGGAATTGAAACTAAAAATAGATGTTTTTGTTTTTATGAAAAAGGGAAAGAAAAAAAAATGTATAATTTGCCTGCTGATTTGGAAATGTATTTTTGAATTTTGTGAATATGTGAAACTTTTGTGAATAAATGCACCTGTTATGGGTGAAAGAAAAAAAAAACTTCCTTCATCAAATAAAATCGAAAGCAAATTACCGAGCAAATAAACAGTAACTTGAAAAACTGTCAGTTAGCGGTGAATTTTGATCAGCGAAGACATTATGTGGAATAGCTGAAAAGGGTATTTTTCTGAGACAAAAAGTAAAATAAAAAAAATCTGCAGGTTTGTTCAAATGCAATGCAAATATTTTCGAAGCTTAAGAACATTCAGAAATAAACGAGCTTTAAAAAAAAATTAATAATATGATGCCCCCGCCCCTCAAAAAAAAAAGTGTGTGGGAAAGTGTCCCTCTGACCGCCCCTTGTATGGTTTGAATCCAATGCATGACATAAAATTATGCATATTTCGATATTTCGCAGGGGCCATGGACGACCTTTGAATGCGCAGAAAAAAGGGGTGGACGGGGTGTGCAGAAAAACAAATTCTGAAGGTCAGTTCACTGGTTATGTGGGGGCTACAGCCCCTTGCCCTCTTTGCTTTGTGGCCCCTCTTTCATACTCCCCTCAGCTCCGCCTTCGACTGTGGCACCTGTGGCACCTTTGCCTGTCAAGGCACTGGCCCAGCCAGCGCAGCTTGAGCAGCCACGTCAACCTTGCTAACGCGCATTGTATTATTTACGTCATGTTACGTCACTATCTGTGCGCCTACACTGTCACAGATAATACTACTCAGCGCGTTGTTACCAAACTCATCACAAGTTAACTTATCGATTGCAACTAAACATATTTTGAGCTATGTGAAAAAAGTATTTTAACTCTATCGAAATGCGACTTGGGATACTCTTCGTGTTGGTTTTGGCAAGCATTTTACTTGTCGACGCCAAATTAAAACGTGGAGAGATCAACTCAGAAAAGGTGAGTAATCGAGGCCAAGTTATCATCATGATCACTGGCCTTTGTATACACAATAAGAACAAGAGGGGAAAGTGATGATGTAAGAACAAATGACAAAAAAAATCATAGAAATATCATATTCAGTCGAAATATACAAAGATAGTTAACAAATGATACGTGTGACACCATCTTGCAGAAAATTGAAAGTATACAGTGTTTAGCTATGTTGCAATACCAGTGCTAAGTGAGTGTACGTGTGACACCATCTTGCAGAAAATTGAAAGTATATAGGCCTATATTGTTCCTAACATCATAAATTTAAACCAAAATACTATATAAATTAAAACAAAAATGTGCAACCCCTGGGATGGCGCTCAACCAAAATGAAATTAAAAATATTTCAATTTTTCTTTATCTATTCATGTTCTATTGAAAACTATGAAATTGTTATATATTATGAATATGTATACTGACTAAAATATGAAATAACATGCACAGTCAGTGCTTATTTAATAGTGTTGATTTCGTCTGGAGAAACTACTTATATCGTGCACATCTGTACAAAGTCATAGTCGTTATTACTTATCATTACTTAAAAGAAAAATCGTGGTTTGAAATTGAATAGTATTGCAGACAACATATGAAATTTTATAAATTATAAAATATACTTTATGAAATGAAGACACAAGACCCTTGATGTCTGTTAACATGGTTAAAGAATCAAGTGAATTAGAAAATGAATGTAACTATATGTAGAGAGCAAATAGCTGTAAGTGGAGATAGGCTTTAATATCAATAAAGTTAAAGTACAATATGTTTTCATGTGCGTTCCTTTCGATCTTTATTGGTGTATGTGTGATGCTCAAGCTAATCTTCAATATTTGTGGCCTGATATTATTTAAAACTAAATTATGTAACAGAAGAAAATGTGAAATATCTTCTTGTAAAGAATTACCATGATTACCAAATTTATATACATGTAGGTGTCATATACTTTCTAGTTACCGAGTAAATTTGGCATCCCCATCGCTCTCCCTCTCCTCTCTCTATCTATCTCTTTCACTCCTTCTCTCTCTTTCCTTTCTCTCCCTCTTCTCTCTCTCTCTCTCTCTCTCTCTATCAATTTCTTTCTCTCTCTTTTTCTCTCAACATACCAAGACAAATATATTTAAGCCATGCGATCTTTTTATTTACATGATCACAATTGCCTAAATGAATCAATATAATGTTTTTTAACATCTCTATAATAACCCATCTGTTATCTGTTCCCCCACTAATATACCTCTTCTAGACAATATTAATTAAAAAAAAAAACTCTTTCTATCACTTGAGCGATTTTAGTACTGTTGACTGATCACTATTTTCCAATCTATGGTAGATATCAATGCTAATGAAGGGATATCCGCTCCAAAAACCAGTATGGACATCGAAAACTAAAGAAAAAAAAATATTTTAGCCCAATATGTTACTCCCTTTTATTGCCCTCAAATCGCCTTTACTACCTGATTGAGGTTAAGTGTTTTCACATCAGTGATATCAATGCTAATAAAGGGAGCCACTCCCAAAACAATGAAAACGAAAGGAAGAAAAACAACATCATGATGTCATTATTATAAACCCTGTTTACTTTTTAAATCACCCAATGTGGTTGAGTTTGTTTGGGTTTTTTTTTTTTTTTTTAGGCCTATGGTAGATTTCAATGCAATCAAAGGGATTTCCGCTCTAAAAGCCAGTTTTGACATTGAAAACCAAAGGAAGACAAATATCATGATGCCATTATTTTGACCTTTTCATAGCAGCTGCTCTAAAATCGCCCTTATAGTCCTCCAAACCGCCAGAACAGGAACTGCAACTGCAATTTTTTTTCGGCCTTCGGCCCTCAAGAAGGTCGACTGGGTAAGGTTGAGGGTTCAGTTGGTAAATCGGGTCGATCATCCATTTTTTCCTCTCTTTCACCCCCCCCCCTTTTAAAGGGAGGTATAATTGATAAAACATGGGGAAATCACCTTATCTCGGATGAAATAATAACATTCCAATCAGAGCCTGAGGCGTGTTGCGTAATCTTCAGCGCCAACCCGTCTGGAGTTAATCCGGTTAATCCCTCATGGCTAGGCTAACTAACCAGAATTCCGAAGTAAATCTAACCTATGTTTGTTTTTGAAATGGAGCATTATACAAGTCCTCTCTTTGAATTTATACGGAGAGACCCGTTGAGAGTCTATAAACTACACTGTTGCTCATAAAGGTTGGATACTGTTTTGTGTGATCCAGCGACATCTGTTTGCTCCGGCTTAGATTTCTTGACATTATTTGTCCCTATTTTCACTTTTCTGGACCCTGGATATACCTTAGACATCCCCAAACTATTCCCGGGGAATGAAAATAAAACAAAAGTTTGGCAACCCCCAGAACGCCCATTTTTTTCTCATTTAGGGGCACCTTTTTGTTTACCCGGCTAACCAAGGCCCCCATGATCCCACCCTCACCAAACGCGTCTGATGTATAGGGTGGTTATTGTTCTTTGAGTTAAATCTACGTTTATGATCACAGACTTAGATTTATTGTCTAGGGGAAGGGTCAAAGTTTACTTCGATTCGGGTTGAAAATTGAATTTATTCATTTTTACAACATAGACATTTCTATCTTCTCAAAAATGTATTGTATAATCTCAGCCAAACATAAATCATAATGAAAAATAGACAATGGTTACCGTTTACAACCTTGTCATTAACCGGTTGGAGACTGAGCCCGAGTATACTCGGGATAGCTTTTGTCCACTCGTGGACTGAGCCCGAATATACTCGGGCTGAAAAGTCCTGAAAAGTTCAGCCCAGTTTCCAACTGTTTTTCTACTCAATATTCAATGAATCAATAAAAACATGGTATGAGTCGAATATTTAGACATTTGTCACCGTACTTGGAGCTTTGTAAACTTGAAATGTATACGATTTATCGTAAAAAAGTCAATTTCAAAACAAAATCGCTTCCAACACTCGTCGCGAAATGTGAGCATAGCAACCATAATGTCATTGCCGTGAACCGTCCAATCAAAGCGAGGCTGTAGAGCCGCTCGTGCTCTCTCCCATATTTGGAAGTGCTTATTTGCATAGTATATGCAAATTACACCAGCCCGATCGACGTTCAAGCTCAAACTTGATGACGAAAGTGTGGCTTTTTGTATTTCACCTCCAGCCCGAAACAAAACCTTTCTTTTCAAATTTGAACGTCCTGGAGATGAATGATTAGTAATGTAAACCACAATGGACAATTATTGAATAGGCCCTATTGTGCGAAGGTGTGATCGCTCGCCGCTTTGAAGATTATCCCTATTCATAATTGAACGACATGAGTACTGCAATAACTCTCTCTCTCTCTCTCATATACCATATTATATACCACCACTTTGTACCAATGATAATAACGAACTTAATCTTTTATCTTTTATTTGATATTGCTTTATTTTCATACATCATAAGCGTAAAAAACCCCAAAACGATCTGTTGCAACATCTTCTATATACATTGTAGTTGTAATATAATTTTGGTGCAAATCCGTTCACCCGTTCTCTAGTTATCTTGTACACAAACAAACAAACAAACAAACAAAAAAAACAAACAAACAAACAAACAAACATACGGAACCCTTTACAATACCCTGCCGATTTCATCGGCGTGGGTAATTAACAGATAAATACGAAATGAAAACAGAAAGAAGAGAAAAACACAGAAGTAATAATTATAACTATATTGCTGTACAACTTATATAATATATCATATAAGCCTGTGAATGGGGATTATTAGAAAAGCTTGAGTTGAGATCGCAACCATATGAATCTCTATAGTGATCCTGCATTTAAAAAAAAATCATAATAATCAAACTGATAATGAGAGTTATGACAATAAAATGATGATAATGATGAATCATTATTATTATTATTATGACTATTATTGAAATCAATATCAGTAAGCACAAGAAGGATTTACAAAGAACATAAAGGTTGTAAAATAGAAATAAATACATAAGTAAATAAGAAGATTTGTAAAAAAAGAGAAAGGTATAGATTTAAGAAAAATAAAAAAAATAAAAACAAAATAGGAGAGAAAAGAAATTAAGAAATAAAAAAGAGAATGGGAAAAAATCCGAAGGGAGGGAAGAAAGCATGAAAAAAAGAAGAAAAAGGAATCAGGAAAAATGATATAATATATATACTAACTTGGAAAGCATAGAAATGGAATATATGACACAAATCTGAACTTCATGCGTAAAAGTTCTAGCCCCCACATTCATAACAATAAGTGCGTATTTTGCATACAAAAATAACCTAAATCCGCATGACAAAAAAATGAATAATTATGAGCTTTCGTGCCCCCGGATCGGCGGCATGACTATAGGCCTACTACACGCATATGCGCCGCCTAGAAAGGTATGAATATTCAGTACCATCGCGGATACAAACGCACCGCTATTGCTGTTAGAGTTTATGGATGAAAATAGGCCACTCCCCGTTCTTAGCAACCACGCTCCATTGATTCTTTATCAAAAACCCTTCGTCCACAGCGTGTGGGCCGGGGTACGGCCTTCGTTCTCCAACCGGTTAAGGCTGAAACAAGATTTGGGGAAAATTACAATAATTAAGGGTTCATAGTTGTTTTTTAATTTCTTTTGTTTGACCATAAAGTTGAAGAATATTTCCGTTTTTACCGATTCACTTTTTCCTTCAACCCCTCCCCAAACAAGAGAGACTAACGCTGTGATCTTAACCCTGATTTTAATAGAAAACATAACAATCTATATTTCAGACGCTTGTTCGAGGGTATATGACGGAGGGGCTTGGTGCCGGGTAAACAAAAAAAGAAGCCCCAAATTGAACAAAAATAGCAAAAATGGGCGTTCTGGGGTTGACAACTCTTTTTATTTCATTCCCCAGGAATAGGGCTGAGAGTGCCAAGGTATAGCCAGGGCCCGAAAGGTGAAGAAAGTGATGTAGGACAAACAGTTTTAAGAAATCTAAGCCGGAGCAAATAAGATGTGGCTGGTTCATACAAAAAAATATCCAACCTTTATGAACAACAGTGTAATAAATTGTTGAGGATTTCGCGAATCCGAAGGCTACTGACTCCTATTTACTGACTGAATTCGGTCAACTTCGTCAATGTTCGTGCTGTCCGAATGTTATTATCCCCAGTTAGGGCCGACCCATGCGTAAGCCACTGTTGATTGTGTACGAGTCAATGGAGCTCAGGAAAACGCGGCATTCCCCCACGAATCTTCCGCACTCTTGCAGGGCCCTTTAATTTATTCATTTTTTTCACCTATGGGACCGGCAAGTTTTTAAAACGTAGGATGGCGACTGAAGATTATGAATTATTCATGAGTGACTCGCTTCTCTCAATCAACTAGTCATATAAAAAGAGACATGGCAATATTGTACAGTTTATTTGTCGCTTATTTATCACTCATATCTATTCATTTATCTTTCCACCTAAATTAGAATTTATAAGTATCTGTCGTATTTGTTTAAATTGTAAATTAAGATCCGTAGGAAATATTTCATCATATTTTATTTGAAAGACTCTATATATTGAAGACTGGACAGCAAAGACTAAATAGAAAACAACGATCCAGGCCTTCTCGCGTTCTGATTTGTGGGAAGTTAATTGTCAGTGACATTTTATCGCTCGAGCTCTGGTTTCCAAAGATGATGAGTATTCCACCTCCGTGAGCTACAGCTCAACACCCATATAGCCTCACCTGCCAGGGTATGCAACATAATCTAAATAGGTCCAAATTCGTACATGTATTTATATTTCACATGTTTTAAACCAATTTTAAATTGTTATATTTTCATTAATGGCCAGAGTATTTCAACACATTCTCAAAGAAATATTTATCCTTTTCATTCCTAAGCTAAGACTAAGCAATGTAGACTGCGCAGACATTCGTAAACAGAGGTGGAGAATGCATATAGAAAAACCACCTCATACATTTTTATATGTTACTTATAGGACACGAGAAAAAAATTTGTAAATATGTTTACTGCGATCTGAAACTGTGTTTTACATGTGCTAGTTTATACACCGAGCTGATGAATATATGGCCAAAAGTAGTACTACAAGGCAGGTAGATAAAGCACACCAGATAAGAAGATTATTCTGCTGTTGCCAAGGAAAATAAATTATCAAATTTGATGTAGGTTTACTACACATTGGTTACATCTTGGGCTGGATAATCACAAACCTCTGCTTTTGACAAGCATCCTCCTTAGCAACGACTCAAGGTTTTCATAATGTCCCCTAATGTTCATCATTCATTAGCCAGAGTATAAAGTACACCTCTAAATAGTTTTGGAGAAATATGAAACATGTTTCATGATTTTATACACTGATAAGGCCCCATTGTTTCAAAATGACTGGATCTGGTTATCTACTACTCTCACATTACCTATTTCAGAATAAACACAAATGTACGAAAATACTCTGGCCATGACATAATTATCTGAATCGATCAAGGAGAGAGAAAGGCTCCGTCCTTGCTATTATTATTTTTTTTAATATATATACCGTTTCATGATCAGACAGTAACAGTAGTAACGTTTATTACCAATTGCTTAGTGTCTGTTGTGCGAAGCAAGATCAATCATTCAATCAATCAATTAATCAATTATTTAATTAATCAACCAACCAACCAACCAACAAAATCCCTCTTCAAACAAATTAATACAAAGATTGGTATACAGTTGACTACCAAAATAGGAGACAATAAATCCGTACCTGTTAAATTACCATGAAGTATGTTGGAAATATTATACAAAGGCACATTCATTAATAATGAACACCTTTCTTAAAACAGTTTCTTTTTTACGGTGAGGCTGATTTGAATGGAAGACAATTACGAAACTCTCATCTTCTTCACGAACCAAAGTGTTGGACAACACGATACTATCAATCGAGTATCCCTTCAATTGTTCGCCTCATAAACAAGAACCCTGAACTTTTAACTTAAGTATTGTGACATA
>CALNVZ010000174.1:45428588-45458783 GCA_940671915.1 Paracentrotus lividus | reverse complement strand
AAAGAGCAACAAATTACATCTTCATTTTAAGAAGTGGAGGTTTACTATATGATTTGTCTCGTTTCTTACTCACTGTATTTGTTATCTTTTGTATTCTACACGAGTCACAACTAAACGGAAGTTATTGGTATTTCTATTATATTTTTCTCTATATTGTTCACAAATAGTATGATGCAATGCGCCTATACAGTATACACTACATTAGATACTGTATCCCAATCTTATACTTTATCTCCTTGTATAATTAATCAGTGTATCCTCTTAAAACTGTACCTAATGATTTAATTTTACATGTAGGCCTACTGTGTTCAAATGTGTTGGCTTTCCTCCGCAACCCTCGACAATACCTTTTTGTACAAAGGACATGTATTTAAGACCCCTGTTATACTGATTTGAGTCTTGTTCTGCCCCTTTTTATGTTATTATTTTTGCTGATTTATTTGTTTTTGCTTTTTGTATATCCAATTGTGTAATGATTACTTGTATATATTGTGATTCTGTTTGATTGTTTATTAAAGACAAAATTATAAAAAAAAAAAAAAAGTTAAGTGCAGTTTGCGCTATCTTAATATGTTATATTATGCGAGCGCGAAGCGCGAGCTGAAAATTTTCAGGCAATTTTTAAATGTTATCTGAAATTTGAGAGCAAAGTAGCGACTAATTTGAAAAGAGGGCATTTAGCCCCTGGAGAATAGTGGAAATGTATTATATAATCAACGGTCCTAGTCCAAAAATATTAACTTGTGTTATACCCCCGTCACGCTGAGCTCGTTCCTACTACGTCCTTGCAAATTTTGCCGAACGGGCATAGTCTGTGTGTAAACTGAGTGGACGTAGTAAATACTTCTTACGATCTGTTTACGAACTTCATGGACTAGCTCGGTCGGATTTCCAAAAAAGTGTTAAAAAAAATCGGGCGCCCATCTCGTCCTAAAATTTAACGGGGTGGCAACGTACCTGAAACGAGATGGACGTACTACAAACGGAAATGCCGTACTTAAATCGTTCTAAAGATGTGCTAGGACGTCATACAAACGAGCATTGTATATTAATTATTCAAGTTCTAAAATGAAACGTAGTGACAACGTTCCTTAAACGGGTAGGACTTACTCTGAACGAGAAGGACGTACTACGAACATACGTTTCAATTTTTAAACAGAACGGCATGTCATAATTCCCGTCACACTGAGCTAGTACTCACTGCGTTCTAGGTAGTTCTTGGTGAACGGGCTCAATCTGTTTACACACGGACTGAACGTAGTGCAGACCTTTTAGAATCTAGTACAGACCGTTTACAATCTGTTTACGAACTTGGCGAACGGGCCCGAACGGAGAGAACGGAAAGGCATTCCGATTTTTTTGAACATGTTAAAAAAAAATCGTACTGGCTTCAAGTTCTAAAATTAAACGTAGTGATAACGTTCCTTAAACGCTTAGGACTTACTCTGAACGAGAAGGACGTACTACGAACGTGGTACCTAACTTTTATCATGCTGCGCATATGCACTTTTAGTGACCGTTTGGACGTGCTACGAACGGTATAGAGTGAACGAGCAGTTTACTCGTTCTGAACTGGATAACAACGTATTGCGGACGCGATAAAGACGGAATTGACGTAACGAGAACTATTTATGAACTGCCTAGCATCGTATTCAAGAAATTATTTTTTAAAGTTATAAGTTCCAACCCGACCAAAGCCCGTTCAGCATTTTTTTTTAAAAACGGGCAAAAACGGGCAAAAACGGGCAAGAACGTTATAGAACGACCTCAGTGTGACGGCCCCCTTACAGACTCTTCTAATAGATATTCATTATTTATTTTATCAAAACATCGTGGATTTTTGAGGGGGAATACTTATGCCTTCAGTTTTATATATAGGCCTACTGTACTTTTTTGTCCCCTGTGCACCCTGAGATATCGGTGTCCCTGATTACCATCGATTAGAATAGTGAAACATCTGTGCTTCCATTATCTACATGATATATTGTGTATATATTATATGATGACTAAAAGTATATCAGGCACATTTTTTAATGTCAGAAATATGCATTTTAGACTGCAAAATGATATAATAATGTCATAAAAGTGTTTTATATGATAACGAATTTGTAACGGGTAGGTTTATATGCATATGATATGATATTTTTTATTTTCTTGATATCAAAATATTGGGGGGGGGGATGATTGTACACACCATCCCTCCCCCCCCCCCCACAATCGACACCCATGCTTTCAACACTAAAGTTATTGGAATAACTATACTGTATTATTGCAGTTCGACATACCGCGATTAAGCACTAAAAGAAACTTCAAATATTAAGGCTAAAGATAATCAACCGATGTATTCCACCATGCTCTGCAATGTTTCGATCGTCATGATAATGACACATTTACACTTGTTTATAAGGTTCAAGCTTGATAAGCATAAGGTTCATGCAGTAAAATAATGCAAAATATGAACATATAAGACATTTTTTAACATAAATACTCCTTCCTTACAAATGTATATTTCCCTTTCTTTACAAAAATAAACCTTCCACGTTAAAGGGTACATTTAAAAGCGGTCTTTAAAAAAGCTTTCCTGATTATATATGGAAAATTCAACTCGAAAACCAAGATTGCACATTGTATAGGACTATTTGTTAATTCAATCAAACACGGAAACTAATTATTGCGATCAATACACTTAAAACACACACCGAAATTACAAGAAATTGTAAGAGTATATTATGCATAACATTGAATTATTACAACATTATCACATTACTCAGACCGTCTTCACCCTATCACATCTTTATCTTATATATATTTTTTTTTCATATGCCATATACGCAAGCATGATTTTCTCTAAATTGGAAGTAGAGTATTGCCACAGACTCTCTGTTTCCTTAGACTGAATACTACAGATATACAGTATATTGATCAACTTTGACAAGCAATGTTCAGTGTAATGCTGTACAAATCAAATAATCTGTAACAAAAATGAAATGAATTCGCAATCTCACACATAAACAAGATTAACAGGGTACAAATAATACATTCACATCATGAAAAATATGCAATATAATCATAAATATAACAAGTGGATTAGTAAATTACGCGATGCGTAATATATGTCCCCGCCGATAATGTAAAATTCCCATTATATCACGATCAGTGCTATTACATAAGGCAAACAGAATCGAAATCGGGTAAAAATGGCGAAGAAGTAGCATTTTGTAGCCAATGTACAATATAGGTCAAAGTCAAGGTCAAAGGTCAAGGGGTCAAAAGTCAAAATTGTGTGAAGAAGTTTTGTAGTCCTCACCTAGTGCTATCACACAAAGCAAACGGAATCGAAATCGGATGAAAAATGGCGAAGGAGTAGCATTTTGTAGCCAATTACAGAATATAGGTCAAAAATCAAGGTCAAAGGTCAAAGGTCAATTTTGTGAAAGAAGTTTTGTAGTCGCTCACCTAGTGGCTATCACATAAAGCAAACAGAATCGAAATCGGATGAAAATGGCGAAAGGAGTAGCAGTTGCAGCCAATAACAATATAGGTCAAAAATCAAGGTCAAAGGTCAAAGGTCAAATTCTGTGAAGAAGTATTGTAGCTATCACCTAGAGCTATCACATAAAGCAAGCGGAATTGAAATCGGATGAAAATTGGTGAAGGGTAGCATTTTGTAGCCAATTAAACTATATAGGTTCAAAAATCAGGTCAAAGGTCAAAGGTCAAAATTCTGTGACAACTTGTTGTAGTACCTCACCTAGTGCTATCACATAAAGCAAACGGAATCGAAATCGGATGAAAAATGGCGAAGGAGTAGCATTTTGTAGCCAATTAACAATATCAGGTAAAAAATAAAGGTCAAAGTTCAAAGTCAAAAATTCGGTGAAGAAATTTTGTAGCCATCACCTAGTGCTATCACATAAAGCAAACGAATCGAATCAGAAGAAAAATGGTGAGGAGTAGCATTTTGTAGCCAATGTACAATATAAGATATATCAAGGTCAAAGGTCAAAGGGGTCAAAGTCAAAATTTCGTGAAGAAGTTATGTAGGCCCTCACTAGTGCTATCATTTAAAGCAACGGATTCGAAATCGGATGAAAAATGGCGAAGGAGTAGCATTTTGTAGCCAATTAACAATATAGGTCAAAATGAAGGTCAAAGGTCAAAGGGGTCAAAAGTCAAAATTCCGTGAAGAAGTTTTGTAGCCTCACCTAGTGCTATCATATAAAGCAAACGGATTCGAAAATCGATGAAAATGGCGAAGGAGTAGCATTTGGTAGCCAATTAACATATATGGTTCAAAAATGAAGGTCAAGGTCAGGGGTCAAAAGTCAAAATTCCGTGAAGAAGTTTTTGATACCTCACCTAGTGCTATCATACACTGTTCGTCATAAAGGTGGAATATTTTTTCTGGCTCAAGCGACATTATGTTGCTCCGTTATTATTTTTTGAATGTGTTTGTCACACTTTCACTTTCTGGGACCCTGGGTATATCTTGGACGCTCCCTCAACCCTTCCATGATAATTTTCTTCAAAAAAGTTTGTCACCCCAGAAGATGGCCATTTTCGTCATTTTTTCTTTTTGGGGCCCTTTTTTGTTCACGCGACCCACCAAGGCCCCCTCAGTCCTACCCCAAGGAAACACGTCTGAGGTGGAGATTGTTATGTTTCTTTAAATTAATCTAGATTTATGGTTACAGGCTCGACTCTTTGTCTAGGGGAGGGGTCAAAATTTATTTTGATTGGGGTTCAACATTCATTTTATTCATTTTTACACATGGAAATTTATATCTTCCCTAAATTGTATTGAATCTCACCAAACATAAATCGAAATAAAAATTATTCAATAATGACTATTTTACAGCCTTGTCATCAGCTTAACAAATGTAAGGGGAAAATGATGATATTTAAGGGTTAAGGTGGTTTTCATTTCTTTTGTTTTCAGCATAAAGATGGAATAAAATATTCCGAAATTTTCACCAATCTCGTTTTTACTCAACCCCTCCCCTAGACAAGAGACCTTAGCCTGTCCCCAGAAATATAGATTTAACTTAAAGAACAATATAAAACAATACACCTCAGTCGCGTTCCCTGGGGGTAGGACTCAGGGGTCTTTATCGGCCGGGAAAGCAAAAAGGGGCCCCCAAAAAGAGAAAAAATGACAAAAATGGGCATCACGGGGGTTGACAAATTTTTTGGGGAAAAAGGTCCACGTAAAGGGTTGGGAGAATGTCCAAGATATAGCCAGGGTCCCAAAAAGTAAAAGCAGGGACAAACATATTCAAGAAATTAAAGAAATTAAAGTCAGAGCAAAATCATGTCGCTATAGCGGCAAAAATATATTCCACCTTTATGACGGACAGTGTATAAAGCAAACGGATTCGAAATCGGATGAAAAATGGCGAAGGAGTAGCATTTTGTAGCCAATTAACAATATAGGTCAAAAATGAAGGTCAAAGGTCAAAGGGGTCAAAAGTCAAAAGTCCTTGAAGAAGTTTTGTAGCCCTTACCTAGTGCTATCATATAAAGCAAACAGAATCGAAATCGGATGAAAAATGGCGAAGGAGTAGCATTTTGTAGCCAATTAACAATATAGGTCAAAAATCAGGGTCAAAGGTCAAAGGTCAAAATTCTGTGAAGAAGTTTGGTAGCCATCACCTAGTGCTATCATATAAAGCAAACGGAATCGAAATCGGATGAAAAATGGCGAAGGAGTATGAAGATTTTGGTCACATACGGACGCACAGACGGACGGACGGACGGACGGACACACATACACACATACACACGTACGGAGCCCGTTTCATAGTCCCCTGCTCGAACTCGTTCGGCGGGGACAACAATATGATATATTGATAATGTATAGAACAAGTACCAACGATATAATTTAATAATGCATTGATTAGTGTGCACCAAAATTATCTGAATTATTTTTATTTGATTTGATTTATTCGTCAAGTTCAAGTATATAATTAAGGTGCTGTGATAGTTCAGGTATGTTTGGCTGGATGACATACAACATGAGAGCTTATTTTCAATAGGTTCCTCAACCGAACAACTTTTATTAATCATCAGCTTACTTATAACAGGTTCCGTAACCGACAACTTTCATTAATAATCATAATAATACAGAGGTAAATTATATATAGCAACATATATTTATAATCTTACCGCATGAAAAACAAAACAATGTAAGAGACTTAATCATGGAGCATATCTAGTGATACAATAATATATGTACATGTATTCATATTCAAGGCATAATATACTGTGTAAACTATGTTTAATGTTTCTATTTTCTTGGCCTCGAGTGATGGAAACTCTTTACACTTTTGAGACATGGAAAGTTTTGTACTGCATCGATGTGATTAGGGAGGTAATTTCAATATTTGATCATATTGTTGTAGAGCAATTAAACATTACTGTCTAATAATCCAGCATGGTCAACGTAAAGTTATATCGACTATATTGTTTTAATCATAATTAGTACATTAAAGAAAATTAAATTTTTGGCTGATATAGTAGTTATTTGCTCTCGAATGATACTTTGTCCTCAAGATGCACTAGATGTTTTGTTAGTCTTTGATACCAACAAATATTACTTTAAGCCTGTTCGACAATGAGGCATGAAAGTTTAATAAATTTTCATTTAAAACAAGCGAAGATACACACAATGGGAGGTTTATATGTGCTGAAATTTAAGGCAGATACTTTATATTTGACTGTATGATCATAAAAGAGCGATGACGTATAAACAGGGTTAGGGTTAGGTTTATAAAATTCCATATCATGTTTTGACTTTCACTCAGTTATTACTGGCATTTGATTATTTATGTGAAAATCGTCTCACTAACCTGTTTAAATAATATTATATTATATTTCTTCGTTTGTTCGTTTTCTTTTCTTGTTGTCATGACAAGAACTTAAGATAAACTTTCATCAAGGGAACAACTAGACCATATTCCCACATGAAATATGCTTAACATTATTGTAAAGAAACTAGATTCGAATTTAGGTATTAGCAGATAGTAAAAGTATCCAATTACATCGGGTGATCCCATGTGTTCAAAGCTAGATATACGGATATATATCTTGTCAAAGTGCAGGAGGAGATCGACGCATCGTTTTTCCTTGTTTCACTAGATATCTGCATTACATGATTATAGTCTCGCAAGTTGAAGATCATGTCGATATCTGTTTGCTGCCATCACCTGGTTACTCAAGGGGTAACTGGTAGCTGTCTTTATTAATGATATATCAACTAAAATATTAGAGAATATAAAAGAAAAAAATGTAAATTATAAGATATTATAAGATAAAATAAGAGGAAATCGTTTAATTATGAATAATTTCAACTAAAACAAAACAAAACTAAATAAACAAAGCATTTAAAAATTTGAATTAGTGATATCTACCTTAAGCCCCGTTTTAATAGACTTTGTCCGGACAACGTCCGGAGAAAGCCAGGGAAGAAATAATAGGGTAACATTTCATAAAACCACGGGTGGTCGAATGATGGGCCCGTCTTAACAGACGCTCTCTCAAAACTTACCCGGGTGGGTTTCCATAGTAACGTGTGGAACTGACTCTTGTGCTTTCTCATGTATTTCTTTATATTTCTTTTCCCTTCTTTTCCATCATTATATTCTTATGTATTTCTTCATTTTGCTTATTTTATCTTTCTTTCTTCATCTCCATTATTTCTTATGTATTTCTTTGTTTATCTATCTTTCTTTCCTCTTCTATTCCGTTAATTCTTATGTATTTCTTTGTTTATCTATCTTTCTTTCTTCTTCTCTTCCGTTATTTCTTATGTATTTCTTTGTTTTATCTTTCTTTCCTCTTCTCTTCCGTTAATTCTTATGTATTCCTTTGTTTTATCTTTCTTTCCTCTTCTCTTCCGTTAATTCTTATGTATTTTTTTGTTTTTATCTTTCTTTCCTCTTCTCTTCCGTTATTTCTTATGTATTTCTTTGTTTTTATCTTTCTTTCCTCTTCTCTTCTGTTATTTCTTATGTATTTCTTTGTTTTTATCTTCTTTCCTCTTCTCTTCCGTTATTTCTTATGTATTTCTTTGTTTTTATCTTTCTTTCCTCTTCTCTTCCGTTATTTCTTAAGTATTTCTTTGTTTTATCTTTCTTTCCTCTTCTATTCCGTTAATTCTTCTGTATTTCTTTGTTTATCTATCTTTCTTTCCTCTTCTCTTCCATTATTTCTTACGTATTTCTTTGTTTTTATCTTTCTTTCCTCTTCTCCTCCGTTATTTCTTATGTATTTCGTTGTTTTTATCTTTCCTCCCCTTTTCTTCTGTTATTTCTTATGTATTTCTTTGTTTTGTCTTTCTTTCATCTTCTCATTTGCATGGATTCCCATGTATTTCATTGTTCTGTCCTTTTTCTTCTCTCCTCTTCTATCATTGTGCAATGTCGAGATTACCCTAGTATTACCCCGAGAGCGTCTTAACAGAACAGTTGTCCGGACAACGTCCGGGTAAAACTGGGTTGTTACCGAGACTTTACCCTAGTCTAACTAGGGTAAGAATCTGGAAAATCTTACCCGGAGAACCTCCGGACATTCCCCTAGTAATGCAGGTGTCACATGAGCCGTGTTGGCGCACCGTTCGCCACCGTTCTGGCCAAATTTGTACACACGGCGGCAAACGGTGAGGCACACGGTGAAGCGGTTGAAGCCCGTCCAAAACGTTCATAGGAGCTCGCTGGGCACCCGTTCCCGAGAGGATTTTTCAAGAATGGCCGAACTCTTGCCGGGTTCTTTTCGGGTGATGACCGGGTATTTCAGACCTGTCTTAAACCGGACCAGTTGTTAAAAGGGCGGTAAAAGGACTGAATGAGGACGCCGCGCCCGTTTCATGCCCGTTTACAGGACGGAGATGGAGCGTGATGAGGCCGGGCAACATGAATCGATAACCCCCCCCCCCTTTTTCCGCATCAAGTACGCCCCCTTGTGGCTAAACTTGGCAACTCCTAGTACATGAGAACTATATGTGAAAACTGCGTTTTTAAATCGGTTGTCCCCTTGATTGTTTACCAACAAGATCAACCAATAACTAAATGAATTTGAGTTGCAACTAATACCCAGAGTAATATTTTACAAAACAAAAGTATTATACCATGAGGAATAAATCATATGACATAAACTGGGAGATGATTACAGTGGCGGATCAAAACGGGGGCGCAGGGGACGCGCGCCCCCTCTATAATTTGAAAACCACCCATTGACTGTACATGTTGAAATCTGAATATTTCAGCGCCTCACCCCCTTATCAAGCCTGGCGCCCCATCTATTTTCAAATCCTGGATCCGCCACTGTGATTATCAACTTTATTTGGGGGCTGCTTTACTCGGAAATTATAGTTTTTTAGGGGCCCATATTTTGTCGCATTTGTTTCATTTACTTTTAGCCTCTGTTTCGGTTTTCATATCAATTCAGTTCTGGTTTAATTATTTAAACTTTATAATATATTTTATACAATATCGAATTGGTTATTATATATATTACTAACTTATTATATTGTTCTATCTTAGAATTCTGAAAAAGTGGGAAAACCTCAAAGGATTTTTTCCCCACAAAGTTTCTTCATTTTGAAATAATGATATTTTGTATGTCTTGATTATAATTATTGACAGGGGGTCTGCGTTTTGGTCTTTTGCCGTCCAATATCCCATCATTATTCAAACAACTATGGTGTAGGAGTCGTTCCACACTGGTCACTCCATCCATTTATATACATGTATATCATCATTTATTTATTCTGAGGGAGGGGCGTACGATAAAGGGGGGGGGCAGAGGCAACTAATTCTCTATATTAGGCACTTTTCCCTAAATTTTTGGTCGGGAAAGGCCTGGGTAAGTTTTTTTTTTGTATTTCCGATTCTGTGTAGGCTTCCTTGAAAAATGGTTCACTTTTGCTACGTCATTAACATAACTATATACCCTACTGAAATTAAATTAATTACATGAATTAAACACAATCTATGGCAAACAAAATTCGTATTTTTGGGGCATTTATAAGACAGTTTCTGAGATATAAAATACAATGGCATTATGCATGTATTTTATTTAATAAAAATATTATATTAAGGTATTGTCTCGTATTATTCTAATTAAACTATTTAATCACAGTAAAATCACTCAAAGGGGTCGTGTGTAAAACAATGAAAACAAAAGTAAACACAGACGCATCCAAGGATCATACAAAAATGTCCAAATAGCAGAATTATGAATGATGTAGACATTTTTCTTGACGTGATTCTATCAAGGTTATAATTTGGCTAAAAGCATATTGCAATGAAATGATTATGAAAAAAAAAGACTCTTCATAATATAATGATTGAAAAATGATAATAAAGTACTTTTATAACAATATTTCATTTGATATAACAAGATTTCATTATTTCAAAAGCATGGGGAAAATTCGCGGAGAAATTAAAATAATATTCGATAAAACTAACACAATTTTTGTTTAATGAAACGCGGGTATAAAGTAAACATGTATTCGGGCAAACGTATGAGACCAAACTATATTGACGCTTATTGGGAAAGTATTATAATGTTTATTTCCAAAGGTGTTATAATGAAACTTTAGAAACTAATGTCAAACAAAACAAAAAATAAAAAATAAAATAAAAGAGAATTGACATTACTCTAGATTAATGTCCATAAAAGGACCCGATTTTAAATTCTTTTCCCCGACAACGCAATGAAAATAGTTCAGATTATAATGTATGTTTGAAAAGCTTAAATATTATTCCTCTTTGGACCTGTGAAGAGAGCGACGAGATCGAGAGCTTCGAAAACAAAGGGCGGTTTGAAGACACCATATAAGTGATTTGAAGACACCATAAGAGTAGATCTGCCAGTTCAGACCACCATCGTGCACAACCGCTTTGTGGACGGACGAGGAGCTCTTGTTCCGTCCTTACACCATTCATAAACCGTCTTCACAACGCCATTATACCGCCCTTACACCTGGTCTCCATCAACCGAGGCCTGCGGTTCAAGCCCGGCGGAAATTTTGGGCATGCTCAGTCATGCTCAAAATATTCGCCGGGCATGAACCGAAGGCAAAATCACATGAACGTTTTCGACGGGTCATCGCCGACTCACCGTGTACTATCTCCGGGTATCCTCCGTGTCCCACCGTTCGTATCAACTTGCTTCGCACGGTCGCGAACGGTAGGAAACGGTGAATCACCCAGCGAAGAAAACAATTTTGTTTTTCTCGTCACAGAGCGGTGAGGCCGGCTGGCAAGCGGTAATCACACGGACAAAAGGAAAGCGTGGACTATATATGAGGACGGTCAGCTCGGTACCAGGCTGGCTAGGACCTGGTATAGACCCGGTATAGAACGATACCGACCCGGTATAGAATGATACCGACCCGGTTAAAATCAAGAAAAATGTAATGTGACCGGTGCCGTTCCATTGCCGTGTTAGAATTTGTTGTTTTTCGGCGAACGTCGAAAACCCGTTCAATTTACCCGGTACATGTGCATGATGTGACACCACCATAATGCAGGTGTCACATGGACCGTGTTGGCCCACCGTTCGCCACCGTTCTGGCCAAATTTGTGCACACGGCGGAAAACGGTGAGGCACACGGTGAAGCGGTTGAAGCCCGTCCAACATGTTCATGGGAGCTCGCTGGGCACCCGTTCCCAAGAGGATTTTTAAGAACTGCTGAACTCTTGCCGGGTTCTTTCCGTGTGATGACCGGGTGTTTCAAAACTGTCCTAAACCAGACCAATCGTTGAAAGGGCGGTAAAAGAACTGAATGAGAACGCCGCAGCCGATTCATGCCCGTTTGTAGGACGGAGATAAACCGTAGTGAGGTCGGGCAACATGAATCAATCACCCCCCCTTTTTTTCAGCATCAAGAACGCCCCCTTGTGACTAAACTTGCCAACTCCGAGTACATGAAACTTGTACGTGAAAAGTACATTTTTGAATCGGTTGTCCCTTGATTGTTAAGAAATAAGATCAATCAATAACTGAATGAAATTAAAAACTAATACAAAGAGTAAAATTTTACAAAAACAGGGTATTATAAATCATGAGGAATAAATCAATGATACAAACAGAGATATGATTATAAACTTTGTTTGGGGTAGTTTACTCGAAAATAATTTCGTTATACGAAGCCCATGTTTTGTCGCATTTAATAATCATTAATTTCATTTTAAAACTCTATTTCTGTTTTCATACCAATTCAGATGTTATTTAATTATTTACTCTTTGTAAAAGAAATTACATACATTATCGAATTGGCTCGGTTTGCAATTGTCGTACTTATTATTTTTTCTATTAAAGGACTGTTTTTCTAGCAAAATTTCTTCATTTTGAAATAATATTATTTTGTATGATTATATTGATAGGGGTCTGCGTTTCGGTCTTTGGCCTTCAAATATCCAATCGTTATTCAAACAACAACCATGAGGTACGGGTCGTTTCACACGGGTCATGCCAGCTATTCGTGTACATGTACATGTATATTTATTCGGGGGGGGGCGGGCAATAAGGGGGTCAAATTCCCCTAATTTCCAATTTAAACCACTTTTTTTCTAAATTTTTTGGTCAGAAATGCCTGGGTAAGATTTTACTGCATTTCCGATTCTGTGTAGAATTCCTTGAAAACTGGTTCAATTTTGGTAACGGCCATTAACATAATTATAAACCCTACTAAAATTAAATTTATTACATGAATTATATGCAATCTATGATTTATAATATTTATAATAAATATGACAAAATGGGTATTATATGGCAATCTTAAAAGCAGATTCTCAGATTTAAAAAAATGTCATTATGCATGAGTTTGTTTTAGTAAAAAACATTACATTATGGTATTGTCTTATGAAGTTCAGATTAATTTATTTAATCACAGTAAAAGCACTCAACGGGGTCGCGTGTAAAACAATGGGGAAAAAGTAAACACAGACTAATCCATGGATCATACAAAAATGTCCAAATAGCAGAATTAGGAATGATGTTGACATTTTTCTTGATGCAATTCTATAATGGGTTATGATTTGGTTGAAAAGAATATTGCAATAAAGCTGTTAAGGACAAAAAAGTAGACAATCCATTATTATCATGATTAAAAAAAAATAATAGTAAAGAACTTGTATTATGATAATAATATTTCATTTGTATAACAAGATTCAAATATTTCAAAAGCATGAGGAAATTTTCGCGGAAAAATTAAACTAATATTCGATAAAATTAATTCATTTAAAAAAATGAAACTGGGGTAAGTCTACATGTAAATTAGGAAAAACGTATTAAACCAAACTATACTGGAGCCTATTAGCAAAGAAGACTAAAGATTATTTCCAAAGCTGTTATTTATGAAGACTTAGAAAGTAATGTCAAACAAATTGACACTATTATAGATTAAATATCCATTAAAAAAAAAAAAAAATCAGATTTTATATTTTTCTCCCCAACAATGACAATAATAAAATAATTCAAATTACAATATATCTTTTAAAAGCAGCAATAAGGGCCTGTGAAGATAGAGATGAGATCGAGAGGTTCGAAAGCAAAGGGCGCTTTGAAGACACCATAATTATGCGTGATTTGAAGACACCATTAGGGTAGATCCCCCAGTCCAGTCCACCATCGTATATGACCGCTTTTGTGGACGGGTGTGAAGCGTTTTCTCCGTCCTTACACCATCCCCATACCGTCATCACAACCCCTTTATATCGCCCTTACAGTGGGTCTCCAGCGACCGGTGCCTGCGGTTCATGCCCGGCGAAAATTTTGAGCTAAAAAAATTTGCTCAAAATTTTCGCCGGGCATGAACCAAAGGCAAAATCTCGTGAACGTTTTCGACCGGTCATCACCGACCCACAGTGTACCATCACCGGGTATCCTCCGTGTCCCGCTGTTGGCATCAACCTGTCTCGCACGGTGGCAAACGGTGAGTCACCCGGTGAAGAAAAGAATTTTGTTTTTCTTATCAGAGAGCGGTGGGCCCGGGGGGTAAGCGGTAATCGCACGGACAAAAGGAAAGCGTAGAATTCAGGATGGTCGGTCAACCCGGTACCAGGACCTGTACAGACCCGTAATAGAACGATACAGACCCGGTGAAAATGATGAAAATTGCAATGTGGCCGGTGCCGTTCTATTGCCGTGTTGCAAATTTTGGTTTTTCGGTGAACGGCGAAGACCCGTTCAATTTACCCGGTGCATGTGACACCACCTTTAGGAAAGGTCCAGCGCTTTATATAAATGGTAACATATAAGCATTTAAAAAAGGAAGACACTGATTCGAAATAAGTGAAATTTGATTTAGTTGTATACCTCGCCATGCTCCACGGTTACAATAAGCTTGCCTTCACTGTTCACCTGAGCAATCAGTGGATCCAGATCCTTGTCGGTACCACACATTTTCATCCTATAATGTAAAAATCAATTCAGTCGATACATTGGGCTTAATGATAACCAAGCTCCTCATACGTATTGATCTAACAATCGATATTTTGCTTATACACATAAAGGTCACATTTACTATCACTACTCTTGTAAGATCCCAATTATATATAGTATACATGTATATATTTGCTATCTCTCTCGCACTTCCTTGTAACCTTTCATAAATCTGTGTGAAGAAACAGATGGATGATCATGACAATTAACGATTCACGAAACAAATGATACAAAATAATTCTCTGAAAATCATCAACCACATAAAGGTAACATGAGTGTATTTTTTTTTAATGTATATATTTTTTTCATATAATTTTAATATAGGTTTTCCCCGGTCGTTTTTAAAGTCTCTCCCATCAAATTCGTTAATCTTCAGTCAATTTAAAACGATACCTTACGGAGCGAGCTATCGGTAATTTAAGTTTACGTTTAGAGCAATCGATTTCGTTTATGTTCTTTCATAATCGTTAATGACCTTTCATGTTCGTTTATGTGCGATCAAAAGTGTTTATGTGCAGTGAATGTCGTCAATGTGCATGAAATCACATTCGTGCGATCAATTTAAAAAAGATAACAGCTGTAAAGAGGAAGTGGAGGTGCAATTTAAAAATGTTTTATCCGTGCGAACACACGGATCAAGGGGATGGCGCCCATGGTTAACACCAGAGGCGGTGGGATGAATTTGGAAGAGGGTGTCACGATGGAAAAGGGGCAATTTAAATAATAAAATAAAATGGCATTTTATTAGCTAAGAAAAGGGGCACTTTTAAAACGGATGAAAAAGTAGGGGCACAGTCCCTCCTGCCCCCACCCCACCCGGTTCCGGCGCATCTGTAAACAAAATATAAATTTTAACGTGTATATCCGATCGATACAAACAATTTGAATTTTTTTTCCTTCATATTTCCATCATCTGTTTTTCTTTCTTTCGTTCTTTATTTTTTTTCTTCTCTTCTTTTCTATTTTTTTTTCTATCTCTCCCCCATTGACTTTATTTTCAATTTTTTTCCTTTCGTTTTTGTTTGTATTTTTTACTTTTTGTATTTCGTCTCTCTTTTTAATTAATTTTCTTTTCCTCTTTTTTCATATTTTATTCATGATTTTTGTTTTTATCCTCTATTTTGTTTTCATTATTATATTCATTAAAGTTTTTTTCTGCATTGGAATCGTTTATATCTCCATTTCTTTTTATCTTATTGTCGTTTGTGAGTTTGCATACATTAGTTGTTGCTTTGTCTGGCAAGTATCGTACAATCTTTCGGATTGTAAGGGAAACCTTTGTTAAAAAAATGCATAAAATAGCAGACCGGTCTATAGATACAGTAGGTACTATGCAGATGAAGTGAACTGTTATAGCGTTTAATGTTTTATATCTATTTGAGCTTGAGGGCGTAGGTGTTTGTTAATTGTGTTTGAGGCCTTCATGAACATCATCACGTATCGCCCATAGGAGTATTGTTCAGTTGGTCAATGGGGTCGATCGTCCATCTCCCCCTTTTTTGCGGGGGGGGGGGGGCCTCGCCATATCAATTCTAGTTGTAAACTTAAGAGATAGGAGGCGCTACCATTCTTCTCAAAGCGAGCGCGTCCATAACTTTTTTTGTTTTTGGACAGTTTTTCACTTTATTTTCTTTATTGTGGCGAGCAACTACCTTTCAAAGAAATGATCAACTTGAATAAGTACGCTAAGAGTCTGATAATTTTCAAAAATAGGAATAACTTATTGCAAAGGGAAAAAAAGTCCTGTCACTTGTGTCAATTCGAAAGCCTAGACAGATCACATTCCTGTACAATATGGTATATTTTTGCTCTCAAAATAGGCATGCGCTGCATAGTTTTGATCCTCGATGCCGCATTATACTATTATAGCTTATGATCACAGGCAATTAAAAGCTTGAATTCTCCAGCATTCCGGAGATGGTACATTCATTTTAATTGATTAAAAAAAGTCCTGTCACTTTGAACATAATCATAAGAGGTTCTTTCCTCGACTAGTCAATATTTACGCTTATCACATGCATATCGCATAGAAACATGTGAACGGCGTCTTCAACAAGATGTGACAAGTTCACAATCTATGTCATTGTTTTGAGCATCAATTTATATGAATTGCATATTCTGATTACAACTTCAGCATAATGTTATATGCTTGCCCAAATGTGTATTTCCTCCATCTGGTCTGGAGAATCTATTAAGTAACAACATGATAAAAGTTCATCAATTTCATTCATCTCCATGAGTAGATTGCTCAACCGAACGGACAATACCATTTCCACTGTAGGGAAGTCTTCCTACGCGAGTTTTTGTGAGCTAATTTAGTATTGCAGCCAGCTGTATATTAGATTTCTGCGCTTCTCAGCCGTATTTTCCAACGTCACTTTGTTGCGTCCGGCCTCTTAGATAATGGACGCGCCTTGTTTAAGTACGATTTAATACCGCACGTTGGTATACGTTAACTTTACATTTTACATAGAGTAGAATTGATATGCCCTGGATCTGCGTCTGTCTACCAGCTCTTAGGTCTAATCTCCAGTTATTCTCATACAAACTTGATCTATTTTATGTTAAATAACAAATTCGTCCAATAGCAAAATTGTCTATTTCATTTGTTTGGTTTAATTAACAAATAGATATTGGTATATTACTAATTTGGTAGGCCTACTAGAATTAGTTTAGTGATGATAGACCAAGAAAAACATATTAGACAGAATGAATATCAGACGAATTGGAAATAAGCCAAAATAGAAAAATAGAAATGAAATGAAATTAGACTATTCGGGATGAGACCAAAAGGGTATAAAAAGTGGGCTTAAATCAAATGGCAATTTACCCGTTAAGCCCGTCTCACACTGTGCGATTTGCTGCGATGCGATTTTTGAGAAAACTGATATATTATTTGATATGGACATTCAAACAAGCAAATTAATGCTGACCAAAGTTCTTGGTATTCCTGTGAATAATAAAATTGCAATTCACGGCTATTACGAACCCCCTTCTCTGTATAAAATCAAATTGTTTCTATATCGCAGTGACGTCACAGCGATCTTGCGATTTTAAGCTAATTTGACATTTACTCCCAATTAACGGATAGCATTGGAAAAAAATTTCGCTTGCATTATTCCTATACATTTTCTGCATCTCATAAGATAATTTTGAATGTTGGAATATGTCACATTTAAGGAAAATTGCCATTTGTTCCAAAAATCGCATCGCAGCAAATCGCACAGTGTGAGGCGGGCTTTACGTAATAGACTAAATTAGAATTGTGCATAATGTTCAGATTTTTGGGATATTGCATGTTCCTGATGAATATGAGTGATGATGGGGGCTGCAGCCCCTACTCTATTTTATACACATTATTATTTTTTTGTAGACATTGCTTTTTCGAACAGATACATAGTTGTGGAATATATACTGATAAAAACGTGGTAATTATAATCAGCTTATGTTTTTTGTTTTGTTTTGCTTTGTTTTGTTTTGTTTTGTTTTGTTTTGTTTTTTTTGTGTGTGAAAAAATCAGCCTCCGCCATCTGTCCTTACCCAATGATCAACCTCTTCTCTAACAATAACACTTCGCGGCCCCCTTCCAAATTTTATTTTCCTACCCGATCCTAACATTCCTAATTTGTATACAGTTATTTCGAATATGCATGCACCAAAACGAATTTGAATTCACCAGCAGACGGGAATTTTACGAATGGACGAATTTAAGCGAACATTGACGAATACGACTACTCCCAAAAGCAAATTCATCGGCGCAATCTGCAATTGGATTGAACGGTGTTCAATTTTGGCTACTCATAAACGAATTCGACTGCAGATTTGTAATCGCGATCACATACCGGACGAATAGGCTCAAAAGAAATGTCAAATTGGTCGGAGATAGTTTAAACTTGACCGGGAAAACTTATATTTAGACCTCAAAAATAAAATAATGAAGGTTACTTCTCCCCTTATCATAAGACATCCAGTCTCCATGAAATTGATAAGTTTTATTCAAAACAAGTTTTATTTAAATGAATGTGTATAGGCCTAACATTGATTTTATTTTAAATTTTTCTCTTTTTTTTTTGTTGTTGTTGTTTGTTGTAGTTTTTACAACAAGGATTATGGCTGTGCTACAGAAATCAATATAGTTTTGAATCGAACTAGACTCACGTTAAGCGTGTCAGGTGTGGATGGGTCTTCATAGATTGAATGATCTCAGTTGCTTGTTCGTTTCCTTGGCCAAACGTATCAATGGACAGCTCTACGAGTCGAGGGCACGATGTCTTCACTGCATTGCAAAATGACACTGGATCCAGCCGCGCTGAACCCCTCTTTTTAATAATGTGCAGTTCAGTAAGGTGAGTGAATGGGGAGCACGCCATGGAGATTATATCCACATCGACTATTATTTCCCTTCTCCATATGTGTGAGGAGTAGTTTAGGGAAACTTTCTTCACTCGAGAACATGACGTATGAAGTCCTAGCTTCCATAACTCTGCAACGTGATGAATATCCACAGTCAGCTCCACTAAACTGGTTTGAGGAATCTACAAAAAAAATACAAATGTCTCAAAAACCAAAATCATTATATTTCTTATAGCAATGCCCTAGACAATGATCTCAGGTTAATTATCAGTGTTTTCAGTGTAGCGGTATAAAGTGTACACAACGATGTTGAAAAGCAAGATAGGTTGTCTAGTCTCACGTGCTCATTGAAGCATGAATTTTTAAAACAAGTGCCATATATCCAAAGGTTCTAAACATAACCCCCAAAATGTTATTGAGATGATTTTTAGTGCTTAGAATTACTGCAATACCTGATCATTATTATAAAATGGCCTATATAATGTTGTTTTATGTGTTCATTCAACCGTGAATTGTTAGCAAAAGTAAAAATACACTTCCAAAAGCAATTTTAACCCAGAGCTCACTCAACCGTGAAATTTGACCATGAACTCATTTTGTATATTAGGGCACATAATGTGGCATCTTTTTGACAAATATGATGTAGGAAAAAAAAAAGAATATTATTCCGAAAGCATTTATCCAAAGTTTGGAGAATCGGCTTGTGAACTTCAAAAAATGACATTTTTGCATTCAACCATTACTCACTGAAGCATGTCATGATTATTCTTCCTAAAAAATCGGTCACATGGTAGCTAATATAATTAAACACAGACATATAATCAGATTTTTTCAATTCCATCTGGTAAAAAAATTATTGATATCTGAAATAGGGGAAACTTACTTTTTGTATTGTGTTTATATTCAATATTGGAGAATATGCAAACTAATATTTGTTAGCGCGTCAATTCCTGCCACGTTTTATTTTTGAAATTATGGATAATCCCATACAAAGTGTAATACATTTATTCATACCGTTCCTTAGATTACACTTTTATCGGAAATTTTTTAAGGCAGAAAGTACTATTTTTTTTTGGACCGATCTCTAAATGAAACTAATACATACTGCCAATGATTCATCGTCTTTATCTTCCAAGGCATGGGAGAGGTTTGTCAAGATGAGTGACTGGAGGCATGGTAGAGAGAGAATGGCGTGCAAACTATGGCGACTTACGTCAGTCTGTTTAATACTCAGCGTCTGGATCTGTATAATTATAAAGATTTGACTTTGATTTTGAATTTTATCAAATTTAAGAAAAAAAAAAAAAACAAACAAACAAAAAAACACACAAACAAAAAAGCATGTACAATTCACACAATAACATTGAGAAAATTAAAATTACCAGCAGGACACCCGCGCTCTGCGCGGGTTTCAAAGTTGAATTCCCAATTTTGATTGAGGATTATAGTTTTTTGATGATTTTATTTTGCTGTAGGCGTATATGTAGCTCTGAATTTATTTAGAGTCATGCATTAAAAAAATATATATATTAGAGACTTGTCCCTCACTTTTTTTCTAAAAACATGTAAGAAAAAAAAAGAGGCAAATACAGTCAAACCTGTCTATAGTGGCCACCCCAAGTGAGACATAAAAAGTGACCGCTGTAGACAAGTGACCTCTATAGACAGGTTCTAAAACACACATTTCTATCTCAAGGGAATCAATATAGGTGACCACTAAAGAAAGGTGACCACTATAGACAGGTTTGACTGTATAATTAAGCCTATTCTGGGGCCCGTTTATTTCAGTCCCCCTCCCCCACCCCCCCCCCCCACCCCCCCCCCCCCCATTTCTTTGTTTTCTTGTTTTTTGCGGCCCCTGTGATTGATGTTTAAAATAAGCCAAATCTTAACCATTTTCAACGGAGTAACTTAAAAACAGGCCATTATTTGTATTAATCCCGTCTTTTTATAATATTCCATTGTTTGGCGCAATTTGATCACTTAATCAAAATTAATTGTTACGTCATAGAGGGGTTCCGCGTACCAGGATGTGGCTTAAGGACGTTGCACAGTTGAAACGAAATCCATGTCATTTTCACCAAATTTTGCAGAGAGACTTTGGTATCTATGTATGCCAAAAATGCAAAAAATAATATAGGTTCATGTGCTTGATTTTTTGCTACGGGACTTTGAAGTTGCCATATTTGGATGGCATGTAAAATACGCATAATTCAAGAAATTGGCCTCTGTTAGACCTCGCGATTGCAACAAACGAGTTAAAATCGTCATTACTTTTTCAAAACCGTATAAAACTTTATCAAACCTTCCCGATTTGTTACGAAGTTTATACCAAATATGGTGACATTGTTTAAACTGGCACATTTGTACTTATTTTCGAGCCAGCAGCGCCCTCATGTGGCAAAAATGGTGCGTAAAATGGCAAAAGCCATTATCTTAGAGGCTTGGAATCTACAAGAAAATAAAAAAGTATAGTTTAAGGTGCACTTTAAAAAAAAAAACCATGACAGTCTCATCAAATTTTGCAAAGTTGTAGAGGGATTCATCATGAATATGTAGAAACTTTAAAAAAGGGGGGTCTATGTGCTCGTTTTCGAACTATTGGCGCCCGAATACTCGCCAATTGGCTTGAAAAGTCACAAAAACGCGCCGAAAACGTCCAAAAAGCGTGAAAATCCACTCTAAATTACACATGATTCAAAATTATGCTCCCAAACATTCAAAATCCATGTCATTTTCATAAAAATTTGCAAAGTTGTAGAGGAATACATACTCAATGGGTAGAAACATTAAAAAAAGGGGGTACATGTACTCGTTTTTAAGCTATCGGAGCCCGAATAGTTGCGAATTGGCTTGAAAACCACAAAAATGCGCCGAAAACGTCAAACAAGTCTGAGAATCCAACCTATATTACACTTGATACAAAATCTTGCTCTCGAACATTCAAAATCCATGTCAATTTCATCAAAATTTGCCAAGTTGTAGAGGAATATAAACTAAAAGATTAGGAACATTAAAAAATGAGGGTCCATGTGCTCGTTTTCAAAATATCGGCGTTGTAATAGTGGCGAATCGACTTGAAAACCACCGAATCGAGCCAAAAATACTAAAAAATGTGAAAACTCTATCTAATTTTCGACTTATTCAAAATCCTGCTCCCAAACATTTACAATTCATTTCATATCCATCGCAATCTTTAGAATAACACGAACATGCACCAACACAAATGCTCTACATATCTCTGCAAGTAGGTAAATAACGAACAAAGAGAAGGAATAAATAACATATTTATAAATTTAATTTCTTTTAACTCTTTAAGGCCACCGCACACCTTACGATTGGTCTGCGACCCGATTGTGGAATAAAACGTCATAACATTGATGGGGATAATTTAGGAATATAACATCATACTGTGCAGAGTTTTAAATCATCTCAGGAATACTTATAAGTTCAAATCAGTGATTATGTAACCTCCTTATTAGAATAAAAGCGAATTCAATACTTAATCGTAATGACGTCACAGTAATCGCACGACTGGCTACGATTTCAAACCAATTTGCCCTTTACTCCTAAATAGAGACCTGCAATTTTCCGAAATTCGATATCAGTATTCTTACAGTTAATTTAAACCTCTAATGATAAGATCCTATTCATTCACACTTTCGGAAAATAAGCAAAATGCGATTTGTTCCAAAATCGGATCGTAGACCAGTCGTAAGGTGTGCGGTGGCCTTTAAACGCTGGATCGCCCATGAACGCTGTGTATTTTTCCATTGTGACGTAGTAAATAATACGCGCCCAGGATGCGCGGTCAAGATGCAGAAACATAACTGTGCAACGTCCTTAAATGCACGCATTGTATAGCAGATGACATCAATGTGCATTTTTCCTCAATCTGCAATAGGCTACCACAACTTGATCTAGCGACTCTTTCCGCATATCTTCCAGGCTCCCACATCTCCGCCCCTTATTCGCGAGAGTGAAGTATCAGGTCGTCTAAAACTCCTCAACTCTTCTAAGGCACCTCATCCTAACGAGTTCCTACTCGTATATTTAGGAATTCGCGCCGGAATTTCAAGGCTCTTCCTTGATCTTCAACAAATGCCTGAAGATTGGTTATTTTCCGCAGAAGTGGAAGTGTGCATCTGTTATCGCGATTCCGAAGTCTACACGTGTTACAGGTTATGACCAACTTCGACCTATATCTGTAACGTCTGTACTTGCAAGAGTTTTTGAGAGCTTCCTTGCCAACTGGCTTATGGATGACCTGAAACCCATATTGATCCGTTGCAGTTTGGAAATATAAAGGGGAGTTCTATCAATCACTATCTTGTTTCCATGTTGGATGTCATCTACAAAAATCTGGAGCAACGTGGATGGTATGCCAACATCTGCACTGTAGACTTCACGAAGGCTTTTGATCTTGTGAACCATTCTAAGGTTTATTGAGAATTGATACAGCTGGGAGTTGATTCTTCAATAATACCAACTATTTGCAGTTTTCTGTCCGACCGTCATCAGGTGGTTCGACACCAGGGGCAGACATCTAGCCCGAAGAGCCTCTCATGCGGAGTGCCTCAGGTACTAAGTTGGACCGATCCTTTTTCTTTCTCTGGTTAACGATGCTGCCATATCTACATCTTATAGATGAAGTACGTCGACGACTTAAGTTTGGTTGAAGTACTACCCAAGACCCAACAAAGTCCATTCAGGATCACGTTGATGAGCTCGGGAATGGTGCGTATTGAATGACGTCACTCCAAAGCCAGAGAAATGTAAAGTCATGCAAGTCTCTTCTTGAAGGACCCTCCTCCCATGTTGGACATCACCATCGAGATGCTCATCTTGAACGTGTTGAGTGTCTGACGCTCCTCGGCGTAGCGATTCGTTCAGATCTAAAATGGGACAATCAGGTCCAACAGATGATCTCACGGGCTGCGCGGAGACTCTACATTCTGTGTGTTCTCAAGAAATCTGGAGTCAAAGAGAATGATCTTGTCACCATCTATAAAGCTTACATCCGTCCTCTTTGTAGAGTTTGCTGTCCCTGTCTGGGGCTCAGGAATCACGAAGAAACAAAGTGATGCAATTGAACGGATCAGAACGTGCTCTTTGTTTCATAGTGTACCCGTCTAACCTCTCATACACACAGCGCGCTTACTCGTTTTAAGTTGCCTATGTTGAGTGAGCGTAGAAAGGATCTTCTCCTGCGATTTGGACGCGGTATCCTGAAATCGGATCGTCATCGGGACATGCTACCGGCCACTCGTCAAAGCATGTCTAATCGTATCTCGAACTCAGAATGCTCATCAACTACAAATTCCACGTTGTAAACACAACGAATATTGAACTCGCAGTTCCTCCTTAACCCGAATACTAAATTCCAGTATGTAGCTTCTAACTATATTCATTTTGTCATTCTTGCCACTGACCTTTGCTTGTATTATTTGTAATGCATTTTCTTAAAATATATGCATTCAACCCATTTTTTTCTTTTGTCTAATACAATTTATACCGATTATTCCCAATTTAGCAATGTAAATATATATTTTCTCCAATATTGATCACAATTTAACTCGGTGTTTCTATCTGTTAATGAAACTACTCATATTAAAAAAAACCTCTCAAATGTTTACGGCTTTTAAACATAATACAAAAATGCCATAATTTAATGATATCTTAAGCTTTTAACACATGCGGATTTGATTTATTCTGTTTACAAATATTGTTTACTGTTTCGCATTCTCTTTGATTTAAATAACTTTAGGCAACCTTAGATGCGTTATCTTTATACTATCATTTATTTTTGATTAACTTATATTTATGAAATAAGTGAATGATTATATTAATAGTAAGATTGAAATAATAATAATGATGTATATGATAAAGTGATTGATAATGCTAGCAATTATAATAATAACCGTTATACTTATTGCATTTTTGTTCTCGCTTTATCTTTGGCCGTAATTTTGTTCCAAACGTTAGATGCGTTATCTTTATACTATCATTTATTTTTGATTTACTTATATTTATGAAATAAGTGATGATTATATTAATAGTAAGATTGAAATAATAATAATGATGTATATATAACAGTGATTGATAATGCTAGCAATTATAATAATAACCGTTATACTTATTGCATTTTTGTTCTCGCTTTATCTTCGGCCGTAATTTTGTTCCAAATCTAAATGCTTTATCGTTACTGTTGTATTATTTTTCTCTCTTCTGTATAATCAATGTATTCGTATATTAATTTGTTTATTGATTATCTATGAATTTCGTACACTTTGTAATCTTTGTTTGCATCAGTCCTTCGGACTGTTTTTTAACGAAGACTTTTTTGAATAAACCGAAATGAATCTGAATGAATCTGAAAATGAATCTAAAGAGTTTCCGCGTTTGTTTACCTCGATGCGGCTTGCGCGCATTTTTATTTTTTTGGTAGTCTACAGACTTCATCCGTTTTTACACAATCAAAAAGCCACAAAAATCATGTTTTACGTCTGGTTCTCAGCCTAGACTGTTCCATTTTCAACCGAATATAGATTAAAACCCGGCCACTATTTGTATTAACCTTGTGTGTCAATTTGGCGGAATTAGAATAAAAACTGACGGAGCCTTTTACTAACATACATACATACATACAACATTACGTTAATCATAGTAGAGATTACAAAATAAATGTCATACATTATTGAAAGAAATGTAGAAAATGTACATGATATAGTAGTAACTCTTTAAAACCCCCAATCGCTAAATACAAGATTATGTTCCTTGATCATGTTAATACATTATTCAACGTAAATTTTGCGAGACCACTTATTAATGACGAGTCTAGAAAATCATACCTGTGACGTAGGTGCTTTTGATGCCATAATTGAGTAGAACTCATCATTCAGACGAGAGAAGTTGAGTTTCAGTGACCGAAGTCTTGGTATGGAGAAGAGACCTCTCGCATGATGAGAACTCGCATCACGATCAGGAAAAACGCATGCGTAATGCGTCAGCTCCTCAATCTGATCATGTGACAAGATGGATCGAACAAAATAAAATGGGACTCATGATTATACTATATTATGAGGAAAAGATGGATAAAGAGTACGGTCGGAAATGAATGCAGCAAAATATCAAGGACTGAGGTACGAGACAAAGTCATCAAAACAAGATTAGGAAAATTCAATATTTTGATTATATATGTCATCACAATTCTCTTTGTCAAATTAATTCTAGCTTTCAGAGATAGCACACAAAAATCCATTGTTTTGAAGGAACGAAAAGAAGATACAACATAAAATGTGGATTAAAGGAAAATCAGGGAGCAACTGCAGAAGGATGCAGAATGTAGACAGACATTGTATAATGTTATAATTATGCACAACAGAAAGATTAATATTGTACAAAGTCAAAATATTTTGTCATGAATATTATTCCAATACAAATGGTAAAATACCTTTGATGTTGAAGCTTCAGCAGCCATAGTTGAATAGAATTCATCACTGAGGGGTACATCTTTCAGTTCTAGTGATCGAAGATTTGGCATGGAGCAGATACCTCTTGCGTAATGAGAGGATGCTGCAGGACCCAGATCAACCCCTTCACCTCTATAGTTATGTTTGAGCACCTCAATCTGAGGATGTGAAACAAAGTTCAAACGAACATAATTGTAAATTACTGCGGTATATTTCATGGAAATTTGTTTACTTTTACAACACCATGCATAGTGATATCAAGCTGATTCTGTATGTCAAAAGGGAAGGAGAAGGTTAAAGAGTCACAATGTGTGGTTGTTATAAAATAGTATTCGAACATAAAAACAGATTCATCCAAATTATCTCCACAACATCACAACAGAGGGTTTGTGATCTCAAACAGAACTTAACGACGATTAAGGGTACTGCGATTATAGAACATACAATGATAGACATGATACAGAGGTGATGTCTATCATAAGGATAAGTACACTGACGGGAGAGAGAAAGGGAAATAGGGAGACAAATGTATATAAGTTGGCTATGCAGGAAAAAAGACCTTTATTATGATTATTTTACTTGATTCGGAATTTAGTAGGCCTACACATCAAAATATTTAGATATAAATAGTTTTCTAATATAATAAATAAAAAATAAAAATAAAAAATAATAATATACCTTTGATGTTGAAGCGTTACCAGCCATAGTTGAATAGTATTCATCACTAACGTGAACATTGTTCAGTTCCAATGATCGAAGATTTGGCATGGAGCAGATAGCTCTTGCGTAATGAGAGGATGCTACAGGACCCAGATCAACCTGTTCATGCTTGAGCTCCTCAATCTGGTGATGTGAAACAAGAGTACAAGCGAATAGAATTGTAACTTACTGTGGTACATATGCAAGCCTGATAGTATGTTTCATTAAAATATATCAACTTTTACAGTGCCATGAATAGTATTTTTTGAATAGTATTCATCACTCAGGTCTACACTGTTCAGTTCCAATGATCGAAGATTTGGCATGGAGCAGATAGCTCTTGCGTAATAAGAGGATGCAGCAGGACCTAGGTAATGGTAATCCAGGTCGGCAGCATATCCATGCTTGAGCACCTCAATCTAGTGATGTGAAACAAGAGTTCAGGTGAACAGAATTGTCACTTACAGCACATAGCATCCAATCCTGATAGTATGTTTCATTGAAATCTATTTGACTTTTACAGTAATATACACAGTAATACCAAGCTGATATTTTATGAAGTTGAGCTAAACATCTTAGTGTACATTCATGTGTAGGAGGCACAGACAGGATTCACAATGTCCGATTTATTGCAGTGTGTGTTTGAGTTATGAAAAAATAATTTAACATAAAAACAAATTCAATCGAGTTATCTCCACATCAGGGGACTATATAATATATGTGTTAGATAACAAAGTGCGCCCCCCCCCCCCCGCATATCGCAGACCAGCGTGACGTGAATTTTTTTTAATGTACTTTTTGCTGCCGGTATGGAAAAAAAAAAAAAACGGTGGTGTCCCAAAATAAATCTGAAATTCCAATTTTGGGCCCCCTGTAATGAAATCCTAGATCCGCCACTGCAGGTAGATGAATGCCGACATGCAAATATAATATAGGTTTGCAGAAAAAGACCTATATCCTTCATTGATTTAAAATTTAGTACAAATAAATGTATTTAGGTATACATTATTTTCTAATATCAATGGTAAAAATACCTTTGATGTTGAAGCCTCAGCAGCCATAGTTGAATAGTATTCATCACTCAGGTCTACATTGAGTACAAATGATCGAAGATTTGGCATGGAGCAGATACATTTTGCGTAATAAGAGGATGCTACAGGACCAAGACGAACGTCAAGGCTAAATAGACCATTTGCATGCCTGATCTCCTCAATCTGGTGATGTGAAACAAGAGTACAAGCGAATACAATTGTAACTTACTGTGATTATGCAAGCCTGATAGTATGTTTCATTAAAATCTATTAACTTTTACAGTGCAATACATGATAATATCAAGCCGATATTTTATGAAGTGGAGCTAAAAATAGGCCTACATGTATATTACACTCTGTACATTCATAATGTAGGAGGCATAGATATGGTTAAAGAATCACAATGTTCGATTTATTGTAAAGCGTTATTACAATGTGTGGTTGTGTTATTATACGAATATATAAACTGATTAACTGAATTATCTCTACATCAGAGGATTATGATGATTTCTGATCATAAGCTAGCTATTATGTTAAATTGCAAAGAGAACTTGCATTAAGGGTAGCCTACTGCGATGATAGATCATACAAAGATAGAGAGGTGGTGCACAGGACTACCTTTGATGTAGAAGCCTCAGCAGCCATAGTTGAATAGTATTCATCACTAACGTGAACATTGTTCAGTTCCAATGATCGAAGATTTGGCATGGAGCAGATAGCTCTTGCGTAATGAGAGGATGCTACAGGACCCAGATCAACCTGTTCATGCTTGAGCTCCTCAATCTGGTGATGTGAAACAAGAGTACAAGCGAATAGAATTGTAACTTACTGTGGTACATATGCAAGCCTGATAGTATGTTTCATTAAAATATATCAACTTTTACAGTGCCATGCATAATAATATCAAGCCGATATTTTATGAAGTTGAGCTATATATACAGTGGTGGCCAAAATTATTAGAACACCAAGCACATTTCAATAATTTTAGTAATTTTCACTCAGTTGACGATTTAAATACCTTTAAAATGGTTGGAATGTCTCCGAACATCATCCATATGCTTTAAAAACTAAATAACAAAGCCATGCGTTGGGAACTCGCCCCCCCCCCAAGTCGCCCTTTTTATGTTACACCACCAATTGAAAAATCTAAAAAATTTTGCCCCTTTCAGAATCAAAGTGTCATAACGTAAAACATTTTAAGCCTCTTCCTACAAAAGTATATATATTCTGAAGGGAAATTTCCTGAGGATGTCAAAAATGGCATTCATAACAACACAGGGTGAAGTAGTACATCTTAAGTGGGGATTTTTAAATTATTTTTGAAGGGCCCCAAATTTTTAATTCAGTGCCCCTATTTAAGTCCCCTGTTCCAATGACCCTTACTATTTCAACATATTTGAATTGCTCATGTAATTTCCTTTTTAAAAATATACATTTGGACCATTCTTGGTCACGTGTGTGACCGAAATTATGCAAAATCTTGACTTTAATTGGCTATAACTCTAACAATTTTAAAAACATACTGGATTTCAATGTTTGTTTTTTTTTTTTTTATATCATGCGAAATATATTTTGTTGGCTATCATTTGTAAATATTTTTTTATATTTACAATATGCATGTTCAGGTCAGAGGTCAAAAGAAGTGGTACGTGTGTGGACTTCACAGAACGGCATGATTTTTGAAAGTTCATTTCATTTGAAATTCCTGTGAGTTTTAAAATGATGAAATGTTCTTATTGCTATGAGAATATGCATTATGGACTGCTAACCCAAAAATACCACTGGATAGAGTCATCTCTGAAATTTCTTTTTTAAACTATACTTATATCGTGATGTCGGGTCACGTGTTGTGACATTTTAGTGGGTCACGTGTGTGACCGATGCAAATTGTACACAAAATGAATATATTTGTAATATGCAATAAATGTACATTCGAGCAATTACTTATACATCGCTGTGGTAAAAATTTATGAACTCAACCCTAGTCAGTCAATGGAGTGTTTTGGTAGCTGTCAAGACGGGGGGAGGGCGGGTAGACGGACGGGGGCCATGATGCCCTATTAAGATCTTGGCTGTTGATCGCGCGAGCGCGCCGAAATATTGCACGATGTAGTATGTGATGTTACTACAAGAAGCACTGTTAATTTTCCCATATATAATTATTCTATTTTATGATGAATTAATTATGTTAT
>CALNVZ010000174.1:45412924-45426201 GCA_940671915.1 Paracentrotus lividus | reverse complement strand
GACAATGCTCTATATGAATGTTCAGCTTAAAAACAAAAAGGACAAACTTTATTTTTTCCAAAAAAGGTTCACTTTTCAAAGAATCGCCCATTTACGAGGAGTGTCTTCATTAAATGAAAAAATAGTCTTAATTTTCAATGAACATGGTTATTTTGGTCATATCACCACCAAGGGTGGGGGCGAATCCACTCTCCCTATTTGACCAAATTTTCTGAAACTTAGCATGTATTTGAGGTATATTAGAATAAATAAGCCTGCTGAGTTACATACTTTTACCTCAAATACTTTTAGAGCAATCGGCATATGTAATTGGCATTTTAATTTTTTGCATTTTGACTACATGTTTATTACACAAGTCTATGGGGAAACCAAAAGCGCATAGCGCAACTATTTCTAATGCTGCGCATTACCAGATGGTCGAAACTATATAAATTTGGTATCAACATATACGTAAGACACTATGCTAAAAAGTCATGACAGCTCATGGCACACAAAAGATATCTTTAATCTGATTTCGGCAAATGAACTAGGGCATTGAGAATCCCATAGACTTTGTGTAGGTTCAGGTGTTCTAATAATTTTGGCCACCACTGTATATATATATATATATATATATATATATATATATATATATATACAGTGGTGGCCGAAATTATTAGAACACCAAGCATATTTATATGATTTTAGTAATTTTCATTCAGTTGACCATTTAAATACCTATAAAATGGTTGGAATGTCTCCGAATATCATCATTATGCTTTAAAAACTAAATAACAAAGCCGTGCGTTGGGAACTCGCCCCTAAGTCGCCCTTTTATAATGTTACACCACCGATTGAAAAATCTAGAAAATCTTGCCCCTTTCAGGATCAAATTGTCATAACGTTAAACATTTTAAGCCTCTCCCTACAAAAGTATATATATTCTGAAATGAAATTTCCTGAGGATGTCAAAAATGGCATTCATAACAACACAGGGTGAAGTAGTTACATCTTATGTGGGGATTTTTAAATTATTTTTGAAGGGCCCCTAATTTTTAATTTAGTGCCCCTATTTAAGTCCCCGTGCCAATGACCCTTAATATTTCAACATATTCGAATTGCTCATGAAATTTCCTTTTAAAAATTATACTTTTAAAAGGAGTGTCTTCATTAAATGAAAAAATAATCTTAACCTTCAAATGGGCATGGTTATCTTGGTCATCTCACCACCAAGGGTGGGGGCGAATCCACCCTCCTCATTTGACCAATTTTTCTGAAACTTAGTATGTATTTGAGGTATATTAGAATAAATAAGTCTGCTAAGTTTCATACTTCTACCTCAAATACTTTTTGAGCAATCGGGATATGTAATTGGCATTTTACTTTTGTTTGCATTTGGACTACATGTTTAATACACAAGTCTATGGGGAAACCAAAAGCGCATAGCGCAACTGTTTTTGATTGATTGATTGATTCATTTATTTATTGACGGTAAAAACCCAGTTCAGCTGCTTTGGCTGTTTTACAATGGGGCCGTTCACAAATACAATAAAAATAATGCTGCGCATTACCAGATGGTCGAAACTATATAAATTTGGTGTCTACATATACCTAAGACCCTGTGCTAAAAAAGTCATGAAAGCTCATGGCACACAAAAGATATCTTTAATCTGATTTCGGCAGAAGAACAAGGGCATTGATAATACCATAGACTTTGTGTAGGTTCAGGTGTTCTAATAATTTTGGCCACCACTGTATATAGGAATAGGAATCAATCTTCCCGCGTCCCCCTGGTGCTGACCTGAGCCTAACGCCAGACTTGCCTCGACAATTAAAGAGAACTTCAGTATCCTCACTGACAGTGCATTAACTTCACACATATTCACGGAGCCTCCCATAACAGCTTTTAGGAAGGACCGAAGTGTCCGTTCTACCCTGGTACACTCCAACCACATCAGACCCCGTCCAGCCAGCAACAACAATGTGGCATCCCGTCCTTTCCTCTGCCCTCGCTGTAAGACCTGTGCTCGAATCTCCGGCATTGGCAACATCAGAGGCCCTAAGGGTACTTTTCATGTCAAGGACGAGTTCCCCTGTACTACTAGCAACGTGATTTATGTGATATCCTGCAAGTCATGTGATCTGCTCTACGTAGGTGAAACCAAACGACGTCTTGCAGACCGAGTGACGGAACACCTTCGTTCGATCCGTCTGAATACCACGAATACCAGCGGCCTCCCAGTGGCGCGCCATTTAATCAACCAACCTGGCCACTCAGTAGATGATTTCTTGGTGACTGGAGTCATTAAGTGCTTTGGTAATGATTTGATGAGGAAGAATCTGGAGGAAAGGCTTATCTTCAGATTAGGAACTCTCCATCCCCGTGGGATGAATGTGTCATTTCGGTCTTTCCGTATGTTCTAATTATGTTTTGTTCTTTGTCTTTCTCCCCCCTCCCTTTCCCTCCCTACTCCTTCCGTTCTTTCTCTTTGTTCTTTCTTTTCTCTTCTACTTCTTTTTTATTCTTTTCCCCTTCCCCTCTTTCTCCCTTCCTGCCTTTTCTTTCTTTCTTTCTCTCTCTCTCTCTCTCTCTCTCTTTCTCTCGTCTTTTTGTGACGTTTTTTACGTCACTCCTCCTCCCCTCCCCCTTTCTGTGTGCGCCCTTGCTTTTTCTTTTATGACGTCTCCCTCTCTCGCCCCTCCCCTTTTCTCCTTTTCTGTTTTTATGTCTCCTTGGTTGCGCATTGTATCCATGTTGCTTTTTGCGCGTTTGCGCTTTTTGCATTTTTGTTGATACTCAATATAAAATCCTTTCTGATGAAGGTCTATGACCGAAAATTTAATACTTCAATTTGTCACGGATTGCTTTATTTACAATTTGTTTATTGTATATATATATATATATATATTTATTTATAAACAACACACAAGTGAAGATTAACATCATGCTTATTTCCAACGAAGATTTTATTTTATTTTATTTTGATTCTCAAATTTTCGGAAATCCTTTTCCTTTTTCAAGAGAGACAAGAAAAAGTTAAAAGTTATGAAACTGAAATTTTCCTTCTTTTTTTTTTCTTGAAAAGGAAAGGATTCGAAAATTTGAGACTAAAATAAAAATAAATTTCGTGGAAATAGCTGATGATTTAATCTTCATTCTGTGTTGTTTTAAATATTAATCTTCAAAGTGGATACTTCTCTTAATTATATCATTGAAGAGTTTTGATTCAAAGGCGCTATCCCTTTTAGTGTTTTAAGTAAATCAGTTTTTAATTTACCATTTTATCTTATCCATTGTAAGTTTATTTTGATATTATGATAAAGCTATCGTATTCGATAATTAAATCACGTTTTTAAATCTAGCTATTCATTTATTTTTAAGAATTTTTATAATTTCAATTCCCTGATTTAGCCCCTTTTGGAATAAACCTCCGTGATGCCAATTTTTGTTAGATTTGCTATAAATAAATGAAATTCAAAAAGAAACATGAATATTGTACCAGAGTATAGATACAACTTTTGATGTTTAAATTTTGAAATATTTTTTTTTTTTTTTTAATTTTATCTTTTCAAGACCGGGATTTTGTTGTTTTTCCAAAAGGAGCTAAATAAAATATTCATAAAATATGAAATATCTATATCATAAAAATTGCACGGATGATGGAGGCTGGTAGCACATGTGCTAAAGATCTAATTGTATTTTGTAGGTAATTGGTTAAATAAACAAATCCTTAAATGCCTAGTGATTTAGCGCCTTTTGGAATAAAAGTTTTGGATTTAGCTCTTTGGAATAACTCATATTTGTGACCAATTTTTTTCAAACTTCCAAAAAATATTTTTTTTCCATATAATCTGATTTGATCAAATGATAAGATGCACTTAATTAACCTATAAAATCCATTTTGGTCAAAAGTGGATTTAGCGCCTTTTGGAATCAAGCTCTTCATATATAGCTTTGTGATCAAAATTTCATTAATCGATTGAAAATAATATCAGACAATATAACAAAGCACAAATATTCACAAATATTTTTGCTATTTACTGCACAAATTTTGAGAAAATCGAGAGCAAAAGATGATGTTTTTATCTGCTTAAGTGTCCGGACAACGGACCCCCCATCCTATAACTTTTTAACCAAGAGGAATTTTACAAATTTTATTACATGTGCTTGTAGGCAATTTTATCAGCTTCCATTTCAGTGAATATTACTGAAATTTTGTTAAGTCATGCTTCAATGAGCACAATCAAAAGGCAAAATGTCACTTTTCAAAAGCCACAAGGTCAGTTTCATAACTTTAATGCAATAATATCGGAACAAATTCAAACTTTTCACCAAAAAGTTTTCTTTTCAGAAGACTTGTTGCACTCAATTTCTAACACACCAAATGTCTTTTGCATTAATTTCACGGTTGGAATGGCATGAGGTAAAATTTGCCAAAACTGCATTTTTTTTACACATTTTTCCTTTAATAAAATTTGATTATGACGGAATATGCAATCTGGAAGAGTGTTTTAAACAATATCAATCAATTCACGATTGAATAAACACTTAATAAACACAAAAAAGAATATTTTAAAATTTATTAGGTAAGTATTGTTCCCTTTTGTGTAATGAAAATCATTTTATGAACAATTTTTTGCTATTTGTATGTCAAATGATATTTTTCAAATCGTGCTATGGCATTTTATACGAAAATTCACGCTTCAATGAACACGTGATACTGTCAGGAACGAAATTATACAGAGCGAAATGTACATATTGTAGATTACGAGGCAGGCATTTCGGATTGACGGGTTTACGAAAATAGACAAGAGGGAATTGTATTGTTACGTGACAGGAGTTTCAGCCATGCGGGTAGAAGGAGGCAAAGCATGATTTGACTTCGTTTATTTGTTTAATTTACTCCTGTTTCAAAGACTTATTTTGGGGATGACTTAAATTTATTTCATCTATTAACATTAACCGATGTTCTGCGAGACCTAGTCTAATAAGTAACTCTACAATGCTACGTTAGTGCCGAGTCGTAATTTTTACAGCGGGAAAATTCAACTATGGATCGAGAGAGATCAACTTAAGACGGCGGACGCTCAACGAGACACGGAAAGAACGAACTGGAGGACTGTCGGGATCAACGCAGCAGCTTTCAACCCGGAGCCGTGACGGTCGACATCAGCGGACTAGACAGTGGAACATCAGATGCGAGAAGACTTTGATTTAAGATGAGTCAATATTGTATATTTCGTTCAATTGTTCATCTGAATTTTATGTTGAGATAAGAACAAGTTTAAATAAAAATCTCAATCATATTTCATTCAGATCAAGTTTCAATGTTTCATTGAAGTGAAACAATTTTAATAACATTAAGCAGCGGTCAATATGCTAATTTTGTTTTTTTCACAGCAGCGGTCAAGAAAAAATAAAATCACACCCGTGACATATACATGAAAAGCCAATTTTTTCGTTTGCGGGCTAAAATTCAATGTTTTACTTTGGATAATGGTCACAGACCTCTTAATAGTTCATTTGATTTGCGGTTTCACGAATGTCCAGTTGTTTTATGCTTCAGTGGGCGGAAGATATTAAACAAATATGCAAATAAAAAGAAATTTCAGTCTTTGCCCCACTCCGTACTGATCAGTATTATCAATTTACGTTCTTTCTTTAGTTAGTACCACCATGGCGTTGTGTGCCAAGTTTCGTGAAAAAACTCGTGATAGAATTAACAAAAATTAACAATGAAATTGAGCCGAATTTCAATTTGGTTAAAAGCTCTAAATCAACTGCTGGAACTTTTTTTTTTACAAAAAAAGTGTTGAGTAATATATTTGCAGTTATGTTTATACACTCATCGAATAAATTTGTGTGCGAATATGAGATAAACCGTTTGCGTAATGCATGAACAAACGCACATTAAAGGCAAAATTTGTCAAGAAAAAGTCACAAAACTCACCTTTAAAGTGTGCTCGCTCGTCCATGACACTACGAAGAGTGCTCATGTTCTTCACAAAATGTGTCGATAATGTTGACGATAATATCTGATGGCAATTATTGAATAAATTGTTGGATTTTACCATTTTTAGAGTCCTAACATAATTTCTTTACAATTGTGCTCACTCATCCATGAAATATAGTTGAAATGTATCGGGATTATGTTGGATGGTCAATTTTGGATGATAACACAGCGGGGAATTCAACTATGGATCGAGAGAGATCAACTTACGAGGCGACGCTCAACGAGACACGGAAGAACGAACTGGAGACTGTCGGGATCAACGCAGCAGCTTCAACCCCGGAAGCCGTGACGGTCGACATCAGCGGACTAGACAGTGGACTCAGATGCGAGAAGACTTTGATTATTAAGATGAGTCAATATTGTATTTTCGTTCAATTGTTCATTGAATTTTATGTTGAGATAAGACAAGTTTTAAATAAAAATCTCAATCATAATTTCATTCAGATCAAGTTTCAATGTTTTCATTGAAGTGAAACAAAGTTTTAATAACATTAAGCAGCGGTCAATATGCTATATTTTGTTTTTTTCACAGCAGCGGTCAAGAAAAAATAAAATCACACCCGTGACAGATATACATGAAAAGCCATATTTTTCGTTTGCGGGCTAAAATTCAATTGTTTACTTTGGATAATGGTCACAGACCTTCTCTTGAATAGTTCATTTATTTGGGTTTCACGAAAATTCCAGTGTTTTATGCTTCAAGTGGGCGGAAGATATTAAACAAATATGCAAATTAAAAAGAAACTTTTCAGTCCTTTGGCCCCACTCCGTACCTGATCAGGATTATCATTTAGCGTTCTTTCCTTATTTAGTACCACCATGAGGTTGGCTGCCAAGTTTCGTGAAAAAACTCGTGATAGAATTAACAAAATTATCAATGAAATTGAGTCCGAATTTCAATTTGGTTAAAAGCTCTAAATCAACTTGCTGGAACTTTTTTTTTTACAAAAAAGTGTTGAGTAATATCATTTGGCAGTTATGTTTATACACTCATCGAAATAAATTTGTGTGCGAACTATGAGATAAAACGTTGCGTAATGCATGAACAAACGCACATTAAAGGCAAATTTGTTCAAGACAAAAGTCACAAAAACTCACCTTAAAGTTTGTGCTCGCATCGGTTCCATGACACTACGAGAGGTGCTCATGTTTCTCACAAAATGTGTCGATAAGCTGCGATAATATCTGATGGCAATTATTGAAATAAATTGTTGGATTTTACATTTTTAGGATGCTGAACATTAATTCTTACAATTGTGCTCACTCATCCATGAAATATAGTGAAATGTATCGGGATTAATGTTGGATGGTCAAATTTTGGATGATAACACCACCAAAACAATCTAACCGTCAATTACCCTTGTGACTTTTGAAAATGTCCAGTTTTGCTTTAAACGTTGATCAGTCATGCATGTCTCAAGGGATCGATGTCATTTTTTCACAGAAGGTACTCAATAAGTGCAGAAACCCCCCCCCCTCTAAATTATTGTGCTAAAAACAAACCCGTTCAAAAGTTACATCATTTTAATGAGGGGGGGGGGCATACTTTTTGGGGGGAGGGTCCACGAGTCCTCGGTCCCACGAGGCCGAGTATTTTCCCACGAGTCCTCGGTCCCACGAGGCCGAGTATTTTCCCCACGAGTCCTCGATCTCACGAGTCCTCGGTCCCACGAGGCCTCGATCCCACGAGGCCGAGTATTTTCTCATACCATATTTCTCTAATCAGGATGTTTTTCAACATCGATGAAACATTTTGAAAAGTGTATTCGTCATTGTAAGCTGAATTATACTACATAAATTAATTTAGTTATGGTTAATATAACAGGCACTAGCATGGCGAATAATGGTGGCATCTCATTTCGCGGAGACGGGTTTGAGACTGATTTGGGACTACGTCTTAATCCGTCCTATCCTCTCTGCCCAGTGGCACGTGGTCCGGATTACAGGATGGGGGGGGGGGAGCGTACAAAAATTTCGGTTTTTAACCATGTTGGGTTCAAAGAGTGGCTTTGTAAAATTATATTGGGGGTCGCGTCCCTGCCCGCCCGCCCCCCTGGATCCGCCACTGCGTCTCAGAGACGTCGCCGCGACAATAATAATAATAATAAAAAAAATAGGAGGCTTCTCCGCGACTCGTCTAACATGTCTAAAAGTAGTCCCAATTCCGTCTCAAATCCATCTCCGCGAAATGAGATACTACCATTAATTGCGGATATATTTTTAAAGATTGCAGTTCTTTGGTTTTACATGAAAAATTAAGATTTACATCCTTGAGAAATCCTAATTACATCCTTATCAAATGATTTACATTCAAATCTAATCTCGAATTTGAGAGATCATAAGTCACGAATCCCAAACAGGGGCGTAGACACCGGGGGTGCATCTTTCAATTCAATAGGTAGGGGGGGGGGTGGCATGTACAATCACCCCCCCAACTTTCGCGGGTGATATGTATTTTTTTAAAGCTGAAATGGGTTTTCCACACTCCTTTTTCTTCCATGGAACTCTAACAATTTTCGCTCGCGCTTATTATTTTTATTTATTATTATTATTATCATAATTAAAATCCAGATTAATTTTTTTTAATTCTCTATTATATTTTTAAACAACATAGTGTTTCACCTATTGGTAGTCATCAAACAAAAACAAATAGTAGGGATAATGCATTTACGCCAATTTCTTTATTCATTTCATGTCAAATTTTCGACGGACCTGCGTCTTCGTCAGGAATATAATTTTTGTAAATTATACAAGATTATGTTCATTTAGCCTCAAAACTTTCTGCTCGCATGTTATTTTAGTTTTGTGGAGACGAAATCGGGCTCAGGCCCCTATTTTTTTTTTTTTTTTTATTATTTTTTAAAAATTCTTCTCTCTCTCTCTCTCTCTCTCTCTCTTTCTCCCTATCCGGCTCTTCTTTTTTTTCTTCCCTCGTTTGTTTATTTTCTTTTTGTTCTTTGTCTTTTGCCCTTTTTCCTTTTTGTCTTCTTACCCACCCCCCTTTTATCCCCTTTCTCTCCCTTTCTCTCTCTCTCTCTCTCTCTATCTCTTCTATTTCCTTTCATCCTTTGCGGAGCCCCTTTTCACCTATCCGGGGCCAGTGCCCCGTGGGTCCCCCTCAGAGTAGGATGATGCTTCTCAAGTATAGATCATAATATTGCCCCTGTTTACCAATGCTGCAGCAAACCAATGCCCGTTGTATTAATCACAAGATCATGAATTTAGTATTCATTTGAGACATTTTCATCGTAAATCAGAAAATACTCAGCCTCGTGGGACCGAGGACTTGTGGGACCGAGTACTCGTGGGATCGAGGACTCGTGGGACCGAGTACTCGTGGGACCGAGGACTCGTGGGAAAAATAGTCGGCCTCGTGGGAGCGAGGACTCGTGGGAAAATATTCGGCCTCGTGGGACCGAGGACTCGTGGGAAGACCCCTTTTTTGTTGTGTATATATTACACACATTACTGTGCATTCATAATATAGGAGGCAAAGATAGAGTTCAAGAATAATATGTCCGATTTATTGCAATGCGTTTTTGCAATGCGTGGTTGTGTTATAGAATAATATACAGAAGCGGATCTAGAGGGGGGTTGGGGGGGTTACAACCCCACCCCAAAAAAAAAACCGCGGGACCATTTTTTTTTTTTAAATCTTATCTTTTTTTTAAACTTGTAATTTATTTATTTTATTTATGTATTCATTTATCATTATCATCAATCATTATTATTATTATTATTTCTTTTGGGGGAGGAGGGAGCGGTGGGCGAACAAATAGAAAGTACTAAAGTGCCTGTTATTAATTCCATATATCTTTTAAAACCCAATATTTCGGCTCGCGCTTCGCGCTCTGCGGATACTAAATTATAATGCACAAAACTCAATTTTGAGCTAAAATTTTCGGCTCGCGCTTCGAGCTCGCAGATACTTAATAGGGTCTACAATACACAATTATCTAAAAAAAAATTAATTAATACTAGAAAGTGCCCCTTTATTTATTCCATATATCTTTTAAAACCCAATATTTTCGGCTCGCGCTTCGCGCTCGCTGATACTAAATCATAATGCACAAATAACTTCAATTTTGAGTTCAAAATTTTCAGCTCGCGCTTCGCGCTCGCAGATACTTTAATAGGGTCTACAATACACAATTATCTTTTTAAAAATTAAATTAATACAAAAAAGTGCCCCTTTATTTATTTCCATATATTCTTTTAACCCAAAATTTCGGCTCGCGCTTCGCGCTCGCTGCCTATCAAATGCACAAAATAACTCCAACTCTAAAATTATTTTAAATAATTCCTCGTTTTAGGTCAGTATAGGCCTATAAATCGGGATTGTCTAAAACTCGCGCTCCGCCTAAAAAAAAAATTAATTAATACTAGAAAGTTGCCCCTTTATTATTTCATATATCTTTAAACCCAATATTTTCGGCTCGCACTTCGCGCTCGCTGATACTAAATCATAATGCACAATAACTTCAATTTGAGTTCAAAATTTCAAGCTCGCGCTCTCGCGCTCGCAGATACTTAATAGGGTCTACAATACACAATTATCTTTTTAAAAATTAATATATACTAAAAAGTGCCCCTTTATTTATTTCATATATCTTTTATAACCCAAAATTTCGGCTCGCGCTTCGCGCTCGTGCCTATATAATGCACAAAATAAACTCCAAACTCTAAAATTGTTTAAATAATTCCTCGTTTTAGGTCAGTATAGGCCTATAATCGGGGATTGTTAAAAACTCGCGCTCCGGCGCGTCGTTGCTCGCTCCGCTCGCAAGATTTTTTATTTCATCCCCTCAACCCCCCCCCCTTGGAAAAAACCTAGATCCGCCCCTGATATACGAACAGAAAAAATGATTTAACGGAATTATCTCCACATCAGTGGATTATAATGATTTCTGATCATAAGCCTATTCTGTTAAATTGCAAAGAGAACTTAGCAGCGCATTAAAGGGCCTGTTCCACAGGCGGCGATCGCTGTGGCGACAACCTAATAATTTCATAATGATTAGGAATTCGTCTTTAAAAAGGCGATTATAAACCTACATACGACTTTATCTAAGCTAGGCTACAACAACAACTTGCTACCACACTCACAACAGCAAGATCGCAAGTTGTCGCAACAACGATCGCCTTCAGTGGGACAGCCCCTTAAGGGTACTGCGGTAATGGAACATACAATAATAGAGAGGTGGTGTACAGGACTACCTTTGATCTTGAAGCTTCAGCAGCCATAATTGAATAGTATTCATCACTCAGGTCTGCATTGTTCAGTTCCAGTGATCGAAGATTTGGCATGGAGCAGATACCTCTTGCGTAATGAGAGGATGCTGCAGTACCCATACGAACCTTTGTGTAAAATACATGCTTGAGCTCCTCAATCTAGTGATGTAAAACAAGAGTTTAGGGGAACATAACTGTCACTTACTAGACTTTCACAGTACCATCCATAATAATATTAAGCTGATTCTTTATGAAGTTGTGTACGAGGGAAAATTTTGGTTGAAATTTCCCCAAATCCGATTTTCGTTTTAAATATGTTTTTGTATTATAAAATAAAGTTCAAAGTCAACGTAAAAAGCAGATTTAACCGAATAAACTCGGGCTTGAAGTCAAACGAGGGGGACCATTATGTAGGCCTATCTTTGATATAGAAAACAACAAAACCAAAAACCAAAATCAAATATTCCCTGAATCCCTGTTATGCGTTATGTTCAATATAGTTTACCTCAAATGTGGCATATATTCGTCTCAGAGACATCTCCAACTTGCCATGAGACGGGTTAAAGACGTCTCCTGAGTTTCCGCGACGTCTCAAGAATCGCTGGAAAATCGAACATGTTCATCTATTTCATTTTTTCCGTCGCGGAGAGTCTTCGCGAAGTGATATCCCACCATAAGTCCCCCTTTTTTCTTTGAATCATTAAGGGGGCCGTCACACTGAGGTAGTTCTATCACGTCCTTGCCCGTTCTTTAAAAAATTGCTAAACGGGCTTTGGTCGGGCTGGAACGCATAACTTTTGCAAAAAAAAATTCTTATAAACGATGCTAGTCCATTCCTAAATAGTCCTCGTTACGTCAATCACGTTTTTATCTCGACCATAATCCGTTGTTATCCAGACCGAGTGAACCACTCGTTCACTTTAAACCGTTCGTAGCACGTTCAAACCGTAACTAAGAGTGCCCATGTTTGCATGATAAAAGTTAGGTAACATGTTCGTGGTTCTAGGACATCTCCTCCGGAGGACAAATCCCCCGGGGACAACTCCCGGAGGGCAGCTCCCCCGGAGGACAGCTCCCTCGGAGGACATCTCCCCTGGAGGACAGGTCCCCCCAAGGACGAGTCCCCCGGAGGACAGCTTCCTCCAGGGACAACTCCCACGGAGGACAACTTCCCCTGGACAACTCCCCTGGAGGACAACTCCCCGGACGGGGACAACCGCCCCTTGGAGGACAGCTCTCCCGGGGACAACTTCCCTGCAGGACAACTCCCTGCAAGGACAACTCCTCCCCGGTAGGACATCTCCCGGAGGATAAGGTCTCCCCAAGGACAACCCCCGGATGACATCTCCTCATCTTTAAATGCTTTATAACTATTGATTTTATGCCACTCCTTGTTTTTTTCTTTCTGTACAATTTTACATTACTTTCGCTATGTAGATAACCTTCTGTAATGACAAGCGAGGATGGGAATGGTTGTTTAATTGCTAATCATCCATTGGAACCACCCCTTCCAATCTATGAATGGCTACTTCCTTCCTCAAAAAGGTTGTTAGGTTTGGCAGATTCTCAGGGGTACCCCAGAAATGTGACCTCTAGAATGGAAAATTAATGAAATGCAAGAAATAAAGAAATGTTGAAAAGAAGGAAGGATCCTAAATGGGGAACTTAAATACGAAGCTACAGGAAGTACAAAGAGCACGAAAGGCGAGTTGGCCCATAGCTATCCTAGTCGTCTTCAGCAAGGGGGGGGGTGGGTTGAGCCACGATAATTAAGCTTTATTAATAATTAACTCACCCTAAGCAAGATAGAATAAGCGCAAAGTTTTAAATGAGAACACAATTTTATTTGTCAAAAAAAGCCATTCACAAAACTTCAATTCCACCATCATTCACTGTTTTGTCATTTTTCAAGGAATAATGTAATACAATCATTGTCATGGGTTTAAGATTTACAGCAATTGTTATATCGGAATGGTGTGTGTTCATATAGTATGCACTTGCACAGCTTTGCATTATCCGTGTCATCGCTATCAAAAGAGGGTGTTATTGCAA
>CALNVZ010000174.1:45394237-45407542 GCA_940671915.1 Paracentrotus lividus | reverse complement strand
ATGGATGTGTGTCACTATATTGTCAAAAATACTTGGATATTTGAGTGTGATCACTCATATATGCAAGTTCTCATTTTTTGTGTGTAATAACCCAGTCATACCGCCGAACTGAAACGAGACCGACTCCTAACCGACCGCTAACTTGGCCATTCACGGTAATGTAATATGTGATGCATCACATCGAAATCAGACACAAGTCGCCGAGCAAATTCAGCACTGTGTCGAGGAAATCTGCAAAATAATAAAAAAATTCTTATTTGAAGGGAAATATACTTTTTATTTTCTGAATTTTCAATGTTTCTTGTATGCTCTGTGAAAACATTGTGTAGAAATGATTAGGGAAAAGCCTTTAAAAGTGGGATTGTTTTGTTGCAATCTTTGACTCTTGTCTGGCGACTTGTGTCTGATTTTGATATGATGAGTCACATATTTCGTTTGGTCTCGTGTCGGTTGTAATTGGTCTCACCGGTGTGACTATACACTGTTAGAACACGGTTTAAAAATTTCGCTGTTTAAAATAATGTTGGTTTAAAAGTTAAACATTCTCGTTTAATATTTAAATATAGTTGTTTAAAACCAGAAAAGCGAGGTTTTATAGCCTTATAAAAGACCTGTTTAGAGATTAGAGTTTAGATATTAAACAGTTTTGTTTAAACAGGCCGAGGCAAATGTCACGTGATAGTCATGAGCTAATGGCATCACTCGTTACATGCAAGAAAAATCGCTGCAACATTTCAATCATGGCGAAGGACTTATGCCTCACACATTAAAACGTGTATGTACAGATGTGTTGGCTCAGTGGATAGCCTATAGAGCGTCTGCCTTATAATCGAAAGGTCGTGAGTTCGATACCCGGGCGCGTTAACCAAAAGTTGGAGCGTTTTTATTTTTGGAGAGAAGCCTTTAAACAATACTGTTGATATTTTAAACAACCATTAAACAACAGTTTGTTCAAACTTTTAAACAACAAGCGTATTTAATTTTAAACAACTACAGGTTGTTTAATCTCTAAACAACGCTGTGCAGTTGTTTAAGATTTTAAACAACTTGTTTAATTTTTTCTAACAGTGTACCATTAGTTCGAGTCCAACTACGCGCGAGTTTCAAATTTCCCTATGTGACGCCAGCATTATGCTAGGTTCACACTCCCGATCTGACCAACACGATCAAACCCGATCACCATATTTGGGAGCTTTTTGGCCTGGTCGGCAATGGTCGGGAAGGGTGATCGGGGTCAATCTACCTTGTTCTATCTTGATCTACCTTGATCGGCCTTCCTACTCGATATTTATATATAAATATCCAGATTTGTCGGAACTAGGGTTGGGTATTGGTATAGCAGTGAGTAGATTGGTGGAGTGATAAGAAGATATGCTTTGAAGTTTCCGATATAGTGCTTTGAGTCCACATTTGATGTAGTCAATTATGGAAAAGAGGTATGCCAGAATTATGCAATAATTATAAAAGCGAACAAATTGAATTTAAATTGAGGTATTGGTTTGAAATGAATGTATGTTAATGCTTAGGTTCACACTGCCGATCTGATCAACTCGATCGAAACCCGACCAGGTCAAAAACATCAATTTTCCCCGATCATTTCTCGAGCAAGTGCTTGATCGCGTATCTACACGACCCCTTTTCGATCCCCTGTTCGTCGTTTACGATCCATACACGATGATGTCCGATCTCTCCTCCGATAACCAACACGATCAATAAACTCGATAACTTCGATTTGATTCGATGTATACCACGATCATTACACGATCAATACTCGAACCTCTTCCCGACAAACTAGAGATCTACACGATTTGATCCGAGTATATGACAGCTAGACAAGTTCGATTCTTGTCCGTTTGTAGGGAAAGATCTTTGTTTTAGAGGTGGATTAAATGATTTGCACTTTTGGGCGAAGTGGTAGAAGTTGTCCTTTAAAAGGAGAAGTCTCAAAATGAATTTAATTGGTATCTTTGTTTATAATGATTGACAAGGACAATTTTAGGAAGAAGTTGGTTAAAAAATAATTGTTTATAATTCTAATATTGAGGGTCGGATTGAACAAGAATCTTTTCAATTTCGTTAACGATTTGCCGCATTGCAGTAATTTTATACTACAAGTGCGTCCCAAAAAAACTATACACTTTTGAAATGGCTACCAAGTAAAAAAAAAAATGTATGGTTCTTGGGCAAAAACTTTAATGTACAATGTTAGAAAAAATTAAACAAGTTGTTTAAAATCTTCAACAACTGCGTGTTAAACGGTGAATCGCACAGCGTTGTTTCAAACTTTAACACTCTTGTTGTCAAAAGTTTAAACAACATGTTGTTTAATGGTTGTTTTAAATATCAACTGTATTGTTAACGCTTCTCTCTAAAAATAAAAACGCTCAAACTTTTGGTTTTACGCGGCCGGGTATTGAACTTACAACCCTTCGAATAAAAGGCAGACGCTCTTTCCACTGAGCCAACTCATCAGTACATACACCGTAATGTGTGAGCATCAGTCCTTCGCCATGATAATGTGCGCCGTTTACCTTGCATGTAACGAGTGACGCCATTAGCTCATGGACTATCACGTGACATTTGCCTCGGCTTTTTTTAAACAAAACTGTTTAATATCTAAACTCTAATCTTTAAACAGGTCTTGTTCTTGTCTATAGGCTATAAACCTCGTTTCCGGTTTTAAACACAAAGTTTAATATTAAACCAAGAATGTTAATTTTAAAAACCAAAAATCTTTTTAACACCGAAATTTTTAAAACCGCGTTCTAACAGTGCATATAAGCTCACATCCTCAACTATCATTATGACACAAGCAATTCCAAAATAACGCATTCTTCAGTGAACAATGCCCACTTTTGTGAGGACATAAATATTAGCATGCGCAGTAATTCTCTATTCATTTATCACCTTTGTATGGCACGCCATTAGGGATCAAAATAATGAATAAATCGGGCAACAAACCAAGACAAAAAATAAACCAAGTCAAAGCAAAAATCAATGACATGAAAACAAAACGGTAAAACAAAAAGCATTTTGCATGATATGATTGTTTATTTCTGATTTCGGTATATATTTTATATTAGCGGATTTATTCCACTATTGTTTGATTTCCTCCTGGCATGCCATACAAGATAAATGAATAGCGAATTCCTGTGCAGTCTAATTCTGTGTCCTTACAAAAGTGGCATTGCCACTGAAGAATGCGTTATTTTCGGAATTTCTTTGGTCATAATGATATTCAGGATTAGCTTTAATCAATAAACCTTTCTCCAAGAATCATAATTTTTATTTGATAGCCATTTGAAAAGTGTATAGTTCTGGACGCACTGTATAAGCGTTTTGAACAGTTATCATAAAAATATAAATTAAGAAAAAAACAATCCCTTTGCTAGTTTTACCGCCTTTTTCTTTCATTTCCTTCATTCCCCCCCCCCCAAAAAAAGGATTGATATAAACAAAATATCTAAGATCCTAAAGTATTAAGGTACTTTAATTCGATCTTGTTAGTATTTCTTTTTTCTTTCTTTTCTGAATATTGACACATTTAATTGTACTGCATAACATTAGAAACGGATCTAGCTTTTATTTTTCAACTAAAAAGCGAATGGTCGACTACCCACTTATGCCACCCCCCCTTTGCGCCACTCATAAAAGTGGGCATTTTTTTTTCGGATTTTCTTTGGTGTCATAATGATAGTTGAGGATGAGCTTTTATACATCAAAACTTTTTCCCCAAGAATCATATATTTCAATATGGTATCCTTGTCAAAAAATGTATAGTTCTTTTTTGGGACGCACTGTATAAATTATGTAAAAAATGAAAGAAAGCAAATAAACATTATACCTGTCATATATTATTACTATAATAGTTTATCAAAATGGCCCCTCTCCGATACAGATTTTCAACTGATTATTTTATCATTTATGATCAGTTTTAACAAAACGAAACAAAATCACAATAAACCCGTTATCGTGCTTTTATTTCCCTTCTATTTGTATTTACCATGCTATAATAAAGAAAATAAAAAGTTATATTACCCATTTCTTCACCATTCATTCTGGCACACGAAGCAAAAACCTTATCAATTTTTTTAAATCTTTTCACTAGTTCTTCCAATCATTTGGGAAATTAACATTTGGGATAATCTAGTGAGCGGATCAAGGAGGAGGAAGACATGGTTCTGTTTTCTATGCTCGACTGAGTGAATTAAATAAAAGCCTGTCCCCCCAGCCATGCATAAAATACAATCCTTGCTCATGTTGTTTCGACTTTGATTCTTCTCAGATTTAGAATAAATAGTCCTATAGTTAGAATAAAATTTCTTTGATTTCTTGTTTTATTATCAAACACAACCTCAAACAAATCAGCAGCTAGTTTATTGTCGAGTGCGATCGAGAAGTATATCGGGATGGTGATCGAGTGTGGTCGATATTAGCGAGTCGTGATCGAGTTCGGTCGGGAGATCATAGCTGCCCTGAACCTGAGGTCGAGCTGTGAAAAATCTTAATCGAGATGATTGGAAACCCATCGTGTAGTATCGAGTATGAATCGAGTATGATTCGAGTTGATTGGGAACTGCAGATCGGGAGGAAATCATCCCGACCAAACTGATCATTATACGACCGGTTTCCGATCGACTCGACCTCTTCTCGATCACTACCTAGCTCGGGCTTCCTACTCGATATTTTTGACATGTCAAAAATATCGAGTAGAAGGGCGAGTGAGGCCGATCAAGGTAGATCAAGGTAGTGACCCCGATCACCCTTCCCGACCATTGCCGACCAAGCCAAAATGCTCCCAATATGGTGATCGGGCTTGATCGAGTTGATCAGATCGGCAGTGTGAACCTAGCATGGTTCACACTGCCGATCTGATCAACTCGATCGAACCCGACCAGTCAAAACATTCAATTTCCCCGATCATTCTCGACCAAGTGCTTGATCGGGTATCTACCGGCCTTCCGATCCCCTGTTCGAGTTTCGATCCATACACGATGATGTCGACTCTGCCTCGATAACCACACGATCAATACTCGATTACTTCGATTTGAATTCGATGTGTACACGATCATTACACGATCAATACTCGACCTCTTCCCGACAAACTAGACATCTACACGATTTTGATCGAGTAGTTGACAGCTAGGACAAGCTTCGTATTTTTTTTTGTTTTGTGGGAAAGATCTTGTTTGGAGGTGGAATTAAATGATTTGCACTTGGGCGAAGGGTTAGAAGTTGTCCTTTAAAAAGAAGAGAAGTCACAAAATGAATTTAATTGATATCTTTGTATATAATGATTGACAAGGACAATTTTAGGAAGAAGTTGGTTAAAAAATAATTGCTTATAATTCTAATTATTGAGGGCCGGATGAACAAGAATCTTTTCAATTTCGTTAACGATTTGCCGCATTGCAGTAATTTTATACTACAGTGCGTCCCAAAAAGAACTATACATTTTTGAAATGGCTACCAAGTAAAAAAAAAAATATATGGTTCTTGGGCTGAAACTTTAGATGTACACTGTTAGAAAAAATTAAACAAGTTGTTTAAAATCTTCAACAACTGCGTGTTAAACGGTGAATCGCACAGTGTTGTTTCAAACTTTAACACTCTTGTTGTTCAAAAGTTTAAACGACATGTTGTTTAATGCGCTTAAAAGCGCTTCTCTCTAAAAATAAAAACGCTCCAACTTTTGGTTTACGCGGCCGGGTATTGAACTCACAACCCTTCGAATAAAAGGCAGACGCTCTATCCACTGAGCCAACTCATCAGTACATACACTCAGTTAATTTGTGAGGCATCAGTCCTTCGCGATGATTAATGTTGCGCCGATTTTACCTTGCATGTAACGAGTGATGCCATCAGCTCATGAATATCACGTGACATTTGCCTCGGCCTTTTTTTCCCTTTTCATTTTTGGGAACAAAACTGTTTAATATCTAAACTCTAATCTTTAAACAGGTCTTGTCTAAGGCTATAAAACCTCGTTTCCGGTTTTAAACAACAATGTTTAAATATTAAACAAGAATGTATAACTTTAAAACCAACATTTTTTTAAACAGCGAAATTTTTAAACCGCGTTCTAACAGTGCATATAAAGCTCATATCCTCAACTTTCATTATGACACAAACAATTCCAAAATAACGCATTCTTCAGTGAGCAATGCCCACTTTTGTGAAGGACATAAATATTAGAATTCTCTATTCATTTATCACCTTTGTATGGCAGGCCATTAGGGATTCAACTAATAATGGAATAAATCGGGCAACAAACTAAGACAAAAATAAACTGAAGTCAAAGCAGAAATCAATGACATGAAACAAAACGGTAAAAAAAAATTCATTTTGCATAATATTGATTGTTTATTTCTGACTTTCGGTATATATTCTATTTTAGCGGATTTATTCCATTAGAGTACATGCAGGTAATATGGGCCCCCTAAGCTCATTTGCCTAATTTGCATAAAATTACGAAATGACACACTGTCTAATCTTTGTTTATATGAATCAATAACTACTGCTCTAACTTTTATTGTGAAGAAAAACAATTATCACCAACCCCCCTGTCTGCAATATTCAAATGTTGACGTCATTACCAAAGTGCACATATTACCTGCATGTGCAGGTAATATGGGCACATGTATTTAATGTATGTTTTAAAAACTACAATGACTCTACCATGTCTGGAATTTGCTTAAAATGTTGAAAATCCAGCCGATCCACAAATTATCCCTGGCTTGATCATGGATAATGACGGTTATTATCCGTGATACCGATCTGTATATAGACGTGCATCCGTCATTATAGACTCATTATCACTGGCAAAACCCTAACCCTAACCCTAACCCTAACCCTAACCATCTACAGGATCAGCAAAATATGTTGTGGCATCCATGATTCAATCAGGGAAAATATGTCATTATTGACAAATATGGTCTTTGTACTGATCATCACCGTGGATAATAAAAGCTATTATCCTTGGTGTTACCAGTGGATGTTTTGTGGATCAGGTGGAAAATCATTAACTTTAAGATATAATTTGAAATTATAAGACCCTTCAGTAAATCCTTTGACTATATATTTCATTGTTATGTATTTTGTATATTATTTCCTTTTTTGATATTCTTTAAATATTATTTTCATTATACAAGTCAATATAGGCCTACAATAAGTTATTTATATTAATCATATACTGTGAATATACCCCCAAAAAAATCGTAGCAAAGAGATTGATGCCTCATCCCAATACTAAGTACCAGAATCCCTTCCGCCATTTTGGATGTCCCATATTACCAGCACTAATGTTGCTGTGTCAGGCAATCATTCAACGCCACATTGCACCCCTTCACTAAAACAAATTGACCTGTACACGCTAGTATGATAAAAATGAAACTATAAGCTTACTAAATATACAAAACGATTGAGGTTACCCCCTCTAACACTCTTTCACCATCACATTCTGTGAAATATCAAATTTTACATCAGGGTAAAAAAATGCCGTAAGTTTTACCTACCTTGTTGGTTTTCAGCAGTTTTCTCAGAGAAATTTCGGCATCAGATGCTCTCACGACGATATATTTGCGTATACAGTTCATTTGAACAACATTATGGTGCTCACATCGGTCACCGGTCACCGGTCGACGGTCACGACATGATTTGCTTCAGGTGGCCCATATTACCTGCTGGCCCATATTACCTGCATGTACCCTATAGTTTGATTTCCTCCTGGCATGCCATACAAAGATGATAAATGAATAGCGAATTTTTGTGTCCTTCACAAAAGTAGGCATTGCTCACTGAAGAATGCGTTATTTTCGAAATGTTTTGTGTCATAATTATAGTTCAGGATATGAGCTTTATATCCATATAAACCTTTTCTCTAAGAATCATATATTTTTTATTTGATATCCATTTGAAAAGTGTATAGTTCTTTTTGGGACACACTGTATAGGCGTTTTGAACAGTTATCATTAAACATAAATTAAAGAAAAAATCAACCCCTTTGCTAGTTTTACCGCCTTTTTCTTTCATTTACCTTCATTCCCCCACCCCCCAAAAAAAGGACCGAAAACATAATATCTAAGAATCCTAAAAGTATTAAGGTACTTTATTTCGACCCTGTTAGGTATTCTCTTTTTTTTTCTCTAAATAACCATTGGCACATTTCATTGTACTGCATTAACATTAAAAACAGATCTAGCTTTTATTTTTTGAACTTAAAAGCGAAAGGTCGACTACCCACTTTATGCCACCCCCCCCCTTTGGCGCCACTCATAAAAGTGGGCATTGTTCACTGAAGAATTTTTTATTTTCGGATTTGTTTGTGTCATAATGATAGTTGAGGATATGAGCTTTATATACATCAAAACCTTTTGCCCCAAGAATCATATATTTTCAATTTGGTAGCCTTGTCAAAAATGTATAGTTCTTTTTGGGACACACTGTATATATTATGTAAAAATGAAAAGAAGGCAAATAAACATTATACCTGTCATATTATTAATACTATAAGGAAACATAGTTTATCAAAAATAATGGCCCATCTCCATACAGATTTTCAACTAATTTTATTATTATTATTATTTATGATAAGTTTTAACGAAACAAAATAACCCGTAATCGTTGCTTTTACTTTTCCCCTTCTATTTGTATTTACCATGCTATAATAAAGAAAATAAAAACGTTATATTATCCATTTCTTTCACCATTCATTCTGGCACACGAAGCAAAAACCTTATCAGTTTTTTAAAATCTTTTTACAAGTTTCTTCCAATCATGTGGGAAATTAATATTTTGGATAATTCTGAGGAGCGGATCAAGGAGGGGAGGAAGACGTGTTTCTGTTTTGCTATGCTCGACCTGAGTGAATTAAATAAGCCTGTCCGCCCCGCCATGGCATATAATTATACAATCCTTGTTCATGTTGTTTCGACATTGATTCTTCTTCAGATTTAGAATAATAATAGTCCTATAGTTTAGAATAAAATTTCTTGATTTCTTGTATTTTATATCAAACACAGCCTGAAACAAATCAGCAGCATGTGTTCGACTATTGTCGAGTCCGATCGAGAAGTATATCGGGATGTGATCGAGTGTGGTCGAATATAGGTCGAGTCGTGATCGAGTTCGGTCGGAGAGATCAATAGCTGCCCTGAACCTGAGGTCGAGCTGTGAAAAAATCTTAATCGAGATGATTGGAAATCCATCGTGTAGTATCGAGTATGAATCGAGTATGAATCGAGTTGATCGGGAACTGCATATCGGGAGGAAACCATCCCGACCAAACTAGATTCATTATACGACCGGTTTCCGATCGACTCGACCTCTTCTCGATCACTACCCGACCTGCTGAAGCTCGGGCTTCCTACTCGATATTTTTTTGACATGTCGAGTTGATCACATCGGCAGTGTGAACCTAGATAGCAGGTTCACACTGCCGATCTGATCAACTCGATCAAGCCCGATCACCATATTTGGGAGCATTTTGGCTTGGTCGGCAATGGTCGGGAGGGTGATCGGGTCAATCTACGCTTGATCACCTTGATCTACCTTGATCGGCCTCACTCGCCCTTCTACTCGATATTTTTGACATGTCAAAAAATATCGAGTAGGAAGCCCGAGCTTCAGCAGGTCGGGTAGTGATCGAGAAGAGGTCGAGTCGATCGGAAACCGGTCGATAATGAATCTAGTTTGTCGGGATGATTTCCTCCCGATCTGCAGTTCCCGATCAACTCGATTCATACTCGATCATACTCGATACTACACGATGGGTTGCCAATCATCTCGATTAAGATTTTTTCACAGCTCGACCTCAGGTTCAGGGCAGCTATTGATCTCTCCGACCGAACTCGATCACGACTCGACCTATATTCGACCACACTCGATCACATCCCGATATACTTCTCGATCGCACTCGACAATTGTCGAACACATGCTGCCGATTTGTTTGAGGTTTTGACCACGCCCATTTCCTCACGAATAGGTTTATATAAGGGTATGTACAGAAACCATGTAAACTTTCGAAATTTCATTTTTATGGAGCAAGTGACCCTCAAAATGTTGTCTTGAAATGGCTACAAGGTGATATAAATTCTTTGCCAATTTAATGTAAGTAAATGTCACGAGAGTCAAAAGGTCACATGACATTGACCTCTGGCGAACGCTTTTTCGGTTAAATACGAATACAAAGTTACATTACTGTCAACTAAATTGATATACATATAATACAAGTTAATGTATAGACTCAAGAAAATTTATTCTCTTTTCATTGACTATAACACTTCCCATAATTATCACGCATCGACCGCGCAGTGTTCATTTTTACAAAAACGTTACATGACCTTTTACCAAAAAGTAGCCATTTTCTGTATATTGTCTGCCTACTGTACGATGTGCTATGGCAATGTGAAGCTACAAACAAATAAAGTTATTTGATTTAGAAATATGTAAGACTATAAACAAGGTGCATGACTCAAGGTCACTTCTGATGGCACATCATGACCGGCATATGTAACACACATATATCTTAGCAGTGCTATGTAACTTATTCTCCCTAGCAACAGGCTATTTAGATCTTGTTATTCGGAATAGATTTTAATTAACAGTTTCTGAGCATCAAATAGTATCCATTGGGCAGTTCACTCAACTGCACTATAGTTAGCTGAGTAACGTTGCTTAGCAACAACATTTTTAATATCATTGGGAAATAGCAACTCGATATCTTCTAACTGACTACAAGAAAGAATTGAATCAAAGTTACATAACTGTGTTAATTTGACCTCCTTGACTTTTGAAAATTATATCCATGTAACCATGATAGGTCTTGTGAATAAACACAAGCACAAGATCACACACACCCACACACACCCACGCCCTCACACCCTCTCACACTCTCACACACCCTAAATAACACACCCACATACACACACTCATATTTTATACGGCCCCCCATGACTTTTGAAAATTATGTTCATGCAACCATTGGTCAGGTAAATGAACTTGCAAAAGAAGAAGCACATACACACTCACACCCTCTCACACTCAACTTTTACAAACAATCCCCCCCCCCCCACACACACACACACACACATTTTATGAGGTCACCCATATCCGCTTCCCCCTGTCTTGGCACGGAAAAATGTTTAGATTATTTTGTTCTGCTCGTGAATTAGTGGTATTCAAACTAAGTTAGCCCAACCATCAGTGCTCTTGTGAACTACAACATTAAGCGCCTTGTAAATGTTGACATTTCTTACACAGCACTTTCGTCCGAAATGTGATCGCGATTAAAAATCTACACGTTAAATCAATTAACTGATATTTTTTTAAAATTATTTTTTATTTCTATTTGGCGAGCTCTCATAAATTGATGAAACCCGCTTAGAAATGCTTCCTATTGGCTAATGACAAATGTCATATCGACTTTACTATATAACAAAACTGTGAACATGCCTTATACTAAATTTTCAAGTTCATTGCTTTGTGGCACTGCCCTTTTCCATGTCCCCATGGTCAATCTACGGGGCTTTTTGAAATCGACCCAGGGCTCCACTGCATCTTCTGATCTTGAATCGTTTCTCCTGTTTCCCAAATATTCTCGGTCATAATTCAGTTACTCCTTTTCACATCTCTGCCTCCTTCCCTCTCCCAAACCTCTTGAAAAAGGAAAAAGAAAGCAGTCACAACAAACGAATTATTTTGAGACAACAAAATGACAATGCATTTTTTTAATGTGTTAACCCAAGATCTTGCAATGGGTGATCAAGATATTGGAAAAATTATTTACATTTAAATTATTAATTGGTCCGTAATTTGCATCGGGTATAGTTATTAAAGGTTCATATTTTTTTTTTAGGTTATTGTCCCAAACCGGCCTGTAGATTGATAATAGGCACATGGAAAAGGGTAGTGCATGCTTTTGCAGTGCTATGCTGTCTATGTTAAACCTTTTAAAGTCATTCTGATTTTCTAAGCCAGTCCTTTCACTGAGATAACTTTCATTGAGTTCATTATCAGGGTCGGACTCTGCATCATGTGTATTGACAATTTCTTGAAGTATGTCCACAAATTTCTCAAGCATTACACTCTTATCCCCCATTTAGGCTTTAAGATCTTGTTTCTATTGCCCAGCCACGTTCATCTATTTGTCTAGAAAGTTCTGAATGATGCAGGTACATTTGTGCAAGCTTCCATATTTTTGTAGATGTCTAGGGTGGTAAAATCAATACAACACCTTCTGTTGCCTTTACTGGTCTGGTAGATCCCTTCTAAGACTCTTCTAACGACGTAGCATAATGAAGGAGGATAAAGAATATGTCAGGACCGGGGATCCTCACCCTAACAAACTTTAATCTGCGCTTCTTAGCGTACAAGATGTACAGCACTACACGGGAGTAAGTTTCTTCATGTAGAATGCAACACATCTAGTTCGACACAAGTTCTCTTTTCCATCAGGAGTTAGTTGAAAGACCAATTTGCGCAATGATAATAACTTCATGACCTGACAGAGTTTCTGCCGAGGTACAACTGCTTCATTCTAATTAGAGAAGCCTTAGGAGTTGCACCTTGTTGTCATTATCGTAAGAAACTGTTTCTAGTCGTTTAGCCTCTTTGTTTCACCCAAACCAAGTTTGTCACTGACGCCTAATTGTCGGATCTTCTCTGCGCCCTTCATCGAGTCGATCTTGTACATGTCAGTACTAATTGACTGAAGGGGCAGAGATGCTAGTTGGGAAATTTCCCTGAAGGTGGATGAGATTTCACGTAGAGTATTGGATACAGCATAACCGTCTTCAGTGGACATAGCCTAACTGGGATCAGGTAACTTTGCATCATCACAGCCTTTAACAGATTGATTTCTTGCCAAAAAGACAAATCCAAATGTTTCTCTTCCTTCATGATGCAAAGTTACCTGATAATCCCTGCGAGGCTAAGTTCAGTGAAGATCGCAATGCTGTATCGACACTCTACTTGAAATCCCAGCCAAATTCGGGGATATTTCCAAAAAGAAAGTATCATCTCTGCCCCTTCAATCAACAGCTGTGCTTAATACTGACATCTACAAGAGAGAGCCGGTGAAAGGTGTAGAGAGGATGCGACGAGGTGTCAGTGACAAACTTGAGTTGGATGAAGACAAAGATGCCAAAGGACTTCAAGCAATGATGACAACAAGGTTTGTAAGACTTCACTTATGAGATTGAAGCAGTTGTACCTCAACAGAACTATGTCACCTCTTGAAGTTATCATCATCGAAACAAATTGGTCTTTCAACTAACTCCTGATGGAAAAGGAAACTTGTGTCGAACT
>CALNVZ010000174.1:45367924-45389115 GCA_940671915.1 Paracentrotus lividus | reverse complement strand
GAAAACCTGCACCCCCCCCCCCCCTGCGACTCATGTTCATGGGTATCCTCGTGTAGCTATGGGTCTGGTGAATGAAAATTGAGTTTAAACAGAAAAAAAACTCATTCCCGAGGGACCCCCACATGGAGTTTTTTGACCACGCCCATTTTCCTCACTGAAATGGTTTATATTAAGGGTATGTACAAGAAAACCATGTATAACTTTTCGAGATATCATTTTTATGGAGCAAGTGACCCCTCAAATGTTGGTCTTGAATAGGGCTACAAGATGATATAAAGATTTTTGCCATTTAATGTAACGTAAATGTCACGAGAGGTCAAAAGGTCACAGAAATTGACCTCTGGCCGAACGCTTTTTCGGTTAAATACGAATAACAAAGTTTCAATTACTGTCAACTAAATTCGAAAAAAATATAGCCAAAGTTAATGTAATAGAGCTCAGAGAATTTATTCCTCTTTTATTTGACATATAACACTTCCCATAATTATCATGCATGACGCGCAGTGTTCATTTTTACAAAAACGTTACATGACATTTTTACCAAAAGTAGCCATTTCCTGTATATATGTCTGCCTACTGTACGACTTGTGCTATGGCATATGTGAAAGCTACAAACAAATAAAGTTATTTTGATTTAGAAATATGTAAGAACATAATAAACAAGGTGCAATGACTCATCAGGTCACTCTGATGGCACACATGACCGCAATATGTAACACAATATATCTTCGCAACGATTGCTATGTAACTTATTCTCCTAGCAACAGGCTATTTAGATCTTGTTATTTTGGAATAGATTTTAATTAACAGTTTCTGAGCATCAGAATAGTATTCATTGGGCAGTTACTCCACTGCACTATAGTTTAGGCTAATAACGGTTGCTAAGCAACACATTTTTAATAACAATTGGGCATAGCAACTCGATATCTTCTAACTGACTACAAGAAAGAATTGAATCGGGCATAGCAACTCGATATCTTCTAACTGACTACAAGAAAGAATTGAATCAAAGTTACATAACTGTGTTAATTTGACCTCCATGACTTTTGAAAATTATAGCCATGTAACCATAGGTCTTGTGAATAAACACAAGCGACCCTAGCCCATGTACTAAATGCCATCACTCGTTACATGCAAGGTAAAATCGGCGCAACATTAATCATGGCGAAGGACTAATGCCTCACACATTAACTGAGTGTATGGACTGATGAGTTGGCACAGTGGATAGAGCGTCTGCCTTTTATTCGAAGGGTTGTGAGTTCAATACCCGGCCGCGTAAACCAAAAGTTGGAGCGTTTTTATTTTTTTAGAGAGAAGCGTTATACAATACAGTTGATATTTTAAACGACCATTAAACAACATGTTGTTTAAACTTTTGAACAACAAGAGTGTAAAAGTTTGAATCAACGCTGTGCGATTCACCGTTTAACACGCAGTTGTTGAAGATTTAAAACAACTTGTTTAATTTTTTCTAACAGTGTACATGTAAAGTTTTTCCCCAAGAACCATATATATATATTTTTTTACTTGGTAGCCATTTCAAAAGTGTAGAGTTCTTTTTGGGACGCACTGTAGTATAAAATTACTGCAATGCGGCAAGTCGTTAACGAAATTGAAAAGATTCTTGTTCATCCGACCCTCAATAATTAGAATAATTTTAAATAATTATTTTTTTTAACCAACTTCTTCCCAAAATTGTCCTCTTGTCAATCATTATATACAAAGATATCAATTAAATTCATTTTGTGACTTCTTCCTTTTTAAAGGACAACTTCTACCACTTCGCCCAAAAGTGCAAATCATTTAATTCCACCTCCAAAACAAAGATCTTTCCATACAAAACGGAACAAGAATATGAAGCTTGTCCTAGCTGTCAATCTACGCGGATCAAAATCGTGTAGATGTCTAGTTTGTCGGGAAGAGGTCGAGTATTGATCGTGTAATGATCGTGTATACATCGAATCAAATCGAAGTAATCGAGTATTGATCGTGGTGGTTATCGAGAAGAGATCGGACATCATCGTGTATGGATCGTAAACGATCGAACAGGGGATCGGGAAGGGCTCGTGTAGATACCCGATCAAGCACTATAGGTCGAGAATGATCGGGGGAAAATTGATGTTTTGAAATGGTCGGGTTCGATCGAGTTGATCAGATCTGCAGTGTGAACCTAGCATTATGAGTGCACAAGATGAATGTTCCAGTGGACTTTGAGGTAGAGTGAAACTTTCTATGATAATAATAATAATAATAATACATGGTACTTGTACAACGCCATTATCCACTTAGTAAAAGTGCTCAATGCGCAATGACTTAGTTAAAAATTACACAGAATCTAGGAATGTTTGTTTTCGACAATATGAGAATTGGAAACATGGGGATGACTATGTTCCTGGTTGTTTGGAGGTGAGAGGATGCATTACCTAAGGGGAATGCACCCTCTCACCTATTGACTTCAAATTTGAAATGATTGCAAGCCTCACTGTACAATGCACAACCTTCCATCAAAACAAGCTTGCAATTACCCATCACCTCGTACCAAAATCGACATAGAATTCCACTTTCTTATATTTCATCTAAATTATGAAAGAAAGTTTTGGAGGATCCATTTACTTACCGATACCGCACAGGTAAGCAAATTTCAATTACTTCTTGTTTTTCCATCAAAATCTTTCGAAATAGCGACGGTGTCGCATCGTGTTCGTCAGTGTTTCTAGAATCTATTGCAACGTGTACAAAGTCAATTGAACATGCAAACACGGAGCGACACGTGGATATGCATGAAATTGCCGAATCTCGATAATTTTTGATCGATACTGAAGTGATCCGTACACGATCCAAAGCCATCTCGCGTGCAGGTAAAGGGGGTATCTCACTGAGTTGCGAACGTTTGCGAACGAGGCGAATTTAGAGATTATCGTATATAGAGAGATTGTAATCGAATTTGATTCAGTAGACCAGCCTTTTGACGTGAGGCGTTTTCTTTTGTTATGTGTCTTCCGGACAAAGGGTATATATTGGAATGCAGTGAACTTCTAAAATGAATGGAGTCGAAATACAGGAATTCTTTTTATCTTGCATTGGCGCATGAAGCGATTGTTTTTGGTTTAAACCACATTCCTTTCGTGAGCCTGGATTTTCCATTGAAAATAATTCGCCAAAAAGTTTTGAACATGTTCGAAATTTCTAGGCGAATTTATTTATGTCAAAGGTTGCAAGTGCATAATTCTGGGTGTAAAAATGGTTGAATATACATATAAATACGTTTATTGATATTACTAAAATATAAATGGAAAGGGTCAACATAAATTTGAATCGGATAAGAATTACTCGATGAAAAAAAAATAATTTCTCAAAATATGTTTGAAAATAATAATAATAATCCAGCGTATATGAGTGTCTTTGATCATGTTGATTGGTATTGTCATTAACAATAAACGCAAATAAAACATTCAGATTTCACTTCGGGCGTGGCTGGGCGTTGGGGGTAATTGAGCTGGTAGTCATTTTCTTTTTCTATTATCATTACTATTATCATTTCCATATTATTGTTATCATTTTGTTTTTTCATTTCTGCACCCATGACTGCATAATTGACAATCAATATCTCACTTTTGGCTATAATAATGTGCAGGCACACACACACATGCACCCACGTACCTACACGAACCAAAACGAAGCAAAAAATGACTTGTTTCATTGATATCTGTTCACAATTCAGTGAAATTACCCCCTTCGAGGAGGCTGTGGAGCCGGGGTGCTGGGGGGGGGGGGCTTCAGCCCCCACTTCAGTTCTCAGCACACGTGTATAAAATTGCAAAAATGACCATGCATTTGTCATTTTTAGTCTCTTCAGCCCCCCCCCCCCCCCCTTCGCTTCGGCTCAGCTCAACTACTTTCAAAAACGCTCCACGGCCCCTGCTTTGTGATTGCATAAAAAAGCAGTACAAAAGAAAACATGCCAATAACATACAATATAACCCACCTGTACTTCCCTAACAAGGCAGTAGGCCTACAAAAGACAAAATGCCATGATCATTCAGTACAACCCCTTTGTGCTTGCCTAACAAGGCAGTACAAAAGAAAACATGCCATATATATACAGTTAGATAACCCTATTGAGCTAGCCTAACTAAGCATCACAAAAGAAAATATGCAATTCTTATACAACGAGATATATAAACCCCTTTCAGCTTGGCTTACAAAGCATCGCTAAAGAAAACATGCCATTCTGATACAACGAGATAACCCCTTTATGCTTGTCTAACTGGTATCTCACTGGTTGCGAACCCAGGCGAATTTACAGAGTGTTATATATAGAGAGGATCTACCAACGTTCTTTTGTGCTGCTTTGTTAGACAAGCATAAAGGGGTCATTTTTGCAATTTTTTACACGTGTGCTGAGAACTGAAATGGGGGCTGAAGCCCCCCCCCCCCAGCACCCCGGCTCCACAGCCCCCTCGAAGGGGGTAATTTCACTGAATTGTGAACACATATCAATGAAACAAGTCATTTTTTGCTTCGTTTTGGTTTGTGTAGGTACGTGGGTGCATGTGTGTGTGTGTGACTGCTCACTATTATAGCCAAAAGTGATATTATATTGACTGTCAGTTAAGCAGTCATGGGTGCAGAAATGAAAAAAAAACAAAATGATAACAATAATATGGAAATGATAATAGTAATGATAATTGAAAAAGAAAATGACTACCAGCTCAATTACCCCCAACGCCCAGCCACGCCCGAAGTGAAATCTGTATGATTTATTTGCATTTATTGTTAATGACAATACCAATCAACATGATTAAAGACACTCATATACGCTGGATTATTATTATTATTTTCAAACATATTTTGAGAAATTATATTTTTTCCATCGAGTAATTCTTATCCGATTCAAATTTATGTTGACCCATATATATGTTAGTAATATCAGTAAACCTATTTATATGTATATTCAATCATTTTTTACACACAGAATTATGCACTTGCAACCTTTGACATAAATAAATTCGCCCAGAAATTTTGAACATGTTCAAAACTTTTTGGCGAATTATTTTCAATGGAAAATCCCGGCTTATCAAAAGGAATGTGGTTTAAACCAAAAACAATCGCTTCATGCGCCAATGCAGGATAAAAAGAATTCCTGTATTTCAACTCCATTCATTTCAGAAGTTCCCTGCATTCCAATATATACCCTTTGTCCGGAAGACACATAACAAAAGAAAACGCCTCACGTCAAAAGGCTGGTCTACTGAATCAAATTCGATTACAATCTCTTTATATACGATAATCTCTAAATTCGCCTCGTTCGCAAACGTTCGCAACTCAGTGAGATACCCCCTTAAAGTCACCCGCAACTCGGAGATCGTGGGGAATGCGCGTTTTTCCTGAGCTCCATTGACTCGTACACAATCGACAGTGGCTTACGCATAGGTCGGACTACTGGGGATTAACATTCGGACAGCACGAACATGACGAAGTTTATCGAATCCAGTCAGTAAATAGGGTCGGTAGCTTCGTCCTCAACAATTCTTAGTTTCTAGACTCTCAACGGGTCTCTTCGTATTAATTCAAAGAGAGGACTTGTATAATGCTCCATGTCAAAAACAAAACATAGGTTAGATTTACTTCGGACTTCTGGTTAGTTAGTCTAGCCATGAAGGATTAAAGGATTACCTCCAGACACCCTGTCGCCAGGCTCTGACTGGAATGTTATCATTTCATCCGAGATAAGGGTGCATTCCCCATGTTTTATCAATTATACGTCCCTTTAAAGGTGGCACGATATCGTTCTTGCTATCGATACCGTCGCACGCTATTTTGCACGAGGCCTCTGGCGATCACGCCACAACTGCATGATGTGTGAGATTGACCAATCAGCGCGCTCCGAATCGGTGCTGTGTGTTCGCTCGCCGCTCGGCTATCTGTTCAACGCAGTCTATGTGCAATTGTTCTATGTGCAGCGGGGACCTAAACCACGAAATCGCCGTTGATTTTGTAATGAATGTGCGACAGCGTGATCGTAATGATTACATTTACAAATTTACAATAATAACAAACTTAAGTTTACTTACAAACACACCAGATTACTTTCATTTCTCACTTCTCTTTGATGCCTGTCTGTACTGTCGAACATGCGATATGCATCGATAGTGTTCACTTGTTGTTGTTGGTTTAGTGGCGTGTTTATGTTATTCGTTTGCGCATAAATCGCCAATTGTTCGTTTGCGTATAGATCGCCCAAAAAATAATGGTTTATGAATAGCCAATGATTAATAGCTTATAAGTCGCTTATAAATAGTCACTGACAATATCAAATCACACCGATTGCTTTGGAGAAATATTATTTGGGCTATAAATCGCCAAAAAATCGCACTCGGGATAATGGCTTATAAACAGACAATGGCTTACACACCGCTTATATATTGCCGATAACGTCATCAAATCAGCCCAATTCACAACCAGTACTTTCCTTATGAAAGCTTTTGAAGTGTTCCGATAGAGTTTTCGACGAGTGGGGGCGCCTTCGGCGTTCCGGGAACTTTGCGTCGAGTAGGAAGCCCGAGCACCAGCAGGTCGAGTAGTGATCGAGAAGAGGTCGAGTCGATCGGAAACCGGTCGTATACTAAATCTAGTTTGGTCGGGATTATTTCAACTCGATTCATACTCGATACTACACGATGGGTTTCCAATCATCTCGATTTAGGTTTTATCGCAGCTCGACCTCAGTTTCACGGCAGCTATTGATCACTCCGACTAAACTCGATCACGGCTCGACCTATATTCGACCACACTCGATCACATCCCGATCACTTCTCGACCGCAACCAAAAATATCCGAAAACATGTTGCTGATATGTTTGAGCTTGTGTTTGAGATAAAATACAATTTTATTTTATATCATAGGACTATTATTATGCTAAATCTGAAGAAGAATCACTGCCGAAACAAGGATTTTATATGCCATGGCGGGGGCGGACAGAGACATGTAACCCCCTCGTTGATCCACCCCAGAATTATCCAAAATATTCATTTCCCAAAAGAACCTTACTTATATGATTATCAAAACATTAAAGTGGATATGAAGGGCAAATTAACCAGGGAAAGTGCATTCAGTGCAGAAATGTAGTAAAATTAATCCCTCAGAAAGAATGGAATAAAAATCATATGTTTCCATCAATGTAAAATCTTATAAGGCAGGTAATTACTACTTGTATTCAATGGTATCATGTAATTCAAGGAATTCTTGAATGAGATTGTGTCAGTAAGTTGTTTGAATAATTTAACCATTGGTGATACAGTATATCGGCAATAGATTAGCAGAAAAACCTTTACTTTGACGCCACGTTGTTTGTTTTGTTTTGTTTTGTTTGTTTGTTTTTGTTTTTTGAAATTGGTGAAATTAGTGGAAAAAAAGGGATCTTACATAGAATGGGAGCAAACTAATGAAAATAATATATACAAAAACTGATTTTTTTTTTTTTTTTTGCCTCATGTGCTAGAGAAAGAATGGTGAAAGAAATTGATAATGTATGTTTTTATTTTCTTTAGCAAGGAAAATACAAAAAGAAGTGGAAAATACAAGCAATGATGATGGGTTATTTTGTTGTTGTTATGTTTCGTTTTGTTAAAACTAATAATAATAAATCGGTTCAAAATCTACATGGGATGGGCCATTTGATAAAGTATGTGTTCAGAGAGTAAAATATGACAGGTATAATGTTTATTTGTCTTCTTTTCATTTTTGCGTAATACTATTTATAATGGGCCTATATATAGAAATAAATTCGTGATTGAGAATCATCCGATATTTTCCTTTAGGAGACAAAATTCTTGTAATATTTCTAGCCCTTTTTACTCTTTTCATCATGTAAAAAAAAGTTTGGATAAAAGCATGTTATTTTTAAAAGGTCTATTTGTATTATTTTTTGAGAAGAAATGGTATTTATGTGCATGTTCAGTTCTTTTCATCTTAAACTGCATTATTTTCGTTGCTATAGGAGATCTGTCCAAGGTAAACAAAGTAATAGTAAACACATTTGACAAACTATAATGTCTTGTCTTCTTGACGGAAGCATCTTAATTAGAATGGCCTTATTTCAAACACGCTTGCCCTTTATAATGAACTATGACCGAAGAAAGTCCGAAGCCATCGGCAACTAATTTGAAAGCATATTTCTAATAATCTATGTCCTAAGTTTCAATGCGAACGACCCTTTTCTATAAATGTGTTGTAGAAGTAGTGAATTTGGATGAACGATGTTAAATGTTCTTTCTAAACTTTGATGACTGATTCGAAGAATTTCGAACGAAGCAAAAATGAAATTGAAAGAAAATCCTTAAATGCTTATGCTACTTTTTAAAATCGACTTGGAACATGTAAAAAAGCTCATTGCATGAATGAAAAAAATGAACGAACTTAATATAAGTTTTTAAATGTTTTGCCCAATCGATCACAACTGCGGTGAATTTGAGTGATCTTAGAATAGATCTGAATGATATAAGTGTGAAATTGACCGGGAAATCCTATAACATAATACAGCGGATATTGTTCCTAGACAACTTGGCCTGCCCAGTCTACTCAAATAGAACCCCCCCCCCCCCCCCCCCCCAAGAAAAAAAAATGGTTTTAAGGTGTCTTTGGTTTAATTTGCCATTAACAGTCAATACCAAATATTATACTTCAGTTTTACACCAATTTTACTCATCCCTTAAATCATTTCCCGATACAGTAGACAAATATATTATCGTACACATAAAAATAAAGCTAAAGACTATAAGGCCTCTTTTCGGGCCTAGTTGAAGAGCCAATGGGGCCTTGGCCCGGTTCAACAAAAAACGGCGCCAAAAGGTGAAGGGCCAAATACAGTGTGTCCCACAAAAAATTCTAATGGTACTTTAGATGGGTATAATATTAATATTACAAAACTATATTATTTATAACTCTACACCTGCAAACTACCATTCGTTTTCTACAAATGGATAGAATTTACGCGATATGATCCAAGAATCCCAAAGATATGAGCATTTTGTCATTACACATCGGGAAACCTTTCCCTCCAAGTTTGTATTGAGTAGTACCGGATGTGTCGAATAAAAGAAACCCAAGTTTGATCATTAATACTTTGAAAAATATTTCAGAAGTATTTATGAAGTTTCGTATCAGGACATCTCCCCCGGAGGACAACTCCCCCGGGGACAACTCCCGGAGAACAGCTCCCCCGGAGGACAACTCCCCCGCAGGACAACTCCCCTGCAGGACATCTCCCCCCGGAGGACAGGTCCCCCCAAGGACAACTTCCCCGGAGGACATCTCCCCCGATGAAAACTCCCCCGGAGGACAAGTCCCACAGAGGACTTATCCCCCGAGTACAACTCCCCCGGAGGACAACTCCCCCGGAGGACAACTCCCCTGGAGGACAACTCCCCCGAGGACCAACTCCCTGAGGACAACTCCCCGGAGGACAACTCCCCCGCAGGACAACTCCCCCGCAGGACAACTACCCCGCAGGACAAGTCCCCCGAGGACAACTCAACCATTCCGGAGAACAGATCGTCATGCACTCGTTAATTTTTGCTCCATTTGCGATATTTTATTTTATTTATTTATTTTTTTAATTTTTAAAACCGAAATAGCCATTCATGGAAATACAAAATCTTTGGTAATTTTTGTTTTTTTTCCGGCGAAGGGTGTTAAAGTTTGGCAGCTGTAGAGGCGCACTGCTATTGGAGCCGAATTTCCTCGTCAAGAGAGAGAGAGAGAGAGAGAGAGATATTAACTTCAATCTTAAATCACCATAGGCAGATGATCTGATTAGATTTTAGAGTATGTAGGTCAATGGTCAGGCCCATAACTAAAATTTTTGCGGGGGTTCGAAATTTGAAAAAACGAACCTTTTGAAGGGATGATTTTTGAGCGCGAAGCGCGAGCCGAAAATTTGGACTGAAAATGACCCGAAGCGGTATATTTTCACTTTTATGGGGTTTTTTGTTGTTATTCTTTTCCAGTGACGCTCACCTTTCTTTTAGCCCCCCCCCCCCCAAAAAAAATAAATAGGGCTTTTCGAGCGCGAAGCGTCAAGAGGAAAATTATATATCACACCTCTACAATAATACATGTACATAATTTAAAACGAGGGTTTTGTTTTGTTTTGTTTTGGCTTGTTTCAGCAAATGTTTTAAAATTATAAACGTTTTTATCGGATATGTTGACGGAAATACTGAAAAATTGGTTGATATGCCGAGATGTTTTAATTTTCATCTACTTCTGGAGATATTCATAACCAACACTAGTTTCAACAACACCATCTTATGATAGCGAACACACGGCATGAATGCAAAGCTGTGCAAGTGCATACTTATGAACACACACCATTCAGGTATGAATATTCGGTTTGTTTTGGATAAATGTAAAACAATTTTCTGTAAAATCTTAAACCCAATGACAATTGTACTACATTATTCTTTGTAAAACTGACAAAACAAGTGATGATGTTTGAATTGATTTTTGTGAGTTTTTTTTTTTATAAATAAAAATTGTGTTCTCGTTTAAACTTTTGCGCCCATTCTAATTTGTTTATGGTGTGATTAATTATTAATTAAAGCTTAATTATCGTGGTTCATCCCCCATCCCCTTTGCTGGAGACGACTAGAGATATGTAGGCAACTCGCCCTTCGTGCTCTTTTCTACTCCTGTAGCTTCATATTTAAGTTTCCTATAAATTAGCATCCTTCCTTTTTTCAACATTTCTTTTATTTCTTGCATTTTCATTAATTTTCCTTTTCTGAGGGTTACATTTCGTTTGGGGTACCTCTGAATCTGCCAACCAAATCCAGGGAGTTGTCCTTGGGGGACCTGTCCAGGCCCGTAACTAGGATTTTTACGGGGTTCGAAATCTGAAAAAGTGGACCTTTTTCGAGAATTTTTTTTCGAGCGCCGTGAGGCGCGAGCCGAAAATTTTGCGGTAAACTTTGAGTAAACTTATGCATTATCATGATTATAGACTCTATTTAGTATCCGCGAGCACGAAACTCAAAACTGGGGTTAATTGTCTATTATAGACCCTACTTATCGTATCCGCGAGCGCGAAGCGCGAGCTGAAAATTTTAGGAATCTTAATGGCTTTTAATTTTTTATTGTTCATTTAGTAATGAATGTAAAGAAATCGAGCGCGAAGCGCGAGCCCAAAATTTTTAGATCAAAATTGGAGTTAATTGTGCAATATAGAGCCTATTTAGTATCCGCGAGATGAAAGTTTTGAGCTAAAAATTGTGCCTTATAGACTCTTTTTAGGATCCATGTTGAAGATACATAATAATCTTGGCTCATTAATAATCTTTACTATGAATATTTTGTTGGCTGCAGGCCCTAGCCCAAACACAATATTACACTTATTCTTTTGACAAGGTTTGTCTCCAGCAGAGGCACTGGGTCCAACCCTTTTTTATATTTATTGTTTGTTGATTTTACAGTGCGAGGTCGCATATCGACCGAGCAGGAAAATTTGGGGTTTTAAAAGACATATGAAGTAAAAAAAAGGAGCACTTTTTAGTACTGTAAGTGACACTTTTTAAGAAATTGTCCGTGGGACTTTACAAGAATATGAAAAGCTTCTTTTAGTATAAAAAAGGCATTTTTAAGCTAAGAAAAGAGGCTCGAGTAGAAACTTTGAGCTAGTTTTATAATGCAATATTGATCCTATTTACGTATCCGCGAGCGCGAAGCGCGAGCTGAAAATTTGGGGTTTTAAAAGACATAATGGAGTAACAAGGGGCCCTTTTTAGTATTGAAAGTGCCCCCTTTTTAAACAGAAATTGTCCACGGGACTTTTCAAAATCTGAAAGGCTTCTTTTTAGTATAAAGATGACTATTTTTTATTTAGAAAAGAGACATTTTTTGGTCATGAATAGAGGCACTTTTAGGGTGGATGAAAAAGTTGGGGTCACTGTGCCCCTGCCCCCACCCCCCCCCCGGCCACCGCCTCTGCCACTAGGGCTTGTTTCTGTTATATCATTTGAAGATAACATCATTTACAAATATAATAATAGAACACAAATGCAAACGAAAGCATTCCTGCGAAATGGTTTAAGTGTAATTCCTGCGTAATTTGTTCTGAAAAACATGATTATCATCCCCAAAATGAAAAGTTGCGAGCGCGAAGCGCGAGCTAAAGATTTTACATGTAGAGGGGCTGTAAGCAAAGTGTTTTAATCTTCCTTTCTTGTATTTCTATTCAAGTATCTGCTGCATTTCAGCCAAAAAGTGGGGGTTTAATTTTTTTTTTTTTTTTTTGGTCAAGCGGACCCTGCTCGCCTGCGGGGGGGGTTCGTTCGAACCCCCGAAACCCCCCTGGTTACGGGCCTGACTGTCCTCCGGGGGAGCTGTCCTCGGGGGAGTTGTCCTCCGGGGGAGCTGTCCTCCGGGAGTTGTCCCCGGGGGAGTTGTCCTCCGGGGGAGATGTCCTAGAACCATGAAATTTTTATCACTGTAAAGTAAAACTCATTACCATTCTAATGTTATGTCCCTCAGCTCACCAATACCACGCATCGCTGAACCCCATTGTTCTGAAAAAGTCTTGTAAAATTGTGAGTGTTCACTTTCGTGCTCCTTGAGATGCGTTATTCAAAATACTAACAGGATATCCAACTTTGATCATCAATGAGCGTGAAAGTGAAGCACTCACAACTTTGCAAGACTTTTTCAGAACAATGAGGTTCAGCGAGGCATAATATTGGTGAGCTGAGGGACATAACATTAGAATGGTAATGAGTGGCACTTCACAGTGATATAAATTTCATAAATACTACTGAAATATTTTTCAAAGTATTAATGATCAAACTTGGGGTTCTTTTATTCGACACATCCGGTACTACTCAATACAAACTTGGATGGAGAGGTTTTCCGATGTGTAATGACAAAATGCTCATATCTTTGGGATTCTTGGACCATATCATATAAAATTTCATCCATTTGTAGAAAATGAATGGTATTTTGCAGGTGTAGAGTTATAAACAATATAGTTTTGTAATTTTAATATTATACCCATCTTAAGTGCCATTAGCATTTTTTGTGGGACACACTGTATGTACATGTATAAAGGGGGTAGTTAACCTTTCGTTTTTAAGGTTGACAAAATAAACGTTAGATTCATTTTTATGTTAATGGAGTGCGATTAAAATATTAATGTGCCATTGTTTTTTTTTTTTTTTAAAATAGCAGGATCGATATAAAAATACCTAAATAATTTTAGGATTCTTAGATATTTTGTTTTATATTGGTACTTTTGTGAAAAATAAAGGTAAAATAAACAAAAGGAGATAAAAGTAGTAAAGGGAATGAAATTTTCTTTTTTAATACACAACAAAAGAACAAAAAAGGCCCTCTACACTTTAATAATATCTTACCGGCTAAACTAAATTAATGATAGAAAATAAAAAGAAAGGAGAACACTAGGTAACGTATAGGACGATAGAAACATGAAATATCAGTATTTGATAATAACTTTTCAAAACGCTTATAGTATAGTATTACCTTGGTCAGTGGATTCAACTCGGCAAATCGTGAACGAAATTAGAAAGATTCTTGTTTGTCCGACACTCAGTAATTATTGAAATAAAAAAAAAAAAAAAAAAAAAAAAATACCAACTTCTTCATGAAATTGTCTTTGTTAATCATTATATTAAAAAGTTTCATTTAAATTCATATTGTGACTTCCTCCTTTTCAAATGACAGGCTTAACTTATATCTCTCAATATCTACAACCACTTCTACAGCCAATTTAATATTCCGCCCCTAAACATGTACAGATCTTTCCCTTCATCAACAAAAAAAACCGAAAAAAGAATACGAGGCTTTTTCTAGCTGTCAATCCACTCGGATCAAAATCGTGTAGACGTCTAGTTTGTCGAGGAGAGGTCGAGTATTGATCGTGTATGCATCGAATTAACTCGAGGTAATCGAGTAGTGATTAAAATGGATGCTCGAGAGAGATCGTGAACCATCGTGTATGGGTCGGAAACGATCGAACAGGGGATCGGGAAGGGCTCGTGTAGATACCAGATCAAGCACTTGGTCGGGAATGATTGGGGTAAAATTGATGATTTTGCTTGGTCGGGTTTGATCGAGTTTATCAGATCGGCAGTGTGCACCTAGCATTAAGGTCAGCCATTGATCAAAATCGTGTGGTCTGTAACAGGCGCGGATCAAAAATTTCATGAGGGGCAGCAAAATCTGGTCGGGTTTGATCGAGTTGATCAGATCGGCAGTGTGAACCTAGCATTAAGGTCAGCCATTGATCAAAATCGTGTGCTCTGTAACAGGCGCGAAATAAAAATTTTCATGAGGGGCAGCAAAATCTGAATTTTAGGTTTTTGAACACCCCCCCCCCTGAAATTCGGTATACGCTGGTCGAGCAAAAGGTACACCCGATTTTTTTTTCAACATCACGGCGGTTGTAATTGCTCGGGGGGGGGGTCAATTATTTCACCGTTATTCACATAACAGTCAGGGCCCAGGTATTAAGGGAGAGGTCGTCCCATTGGGGTTTGTCAAACATCCATGATAATGTAAAAGCTAGGACACGGTGGTCGTAATTAACCAGTGGCAGATTCATGTTCTCATGGTGGGGGGGGGGGAGAATTTGAATACCAGATTTTGGTACACCTAATTTTTTCCCCGTCACACCAGGCCGCAGCAAAAAAGGTAATTCGGCCTTCAAGAAGTTCATCGACCATAGGGGTGGGGTTCACTCTGGTCAGTCATCCATCCACAACTCTTTTTGTTTTAATTGGGGGAGGCGCCCCCCCCCCCAAGGATCCATGCCTTTGTAGAGTTCAATAATCCGTGAAATGGGCAACTCAAACTTTAATGAAAATTAATTCAGATTGTGCTTTCTCAGGGGTGATATTCACTCTTTTAAAAAATAGACATATTCACTCTTGAAAAAAAAAATAGACATACTTAAGCGAGGGAGCGAAGCAACCGAGGCGGGAAGGATGTGGGAGGGGGTATCCCCGGTCACACGGGAGGGACTTTTGCATTTTGGGACTTTAAATTGTGCAATTTTGTGCATACCTGGAGGCGAAAAAAAAAAAAAAATCAGAATTCCGACTTAAATCGGAGGAATATCACCCCTGGCTGTGACTCCAATCATGCCAATATGCCTATCCTGCACGAGCATCGCTAAGCTGAAACGAGGACTGAAGATGCGATCTGTGTGCAAGGCTCCATTGTTCCACGAATTATTCGCGAAGAGCATGGCTTAATTTGCATACGGTTTTATGCAAACACACGCCAGCCAATCGCGATCGCGCTGCATATGAGTGCGATTAGCGTACAAGCGTGTGTATGTGTATAGAGCACTGTATCATCAGCGTTCTCATCTCGAGATGTATTGCACAGGCGGGGACAAGCTGTTCTCTCATGCATCCGGGCATGCGAGCAGTCGAATCAATGCCGATAACAAATTGGCTCATGACTTCGGCAATCGTTCGGGCGTTCTAGCTTTCGGTTTTTGGACCACTGCGTAAGAGTCGCACATCGTTGGTATGAATGGGCATCTTGCAAAGTTCGTTACCGCGTACGTATTTTGAACTCCCTCTAGACTATGAGGAACGTGCATCTTTAAAGCCCAAGTATAGTTGTAGTAGAAAACACTGATTTTTTGAAAAACCTGCTCAACTTGTCCTCATAGTGTTCTAAAGAAATAGCAATATATGGGCAAAGGATATAATCATGTTCCATGCATGTCTTTCCATGATAATTATGTAATAGTTTCCATGAGCACGGGGAGATGTTCATCAAAGTAAGGCCATACTTCCTTCATTCTCACCCCAGAACTCTGGGCATGCCAACCAGCAGCTGATTGGTATAGCGCGAGTGAATTTTGTGTGTACAGTCTGTGTATGGGAATAGCATATGCTTTGCACACAAACCGCTGTATGCTGGCATTGTGCCTGTGAGATCCTATCGATTGTGGCACTGTCAATAGATATATTTACACAGTTTTGTTGCTAAATTCAGGTGTTAGAGTGGATTTTACAACAAATCCTTTTGTGCACAGAGGTTAATTGAGGTATGCATTCATATTATTCTGCTCTGGAAGCAAAACAAAAAATCTATTCTCCCAACACTATACATGACCTTTAATTATGTTTACGCATACTCCTTTTGATAGTGCTTGTCTGCAATGGAATTTGAAGTCTCTTTTTTTAAAATGTAATTACGACTATTTTCGCATTTTGCACATATTTTGTGTGTGTGTGTGTGTGTGTTTGTGTGAAAAGTGAGGGCTCTAGCCCTGCCCCCTGCTCATGGCTTGGGGCCGTAAAAGATGAAACATCTGTACAACCATGACAACATATTAATTTGACACAATTTGTTGATGGAAAATATGTAAATATTATAACCTCTTTTCCTAATGTACTAAATGTGAACAACCATTCATCCAGGCCGTAATTCAGATCAAGAGCCGTCTTCATCTTCAATAGATCCCTTACAGGATCAATTGTTGATCCAGCATCGTGACATTCATAAGCCACGTCAATGATGAACTTTAAATCATCCACTTTCTTGCAAAGGGCTTCCATCACCGACTTTCCTGCCATTCCACCATGTGCTGCTGTGAAATACAGGACATATCTAAGTTCCCTGTAGTCTTTTAAGATCTTGTCTGACAGGATTCTGTCAAATTTTGAACGATCATCATCGAACAGTGATGCAAGGTAGAAACTCGATGCATATTCTTGCAGGAGCTTGTGAGGGAAAGAAAATTCAACGATGAATTGCTTTCCTTGACTTTCTCTGATTTTCATTGGTGCAAGCCTTTTCTCCTTGCTGAGAATTCCAACCTCACATGCAATTATTCCCTCCTCCGACAGGACTTTTTCTTCATCAAATATAAGCTGGTTAACTAGTAATCCTTCGAATGCCACCCTACCAATCTCTTTCAAACTTCCGGTAGCTTTCTTCATGTGATCTTCATAACCACATTCGTCATCACTATGTTTAGAACAGTATTGCTCTTGGAGTGAAAATACAAGACGCTTCATGAGTTGCGGCAAAGTTCTCATTTCTATTAGATTGTCACGTCTTGATGGCTCTTTCCACATGTAACATAACATGCAGCAAAATATTGGGATGGGAGCCATGAGTTCATCAATAACTTTATTCGAATCTACAAATTGTAGGAGGGAAGAGGCAGAGTCTTTATCCTCTCCAAAGAATTGCTCTATGTATTTTGACATGTTTTCCCATGTAAAGCCCTTTACTTTGATGAACTTATACTGTTCATGAATCTTTCTCGCACTCTTGATTTGATCAACTCCGTGAGGACGGGAAGTGATGAAGCACTGGGGTATCAAAAATCGTTCACCTCTCATGATCGATACCACAGAATTATTGCGACTTGATTTTTTGATATCGATCTTTGCCTCATCCAGTCGTCCAATAAGATGAGAACCTTTCTTTGATTTTGCTGATGTAGGTACCAATTCGTTCCCTTTTATGTCTATATCATCTGGAAAGTGGTTCATGACAAGTCCCGCGAGTATTTGCTCTCTTCGATTTCTCGAAATGATTCCAGAAAAGGAGGTCGATTTCTGAAGAATTTACCTTCAGCCCAATCAAGAGCGATCTTAGCAACAATGTCGATTTCCTACACCAGCTTCTCCAATGAAAGCTAAACGTGTTACGAATCCTTCTTTGTTCTGTTTGATTATTCAAAACAACCCGTTATAATCTATCTCCTTTCCTGCTTCCATGCTAATCCCACCATCAAAATCAGACTGACAAAAGACGTGCTGCAGCCATATCGTGATCCAGGGTCAACAGGCGTGTATTGACCTTGCTATAGACCTTGCGATATCTACTCTTCAATTTGTTCTTAATGTCAACATGTCATCTGGCATGACGTCATGTCACCTGAGGCAGAAAATAAGTATACTAGGATCAGTGAAAAGGGTGGATAGGGTATACTTAAAGTGGAATATTAAAGAACAGGCCATTCTTGTTGAATTCAATCATTATCAAGTTTAGTACATGAAGAAACAGAACACGTTTAGTTGATCCCTATTAGCATATTGCGTTTCACGAGAAATGCTTCTTTGAACATTGTATATACAATCGGGTTCAATTGGAAGATCCGTGGATATTTTTAAAAGGCTATTTGATGACGTCACAAGTGTGAGGAGCAAACGCCGGAAGTAATGCATGAAGCATATCTATTACTATCTAAATGCATTATAGAAGATGAAACAATCGAGGCAGAACAATATAATACCATGAAGAATAGAGAGAAATCAATGAATAAGAAAATAGAAGCATGGATTTATAACCTCAGTAGTTAGGTCCATGATAAAGCACAAATAATTATGTTTAGGAAATAGAGAAACAATAAATAACATAAGGAACTAGATGAATCCTCGACCGCGCACGGTCGAAATATATGCCTCCGCCATTGCCAGATCAGAAATATATGACAATTCATCTATTCACTTTCATTTATAACAGACACCTTTGACCTGGACCTTTGACCTTGTAACCAAAAAATCTAATCAGATAATTGTCACCATAAGTATGCACACATGTACATGTACAAGTATGAAGATGATCTGTCAAATGGTTTGTTGAGTTATATAAGAACAAGCTTTTAAAACCCTTTTTGACCTCTGACACTTTGACCTGTGAACCCCAAAACTTCTTTGATCATTGCCACCAGTATGCACACATGTACTACATATAAAATGATTAGTAAAACGTTCTTGAATTATTGTGAGAATTAGCTATTTTCACCTATTTATTGACCTCTGTGGCCTTTGACTTTGACCTGTGACCCCAAAATCTAAACAGATACCATTGTCACCTCAGTATGCCACATGACCAAGAATGAGGAGATCCGTCAAACGGTTCTTGAGTTATCATGAGAAAAAGCTATTTTCACCTATTATTGACCTTTGTGCCCTTTGACCTTTGACCTTGTGACCCAAAATCTGATCAGATCCATTGTCATTTTTGTTGCATAATGTAGTAAGTATAAAGATGATAAGTGAAACAATTCCTGAGTTATGTGAGAACGAGTATTTTCACGTATTATTGACCTCTGTCACCTTTGACCTTTGACCTCGTGACCAAAAATCTAATCAGATCATTGTCACCTCAGTATGGCACACATGTACCAAGAATGAAGATCATGCGTCAAACGGTTCTTAAGTTATCGTGAGACAGAACAGTGGGACGGACGTACGGACGGACGGACGGACGGCCGGACAACCCGAAAACATAATGCCTCCGGCGAGACCTTCGTCGCAGAGCTACAACAGCATTTTCATGCATACAATGGCCTCTGTGACCTTTGACTCATGATCCCCACATTTAATCAGTTCATTGCTCCTTCCATATTCACATATTACCCAAGTTTGAAGATGATCGTTACACAGTTCTTAAGTTATCACGAGAACAACTATTTTTATGTATACTAATGACCTCTGTGACCTTTGGACCTTGACCCAAAATCTAATCAGTTCATTGCCCCTCCATATGCACACATTACTCAAGTTTGAAGTTGACCACGTCACACAGTTCTTAAGTTATGCGGAGAACGAACCATTTTCATGTATACAATGACATCTGTGACCTTTGACCTTTGACCTCATGACCCTAAAATCTAATTTCAGTTCATTGCCCCTCCCATAGGCACACATTACTCAAGTTTGAAGTGACCCGTCAACGTTTTAAGTTATGGCGAGAACGAGCCATTTTCATGCATACAATGACCTCTGTGACCTTGACCTTTGACCTAATACCCCAAAGTCTAATCAGAATTATTGTCCCTACCATATGCATACGTGATCCAAGTTTGAAAGTGATCGTCAAACGGTTCTTAAGTTATCGCGAGAACGAAAACGGACGGACGTAAGACGACGGACGGACGGCAACCCGAAAACATAATGCCTCCGGCATCCACTCTTCGGTGGCGGAGGCATAAAACAATGAATAACGTTAGGAAAAGCGAGAAAAACAATGAATAACATAAAGAAAGTGAGAAAAACAATGAATGACATGAGGAAAGTGAGAAAAACAATGAATGACATAAGGAACGAGAGAAAAACAATGAATAATGTAAGGAAAGAGAGAAAAAAACAACGAATAACATAAGGAAAGTGATAAAAACAATGAATAACATAATGAAAGATAAAAAAAAGGAGTAACATAAGGAAAGTGAGAAAGACAATGAATAACATAAGGAAAGATAGAAAAACAATGGATAGCATAAAGAAATTGAGGAAAACAATGAATAACATAAGGAAAGTGAGAAAAAACAATGAATAACATAAGGAAAGTAAAAAAAAAACAAAAAAAAAACAATGAGTAACATAAGGAAAGTGAGAAAAACAATGAGTCACATAAGGAAAGATAAAAAAAAAAAACAATGGATAACATAAGGAAATTGAGAAAAAATATGAATAACATAAGGAAAGAGAGAAATACAATAAATAACATAAGGAAAGCAGAAATATCAACACAATGGGTATGGAAGGAGATACAACGGATTACATCAGGAAATAGAGAAACAATGAATAACATAAGAAAAGCGAGCAAAACAATGAATAACATAAGGAGAGTGAGAAAAACAATGAATAACATAATGAAAGATATAAAAAAATGGATAACATAAGGAAATAGAGAAACAATGAATAACATAAGAAAAGCGAGAAAAACAATGAATAACATAAAGAAAGTGAGAAACATGAATGACAATAGAAAGTGAGAAAAACAAATGAATAACATAAGAAAGAGAGAAAAACAGATGAATAATGTAAGGAAATAGAGAACAATGAATAACATAAGAAAAGCGAGAAAAGCAATGAATAACATAAAGAAAGTGAGAAAAAACAATGAATGGCATAAGGAAAGTGAGAAAAACATGAATAACATAAGGAAAGAGAGAAAAACAATGAATAATGTAAGGAAAGAGAGAAAAAAAACAATGAATAACATAAGGAAAGTGAGAAAAAACAACGAATAACATAAGGGAAAGTGTAAAAACAATGAAATAACATAATGAAAGATAAAAAAAGGAGTAACATAAGGAAAGTGAGAAAGACAATGAATAACATAAGGAAAGATAGAAAAAAACACAATTGGATAGCTATAAAGAAATTGAGGGAAAACAATGAATAACATAAGGAAGGAGA
>CALNVZ010000174.1:45340094-45360139 GCA_940671915.1 Paracentrotus lividus | reverse complement strand
CTTTATATGATAGCACTAGGTGATAGCTACAAAATTTCTTCACAGAATTTTGACCTTTTGAACACTTTGACCCTGATTTGTGACCTATATAGTTAAATATGGCTTACAAAAATGCTCTACTTGCCTTTCGCCATTTCATCCGATTTCGAGATTCTGTTTGCTTTATGTTGATTACACTAGGTGAGACTAAAACTTCTTCACGGAATTTTGACTTTTGACACCCTTTGACCTTTGACCTTGATTTTTGACCTATATGTTTAATTGGCTAAAAAAATGCTATCCTTCGCCATTTCATCGATTTTCGATTCCTGATTATGTGATAGCACTAGGTGAGGATACAAAACTTTTTCGCGTAATTTATGACTTTGACCCTTTGAACCTTGACCTTGACTTTTCTTATATTGTTACATTGGCTACAAAAATCTACTGCCTTCACCATTTTCATCCGATTTCGATTCCGCTTGCTTTATGTGTAGCACTAGGTGAGGACTACAAAACTTCTTCACGGAATTTTGACTTTTGACCCCTTTGACTTTGAACTTGAGTTTTGACCTATATTGTTAATTGGCTAAAACATGCTACTCCTTCGCCATTTTTTCATCCGATTTCGATTCCGTTTGCTTTATGTAATAGCACTGTGTGAGGACTACAAAACTTGTTCACAAGGAATTTTGACTTTTAGCACCCTTTGACCTTTGACTTGATTTTTACTTAAACTGGCCAGAAAAGAAAGTACCCACTTCTTTCAAAGGCTGCACACAAAAATTCACGCCCATAGAAATAAACAATTTTGTAACACAGGTATGGTGCAATAATCCATTACTAATCACATACCCAACAGGAAGTGATTATCTTTATTACAAGAAAATAAAATGGCATATACAGCATCTTGGTCCACTGAATCAAAGTCACAAAATGTAACAAATGGCCGTCCAGTGTTTACACAAAAGTCATGTCAAAGGATGAAATAAACCAGACACAAACAACAATGTTCAATAATGTGTATGTCCTCCTCGTGCCTGGACACATTCCAGCATCTCTGACGCATGCTTTGGACAAGTTGTCTGGCGTAGTCCTGGGGAAGTTCTGTCCATCTCTCCTGCAGAGCTTGGATCAATGTTTGCCGATTGGTAGGAGGCTGTTCCCGGATCTCACCCGTCTGCCAAGTTCATCCCACAGATGCTCAATGGGATTGAGGTCAGGAGAGCATGCACACCATGGGATGACGTCAATGTCCTGCTCCTGAAGGAAGTTGGTGGTGAACGGTGCTGTATGGGGTCTTGCATTGTCCTGTTTGAAACAATGTGATGCCCAGGATGTGCCTGCAGGAAGAGGAGCAGATGGGTTCAAATACTTCATCAACATAGCGCTGAGTGTCAGATTACCTGCCAGGATAACCAGATGAGTCATACGGTGGCTGATATGCCTGCCCACACCATCACAAAGGTCCACCCCACCGATCACCTTCACGAATGCAACATTCTGCATATCGCATCTGTGGGATGAACTTGGCAGACGGGTGAGATCAAGGGAACAGCTCCTACCAATCGGCAAACATTGATCCAAGCTCTGCAGGAGGAATGGACAGAAACTTCCCCAGGACTACGCCAGACAACTTGTCCAAGCATGCGTCAGAGATGCCTGGAATGTGTCCAGGCACGAGGAGGACATACACAATATTGAACATTGTTGTTTGTGTCTGGTTTATTTCATCCTTTTGACATTGACTTTTGTGTAAAACATGGACGGCTCATTCTGTTACATTTTGTGACTTTTGATTCGTGACCAAGATGCTGTATATGCATTTTTTTCTTTGTAATAAAGATAATCACTTCCTGTTGGGTATGTGATTAGTAATGGATTATTGCACATACCTGTGTACAAAATTGTTTTATTTCTATGGGGTGAATTTTTGTGTGCGGCCTTTTGACAGGGGTGGGTAGCTTTCTTTGCTGGCCAGTTTATATTGATACATTCGCTACAAAATGCTACTCCTTCACCATTTTTCATCCAATTTTGATTCCGCTTGCTTTATGTGATAGCACTAGGTGATGGCTACAAGACTTCTCTCACAGAATTTTGACCCTTTGACCTTTGACCTGGATTTTTGACCTATATTGTTAATTTGCTACCAAATCCTACTCCTTCGCCATTTTTCATCCGAGTTCGATTCCGTTTGCCTTTATGTAATAGCACTAGCTGAGGACTACAAATTTTCTTTACAGAATTTTGACTTTTGACCCCTTTGACCTTTGACCTTGACTTTGACCTAATAATGGTACATTGGCTACAAAATGCTAGCTTCATCTTCGCCATTTTTACCCGATTTCGATTCCGTTTGCCTTATGTGATAAGCACTAATCCGTGATATAATGGGAATTTTACAATTATCGGCCGGGGACTATATTGCGCATCGCGTAATTTACTAATCCACTTGTATAATCCTTCTCTTTTTTTTTTTTTCTTTACCATCTGCAGAGAACAGTGCGAAAGACCCTTCAGACTTCCGCAGGACGCATCATACAAACTGGCACGAGCACCCAAGCAGGTTCTCACTGATGATCAGCTTGTGGTACTAACCGATCTTTTAGTATCGCCCAACTATATGCATGATGTAGTGTTCCTCAATGTAGTCCTTGTAATTGGTGAAGTCTCTTAAATACCACGGTCGCATTTCAAAACCAACTGTGGTTGGACAGTATATATCCACTTGGTCTAACAGCAGTTTGGTCCATTTATCTGATTGTGTACATCACATTGGCTAAACCCATATGGTCTACTAACAATTTGGTCTAATTTTTCCTGGATCCATCTACTTAGTCTAATTTTCACTTGGTCTATTGTCCCACTTGTTCTAATTGCCAATTTGTCTAATATCCAAATTGTTTTAATTGCAATTGAATATTTAGTCTATTAGCTGGTTGTTACATGATTTGATGATGTGGTGTTAGGCAAGTGGACAATAGATGAAATGGTTATTAGACAGCAGTGGTAGAAGGCGAAAGTGGCAATAAGCCTAAAGGTAATGAAGAACAAAGTGGTTGAAGACAAAATGACTTGAAGCATGTGGGGTGAGATAAAAAACGGGCAAAAGTCGAAGTGGTTTAGACCTAGAGGTATATACCGATTGGACCACTAATGCATGATCACACCTGATTATGCATGTATTTGCAAATTCACAAGACTGCGTCAGGCAGTTGCCAGCTTCTGACGATTGGATTTTATGTGAAAACAATGCGAACGACGCAGAGGCGTGTATAACCACCGCACTGCCTGCTGCGACCATGGCTTGACTTTTGCGTATGATTGGTCCCTACAGTTTGACTAGGGTTGTAGATTGGTCAGGTGCTTACCCATAGAGGTGCTAACATGCAGAACTTTTTGGTCTATTGGTTATGTTTCTGGACTCTCAATTGTAAGGCCAGGATTCAGCAGTCCATACTAACACCCTCCATTATGACTTTAATCTATGTTTACCGCACTACATAAAACACACTATTTTCAATTATTTATACATTTGTAATATGAGATTTGCTAATATTTATTATACGATACTATTTGATTCTGGAAATCTAATTTTGCCCATTAATGACGGGAACCGGAAGCTCCTGTACCTATAAGTCATAGTGGGATAAAAGGGAAAAAAAAAAAATATATGAAAAATAGATAGTGCTTAATTGAATGTACTGTTAAATGCTAAGTTTCAACACTCAGTGTACTTTGAGGGATATACTCTAAGAGATAGTGTATATTTATAGAATATGAGTATTTACCATAATAAATTTCCATACGGTCTGTATCAAAATTAGAGAGTTAGATAGCACTAATCGTGATATAATGGGAATTTTACATTATCGGCGGGGACATATATTGCGCATCGCGTAATTTACTAATCCACTTGTATAATCCTCTCTCTTTTTTTCTTTACCATCTGCAGAGAACAGTGCGAAAGACCCTTTCAGACTTCCGCAGGACGCATCATGACAACTGGCACGAGCACAAGCAGAGTTTCACTGATGATCAGCTTGTGGTACTAACCGATCTTTTAGTATCGCCCAACTACTATGCATGATGTAGTGTTCCTCAATGTAGTCCTTGTAATTGGTGAAGTCTCTTAAATACCACGGTCGCATTTCAAAACCAACTGTGGTTGGACAGTATATATCCACTTGGTCTAACAGCAGTTGGTCCATTTATCTGATTGTGTACTATCACATTGGCTAAACCCATATGGTCTACTAACAATTTGGTCTAATTTTTCCTGGATCCAATCTACTTAGTCTAATTTTCACTTGGTCTATTGTCCACTTGTTCTAATTGCCAATTTGTCTAATATCCAAATTGTTTTAATTGCAATTGAATATTTAGTCTATTAGCTGGTTGTTACATGATTTGATGAAGTGGTGTTAGGCAAAGTGGACAATAGATGAAATGGTTATTAGACAGAGTGGTAGAAAGGCGAAGTGGCAATAAGCCCTAAAGGTAATGAGACAAAGTGGTTGAAGACAAAATGGACTTGAAGCATGTGGGGTGAGATAAAAAACGGGCAAAAGTCGAAGTGGGTTTAGACCTAGAGGTAATATACCGATTGGACCACTAATGCCATGATCACACCTGATTATGCATGTATTTGCAAATTCACACAGACTGCGTCAGGCAGTTGCCAGCTTCTGACGATTGGATTTTATGTGAAAAACAATGCGAACCAGACGCAGAGGCGTGTATAACCACCGCACTGCCTGCTGCGACCATGGCTTGACTTTTGCGTATCATTGGTCCCTACAGTTTGACTAGGGTTGTAGATTGGTCAGGTGCTTACCCATAGAGGTGCTAACATGCAGAACTTTTGGTCTATTGGTTATGTTTCTGGACTCTCAATTGTAAGGTACAGGATTCAAGTCCATACTAACACCCTCCATTATGACTTTAATCTATGTTTACCGCACTCATCAAAACACACTATTTCAATTATTTATACATTTGTAATATAGATTGTGCTAATTATTCTATATACGATACTATTTTGATTCTGGAAATCTAATTTTGCCCATTAATGACGGGAACCGGAAGCTCCCTGTAAGCCTATAAGTCATAAGTGGGATAAAAAGGGAAAAAAAAAATAAATATATGAAAAATAGATGGGTGCTTATTGAATGTACTGTTAAATGCTAAGTTTCAACACTCAGTGTACTTGAAGGATATACTCTAAGAGATAGTGTATATTGTTATGAATATGAGTATTTACATAATAAATTTCCATACAGTCTGTATCAAAATTAAGGTTATTCAATTTGAGAGGGATCATATTCCAAGCTCATTTATTTTGGCAATTTATATTATGTAACATATAATTAGTGAGCAATTCTTAACCTTCGCAATGATACCTTACTTGTATTACATATGTCACACATACATGTCACCACATGAATTACAAATAAAGGTGACAGGTACAAAATCAAGTCTTTCTAAAAGGATGAAAGACTGAGAGAATGTCTCACTGCTGCCACCCATCATTGTACAGTAATCTCTGCAATGTTGTGGGACATATACTCAAATCTTGCAAAAAAAACAGATTTTTTACTGTCATTTACAATTTTCTCATTTATCTGTGACATATGTGATGTTGAAACAAGAAAGGTATCATTGCAAAGGTGAGAAGTTTCTCATTAATTCTACATACAAATTGCCCCCTCAGATAAGCTCGGAATATGGCCCTTCTTAAATTTTACAATTTATTTTGATACGCACTGTATAAGCCCTTAGGATACAAGAATAAGGTTGTTCCTGTCTCAATGGAAGTTTCAAATTACATACATTTTTACAAATTATCTGCTCTGAGGTTTATGTTAGGTATAACATCTGTATGTATTGTTTCTTACGTTTTTTTTGTCTTAAAAAAATCAACCTTTTATTCTGATTGTTGCAGTCATCAAAGAAAATACTTTCTTATGAAACTTTTTTTAACCAATAGGGATATTATTTGTATAGTTATTCGACTTATATATGTTACACACTGATGTGTTCATAATAAAATGCTTCTAGAAGGACAAGATTAAAATTGTAGCTTAAACATATCCCGTTCAGCCATATATACATGTATGTGCAGACTTGATGTCTGCACTGTAAAGTGCGGGATCGAAAAATGAATCCAAAGACCGGGGTAATAATATACTGTAAGCGCTTTGGTCTTAACAGGTAAAGCGCTTTATAAGAAACCGGTATTATTATTATTATTATAATTTCTTAGATTCAAACAAATCTTTTCATCTAAGGTTTGTTTCATACAATGGCTATATTTTTATTTGAAGTCATATTATTCTCTTGAAAGAAGGAATATGTGCAACATTAATAGGTTTAACATTGAAATAAGAGTTAAAAATTTTATAATACTAAAAACTACAATTTTGAGTTTGCCAAGATGTACAGATACAATGAAGTCTGCATTGATTATCACTCAGATAATATTGTCTTAGTTTTACCTTGTTTTACCATGCCATTTGAAAATACATGTTATGTCTCTGAACCTTTAAAAAAAAATCATTCTCGAAGGGTAACAATTAAGTCGCTATGAAACACATACGTTGAGAATTGAGTCATGGCTTGGTACAGATTCTAGGCACTTTCCAGTTCTTTGTACAGTCCACTCTTGATTTAGTGAGATGCTCAGGACCTTGTTAAAAAATCTTCTTATTGAAAACACATAATGCACATTGACACGTTTGGAATTGGAAATGAATTAATTGTCTGTTTTAGCAAAATCATGTTGCATTTAGGCTCTGTAATGGAAGTGTTCTTGATACAGAAAACATTCTATGCATTTCCTAGTCTCATATTGAAGTCCTTCCATGTCATCTGTGTCTGAAGGGTGTTTAATGGTTTCTGAAAACTATACCAGTCAATGCACTTTGTCTCTGAATATATGATCACACCTTCCATTGAGGTATTTAATGATTTATTTAGTTGTTACAGTCCTCTCCTGTTACAATGATCTCTGTCTATGGCAAGGAACATTGGAATGTATTAGTTTGGTCCCTACCACCTCATTATAACAAGAGTCGACTGTATAGAATAATGTTTAGGGCCTAATCTCTGGCCCTAATAGCACTGTTGTACGAAAATTATAGATATTATACTTTAGTTTAAGTAAGATGAAGGAGTTTACTCAGTATTATTAACTGCTAGATGCCACCTCTTTGTTATGAGATTTTTGAGATCTTTTCTCAAATCAAAAAGTGAATGTTTGTTTCTTGGGATGTTTTTAATTGTATCCAGTTCTATAGATATCATTAATATGGAACTATTGCTATTTTTTATTTTATTGATTCAGTTAAATGTTTGTATCACTATCTAGGTTTTTTGTTTTTGTTTTGTTTTGTTTTTGTTTTTTTTTAAATAATATTCTGTCTGCTTGATCCGACATGTCTTTTTCAATTAATGGAGATAAGAATATGGTAGCTGAAGTTTTTAAAGTGTATTCAAATTTTAAATTTGAATGACAGGGAAAATAAAAAATTCTCTCCTTTGCACTCAAAGGGGGATCTAATTCACTCTTTGTTTTATGGGAAAAGTAAAACTTATATATAATTATTTATGGATGAAATCATTTGCTTTTAAAGGTTGAGAAAATGAATAGTAGTTTTCATTCGAGATTATATTCAATAATTGGTGAAGGTGTATTATTGTATGAGGTGCATTATAAAGATGCAATAAAGATGACATTATTGAAACAAGATCTATATTTTATATATTGTTTTGCTTCCTCCCTCTCGCCGAACTGTTCTTAGTTAAAGATGTAAAAGATGTGGTGATGTTTGCTGTGTCTGTGAGGAATTCATATTTGTTCTATCACAATCTTGATACTACTAGTAGTAGAAGTGGTGTGGTCGAGTGGATAAGTTGGCAGACTGACGATCACAAGGTACGCGGTTCGTATCCCGTCCATTCCACCAATGTCCTTTGGCAAGATATTAATCTACAATTTGCCAGACTTGACCCAAGTAAGGTAAATGGGTACCGGTAGGAAGAAATTCCTTGAATGCCTAAAGCACCCTTTATCAGGGCAGCTATGGCTATAGCCGGGTAATAATATACAGCTGCGCCACTGGAAAGTTTACTAGATAGTCGGCGCATTATAAATGCTAAATATTATTATTTTTTATACTCTCTCATTCTCTCCCCCCACCCTATCTGTCTCTCTGTTTCTTTCTCTGTCTCTTTCTCTCCTCTCTCTGGTTTAATTTCCATATTAAGATCCTCCTGAAAATGGTTAACTGTAACTAAGTAAAAAGGTATAATTTTGTTTCTCGAAAAAAAAACCCAACTAAACAACATTGACCAAATTGTTCCAAATGAGATTTTTTTTTAGCAGTTTATCTTCTTCTTCTCTTCCTCCTTTCCTCTTTTTTGTTTGTTTGTTGTTGTTGTTTGTTTTTGTTTGTTTTTGTTTTTTATTGTTTTGTTTTGTTTTGTTTTGTTTTGTTTTGTTTTTTGTTGTTTGTTTGTTTGTTTGTTTTTTTTTTTGGGGGGGGGGGGAACTGGTTATTTTAGAAAATATTAACTTCCTTCATCCAATAAAATCGAAAGCAAATTACCGAGGAAATAAACAGTAACTTGAAAAACTGTCAGTTAGCGGTGAAGGGCAAGAATTTTGATCAGCAAAGACATTGTGTGGAATAGCTGAAAAGGGTGCAGGTTTGTTCAAATGCAATGCAAAATATTTTCGAAGCTTAAGAACATTCAGAAATAAATGAGCTTAAAAAAAAAAAAAATAATAATAATATGATGCCCCCGCCCCTCACAAAAAAAAAGTGTGTGGGAAAGTGTCCCTCTGATCGACCGCCCCTTGTATGGTTTGAATCCCATGCATGACATCAAATTATGCATATTTTGTTATTTCGCAGGGGACATGGACGACTTTTGAATGCGCAGAAAAAAGGGGTGGGCGGGGTGTGCAAAAAACAAATTCTGAAGGTCAATTCACTGGTTATGTGGGGGCTACAGCCCCCTGCCCTCTTTGCTTTGTGGCCCCTCTTTCATACTCCCCTCAGCTGCGCCTTCGGCTGTGGCACCTGTTACCTTTGGCTGTCAAGGGACTGGCCCAGCCAGCGCATCTTGAGCAGCCACGTCAACCTTGCTAACGCACATTGTATTGTTTACGTCATGTTACGTCACTATCTGTGCGCCTACACTGTCACTCAGCGCGTTGTATGCTACCAAACTCATCACAAGTTAACTTATCGATTGCAACTAAACATCTTTTGAGCTACATGTATGTGAAAAAAGTTGTTTAACTCTATCGAAATGCGACTTGGGAGACTCTTCGTGTTGGTTTTGGCAAGCATTCTGCTTGTCGATGCCAAATTGAAACGCGGAGAGATCAACTCAGAAAAGGTGAGTAATTGAGGCCAAGTCATCATCATGATCATTAATTGGCCTTTGTATACACAATAAGAACAAGAGGGGAAAGTGATGATGTAAAAACAAATGACAATAAAAATCATAGAAATATCATATTCATTGGAAATATACAAAGATAATTAACAAATGATTCGTGTGACACCATCTTGCAGAAAATTGAAAGTATAATAATAGGAGACTGGGGAAATTATGGCCCCGGGGTAATTATGGCCCCTTTGTCTTTGAGAGCTTACAAAGCATTACACAATGATAATTATTGTTTTACACATGCCTAGCTAAACTCTTCCTACTATCATGTGAGAAAAACAAGCCATTTACTTCAAATTTTGTGCTTAGGGGAGCCTGAAATGTACGGCAATCACAATTCTGTTCGTTGGAAAGTGGCAAGTCTGCTTTTTTGTTTGGGGTGTGATATAATTAATTAAAATCATTTAAGATGAAATTTTGATTGAAACAGAAACAATAGGAACTAACAAACACAACAGAAAAATTTCCACCTGAATATCTCCAATAGTAGAGCTGTAAAGAGGGATCAAATTGAAAATGTCAATTGGGGTAATTATGGCCCCAAATTGATAAACAGTGTATAAGCGCAGATAATGTACATAAATTTTTGTATTGCTATGACTGTAGAATTTCATAATTTTGGCTGAACCAATGATTGATTTAATCATTGTTGTTGGTTGATAAGTGTATTAGGAATGCCCAACAACATTTATTGTACATTACCATACTAAATTAAAATAATATCGTTTAATTCATACAGTCACGACTAAAGGGGCCACAAATACCCCAACCCGTGGGGTAATTATGGCCCCACAAAGTTGTTAACATAATGGTAATTAGTAATATGCAAATGAGAAGTCACAGGTTTATACTTTCCGTTGTATATTATAGGTATGTAGACTGACTGTATTTTTACATAATTAGAATATTATTGGACTTAATGGTAGTAATAGGAAATGTGAAAAAGGGGGCCATAATTACCCCAGTCTCCCCTATATTGTTTTTAACATCATAAATTTAAACCAAAATACTATATAAATTAAAACAAAAATGTGCTAATCCTGGGATGGCGCTCAACCAAAATGAAATTAAAAATATTTTAATTTTTCTTTATCTATTCATGTTTTTTTAAACCTATGAAATTCTTATATATTACAAATATGTATACTGACTAAAATATGAAATAACATGCACAGTCAGTGCTTATTTAATAGTCTTGTTTTCGTCAGGAGATAATACTTATATCGTGCACATCTGTACAATGTCATAGTCGTTTTTGCCTATGGTAGATTTCAATGCCAAAGAAGGGATATCAGCTCCAAAAACAGTTTGGACTTTGAAAACGAAAGAGAGACAAATATCATGATGCCATTATTTTATCCCTTCATAGCTCTAAAAACCGCCAGAATAGAAACTGCAACTGCATTTTTATTCGGCCTCCGGCCATCAAGAAGGTCATCAAGTATCGGTCATATGGGTATAAGGTTCAGGGTTCAGTTGGTAAATCGGGTCGATCATCCATTTTTTTCTCTCCCCCCCCCTTTTCCCCTATTTTATTATTCATTCATATATATTTTTTTTTTCTTAGGGGGGGGGGGGGCGGGTCCACCCCCGCCACCCTGAATCCACGCCTGAATATAAGCCGTGTCACATACGCTTGATGAAAGAATAAACCCTGTCATTTTGGAATGAAAACGAACGCAGTAGGTTATCTTACTTCCTTGATTCTTACTCGATTCTTTCTTTACAAAAATCAAACTTTGCCGCCCCTCTCTTGACCCCCTTTTTTCCCTCAGTCTTGTCGTTTATCTCTGTCCTCACTATTCACATATCTTCTTCATCTCCTTTGCTCCTTTTCTTTTTCTAGAGATAACGTCGATAAATCACTCAACATACATGTTTAACACCTATGAGCAAAGATAATTATTTGTGCCTTTTCTATTATTATTTCAATCATTTGTCAAATCTGGATGCTTATGTACACATATACACTATAGTTTATAAGGTTTATGTACTATATAGTATCATAATGCTCATTAAGAACAAAAACGTTTAGCGTCATGATATTGTTTAATGACTTTCATAAAAGCATAAACATGACAACATTAACAAACCCTTTCAACACTGAAATAAATTTGAATAGCTTTCCTGTATTGTTCGACATACCGTGATTAAGCACTAAAAAGAAAAGTTCAAATTATTATGGCCAAAGATAATCACCCAATGTATTATACCATGCTCTGTAACGTTTCCATCAATCGTCATGATAATAACACATTTACACTTGTTTATAAGCTTCAGGTTTGATAAGCATAATGTTCATGCAATAAAATAATGCAAAATATGACCATATAAGACGTTTACAAATGTATAATTTCCTTCGAGACGAAAACATACATAATGAACCCTCTATATAAACCCCTCACAAAAAGTTTCGCAAGTCGACTTTGGGTCATGATAACTTTTCAGGTACGCTTTAGTTATTCCTGATTTTCATACCATTGGAAAGATAATTTATTCCCCTTTTGATTGATATCCTATTTGTAATGATTGTATCATGCTTCAATGCACAGAATATCAGAATATAGAGAAAAGTAAAAAGTCAAATGTTGTAAAATGCATTTTTATTGATCACATTGAAGTTCCGCAACTTCACTTTAGGTCCTGATAACTTTGGGGATATTTTCTAATTTTTATTGAATTCTATACCATTGTCAAGTTAATTCATTCCTCTCTTGATTAATACCTTATTTGTCAGGGTGATGTCATGCCTGTGTCCACAGAACCCCTCAATACCACTTGAATACATGACAAAGCGAAAGATAATTTTCAATTTAAATTTCTGTAACACAACACTGAACCTTGATACATTTTAATGTGGGGATTTCATCATTGTCAATTTTTATAGCATTAAAAAGTTCATTTATTCTTCTTTTTATTGATACCCATTTTGCAATAGTAACATCATATTTGAATGCACATAACTCACGAATATAATGCAAAGTAAAAAGTGAAAAGTTGCGAAATGCATTGTTATTGCTCGCAACAGACAATAATACTCACAATAGGCATTCAATTTGCAACATTTAACTTCTGACGTGTCCTAACATTCAGGTGTTCTGTCCATGCAGGAACAACACTATCGTTACAATTAGGGTGTCATTGAAAAGAGGAATAAATTATCTTGACAATGGTCTAAAATTCAATAAAATTTAGAAAATACCTCGAATGTTATCAGAGCCTAAAGTCGAGTTGCCGAACTTCGCTTTGATAAATGCATTTTGCAACATTTGACTTTTTACTTTTCTCCATATTCTGATATTCTGTGCATTGAAGCATGACATAATCATTACAAGTAGGATATTAATAAAAAGGGGAATAAATTATCTTTCCAATGGTATGAAAATCAGGAATAACTAAAGCGTACCTGAAAAGTTATCATGACCCAAAGTCTACTTGCAAAACTTTTTGTGAGGGGTTTAGTTTACTTTAATTGTACATTTAAAAGTGGTCCTAAATCAGCTTTTCTGTTTATATATGGAATATTCAACTCGAATTCAAGATAACACATTGTATACCTGTAATTCACTCAACCACCGAAACTAATTATTGCAATCAATGCACTTCAAAGACTATTAACACACTGAAATTACAAGAAATTTTAAGAGTATATAAAATTATGTGCATTCTAATAACGTCTAACAACTTTATCACATTTCTTAGACCGTCGTCACGCTATCACATCTTCATCTTATGTCTTTTTTATATGCCATATACCAAACATAATTTTCTCGTACAATTGGGAGTTGAGTATTGCCACGGACTCTCTGTCCCCTTAAACAGAATACTATAGATATACAATATTTTGCTCAAAAGTTTGCTCACCAGCAATGTTCAGTGTAATGCTGTACAAGTCAAATAATCTGTAATAAAAATGAAATGAAATGGCATATTCATACATAAACAAGATTAAGAGGGTAGAAATGATACATTCACATCATGAAGAATATGCTACATAATTATAAGTATAATCATAATGATATATAGACAATGTATAGAACAAGTAGTAACATCATAATTGAATAAGGCATTGATAGTGTACACCAAAATGATCTGAATTATCTTGATTTAATTTGATTTATTCGTCAAGTTCAAGTATATACAATCAAGGTGTTGGGATATATCAGGTATGTCTGGCAGGATGATATATAGCGTGAGAGCTTATTTACAATATGTTCCTAAACCGAACAAATTCCATTAATTATCAGCTTATTTACATTAGGTTCCTAAACCGAACAAATTCTATCAATCATCAGCTTATTTACATTAGGTTCATATAGACAGAACAACTTTCATTATTATTATAATACAGATGTAAAGTATTTACAGTATAATATATAGCCACACACATTTTAACGCATAAATAAAGAAAAAATAAATAAATAAAAATACAAGAGACTTAATCATGGAGCATGGATATTATAATACATACAAGTATATATATTTTCATCTTTAAGACATATCATATTGTTTCTATTTTTTTTTCGTCTCGAGTGATAGAAACTCCTTACACTTTTGAAATGTGGAAAGTTTTGTACAGCATCGGTGTGATTAGGGACGTAATTACAATATCTGATTATATAGATTGTAGTAAAACAATTACCACTACTGCTTACTCGTCCAGCCATGTCAATGTAAAGTTATATTGACTATATATATGTTTTTACCATGATTAGTACATTAAAGAAAATTAAAATTTGTGGCTAATATAATAGTTATTTGCCCTCCAATGATACTTTGTCCTCGAGATGCATTATGTGTTATGTTGAGCTTTGATATCAACAAATATTACTTCAAGCGTGTCCGACAATGAGGCATGAAACTTTAATCAATTTTCATTAAAACGAACGAAGATACACACAATGCGAGGTTTAAGGCAGATACTATACGAATTGAGTCAGAAAAAACTACACACCTAGAAAATGTCGATGAAAAGAAAACCAATTTATGAATCCAAAATTATTATACATATTCTGAAAGAGTAACTCATTCCGCATCTTCTGGTACCATTTATGTGTGGTATGTGTTAACGGTTGGATGAACACGCTGCATTGTTTGCGAACATGTAAATTTTCAACTGTGCCAGAGTGGGGATGAAATTGAAACAACATAAGCTAACAAAAAAGCAACTCCATCCTAAATTAAATGGCATAAAAATGTTTTAAACCAAATGACTTGGCGAGGGTGTTGTTACTGATATTGACTAAATTCTGTGTAAAAATGAGAAGGATTCATAAGGTAATCCATGAATAAACACACACCAAAGAGTAGGGGAGACCGGGGATGGAAGTTACACGGGTCAGATGTTACATTTCTCTGTGTGCTAAGCCGGAACAAGAGAGGATGTGCTAACTGGCATCTATATACAGCCTACACATAGCTGTGATGAATTGCCGGTCGTGAGGTTTCTCCGTTGTTTTATTAAAAAGTAAATCAACAAAAACCATTTTTTACAGTTCAAAGTAAATTTTTGACAAAAATTGAAATTTGTAATAGCTCTTACAACTGAAGGCACATGATAATAGACTGGTATAATTGTAAATATAGTACATGTATGTCACTAATATACCCCCTAGCCATGCCCTGTAATTCTGCCTAATGGCTGTGCTACAGTTGATTTTGTGTGTAAAATCACCCATGGGGTAGGTTGTTACAACAACCTACCCCATGTCGATGTAACAACTTACCCCAATTATTACATTACATATGTAAAATTACATCTTGTCTCAATTTTCAGGTGCTAATATTTTTATGTTTCTATTATTACTTTTGTCTATTCTAGAGCTCTACTTGATCTACTGTTAACGATGCCAAGAAACTAGAAAGTTGAAACAAAAGTATGGTATAAGAGATTTATACATTGTCAACTTACCCCGTATGTTTACATATTGTAACAATTTACCCCGTATGGTGTAACAACTATACCCCGTATACGGGGTAGGTTGTTACCAAAAAATGTCTTCATTAATTAAGCTGTAGTTAATAAAGGTGGCGTCACACTGTCCCGATGGTTAGGTGCGATGGCTATACGAAGGGGTCATTTTTAGGGTTCGGGCAAAGTTTATAAGGTTACACGATGGCACTATGAATCACACGCGAAGGTAATATGAAGTTTACACGAAGGACACACGAATGTCAACCGACGTCGTTTAGGCATCGCCTAATTGAATACACTTTGTGGGGCTAATTGTCTTGGGACAATAGAGACGCATGGGCTAATACGTTTTATTGAAGAGAGCATCACGTGACCTCCTTATTGTATAAAAATCTTCACCAGATGCAGACCGCGAGAAATTCAATAGCTGATCATACACTGTCCGACATAAAGATGGAATGTTATTATTATCATTTTTTGTTTTTAATTAATTAATTAATTTATTTATTTATTTTGCCGCTATAGCGACAAGATTTTGCTCCAGCTTTAATTTCTTGAATATCTTTGTCCCTGCTTTTACTTTTCGGGACCCTGGCTATATTTTGAACACTCTCCAAACCCTTCACGAAGATTTTTTTTTTTCAAAAAAAAAGTTTTGTCAACCCCCATGATGCTCATTTTTGGTCATTTTTTCCTTCTCGTTTTGGGACCCCTTTTTGGTTACCCGGCCGATCAAGCCCCCCTCCCCACCTCCCCCAGGAAACGCGTCTGAGGTGAACTGTTTATATTGGTTTTTAAGTTAAATCTAGATTTACGGGGAAAGGCTTGGGTCTCTTGTCTAGGGGGTGGGGGTAGTAACAAAAAGTATGATTGATAAATATTCGGAATATTGTATTCATTACCTTTATGCTAAAAACGAAAGAAATAAAAAAAAAAAACCTTTAACCCTTAATTATTATCATTTTCCCTAATTTTCTTTTTAGCCATGATGGCAAGATTTTAAATGGTAACTATTGATGATATTTTGATATATTTTGATTATTATGTTTTGCTGATATTTTACTGTAAAATTTAGGGAAGATAGAAATTTTCATGGTGTAAAAATGGTTAAAATCAATGTTGAAACCCAATCAAAATAAACTTTGACCCCTCCCATAGACAAACGAGTCAAGCATGTAACCACATAATTAGATTTAACTTAGATAAGAACAATAACAACTCTACACCTCAGATGTGTTTACTTGGAGTAGGACTGAGGGTGCCTTGGTGGGTCGCGTAAACAAAAAGGGGCCCCAAAATCAAAATAAAATGACGAAAAATGGCCATCTTCTGGGGGTTGCAAACTATTTGGAAGAAAAGTCCCTGGAAAGGATTGAGGGAACGTCCAAGATATAGCCGGGACCCCGAAAGAGTGAAAGTGGTGACCAACACATTCAAGAAATTCAAGCCAGAGCAACATAGCGTCGTTGGAGCCAGAACAAAATATTCCACCTTTATGACGAACGGTGTAATTCATCGAGAGCAAAACAAACTGTACCGCAGAGCTATATTTGTATTGTCTTTGACTCAAATTGAAATTAAACATCTCCTGCCCCCCCCCCTCCAAGGCAGGGAGAGGCAGGGGGAGAAGACAGCTGGTAAACACAGAATTGAGAAAAGAAGACTCTAATAACATACAGCAACCAGAGACAGTTTCAGATTGATCGGAAACAGTTCAAATGAAAATCAGGGGGGGGGGGGGCAACAACACAAATATTGTACATTAATTTTTTTTAATGTTTAGAATGTCACCCAATTTTTTTTTTTTTTCTTTCAACCTTTACAGGTGTATTTATTGATCTAAAATCATGTTACATTTGAAATTTTACATATGTTACAAGTCATCCCAATCTCATCTCTATTTACAAACATTTAGCTTAGTGATGGGCTTGGTTACTTAGTTACAAGTCTCATTTGCACAGGAATAACTTTGCTATTGTTCAAAGATATGCATTACAGTTGGTTGACCCTATTCATGTGTCTTGCTTTTGTCTTCCAGTCATGAAAGTGTTTAGATCACTGCCAGTTTGGCATTCTAGCTTCTATTCATAACCTAGTTTAACCCGTTTAATTTCTTTCCTGAATCTTGTTGCTATACAGGTGAAAGCAATTCTTTTGAGTAAGATATATGGTAAGGTTAAAGAATCTAGGAATTTTGGGTGGGAGGTACAGATGCAATATTTGTCACTTGAAGCTTAGGATTTGGAGAGGCAAGACCTGTAGTGTTAGTGCCTATTAGAGCAGCCAGGCAGTTTTCTGCTAGGGTTTGGTAGCGTCAGCTAGGCCGACGGAGTCGGGGACGAGGCAGCGTGTTCATGCTGTACTTGTGGAAACTGGGCGTGTCAGTTTCATGTATACTAGCTTGCACCAGAATTGTCTGTATTGGACATGGGCTGTTCCTGTCTTCCAAGTTTCTTGTCACAAGTCTTTGTCAGCAGTTAAACTGTAAGTGAAGTTGAATTATTCATCTTTTGGGATAGTTTAGTTAGAATTATCTATGAAATAGTACTGAATTGCCAAGCACTTAAATCATGCTTATTTCATATTGTTAATGATGTGTATTTTGTCCAAAAACTGGAATTATATAAAGGAACTGTTAAATGTTTACAGACAGTATAATCTTGAGACGATATTCTATAAGTTGAATGTAAAGAAATACGATTGTGATTAAAGATTTCATGATTTAAATCTTTAGAGTTCTTTCAGCTATCTCAAACTAAAGAAAGGAGATAGTAATAAAAGATTTAGGACTTTAAATCTTTAGAAGTTCTTTAAATAATTTGAAGAACAGGAAACAGATAATAATTGTTTAAAGGTTCTTTGAATTAAAAGAGTATTAATTATTTGTAGAAGCAAACTGATATGGATATTGTTTTACAGATAATTTGCATGTTCTTTAAGATGTGACATGTTGCCTTGTTAGAACAGCCATTAGTATATTTAGTGTTACTTGTTATTATCTGTAGATGGTGTGAACCTCTCATGTGAAACTTCGGTGTGAACCTCTCATGTGAAACTTCGGTGTGAACCTCTCATGTGAAACTTCGGTGTGAACCTCTCATGTGAAACTTCGGTGTGAAACTACAGTGTGAACCTATCGTGTGAAACTACGATGTGAACGTATGGTGAACTTACATCTAGGAGGTGAACCTAAGATGTGAACAACCGATGTGAACTAAGATGTAAAGTGGTACTTTGGAAACTCTTCAGGTCGGTTAACACATGAACCATCGGTGGAGTTTTGTCAGGCTTCGGCAGCAACTTCCGATGCATCGGCAAAATCTTTGGCAGCCAAAAAAAAAATCCCGATGGAGTTGCGAAGGTTCACTTCGTTTGAGCATCGCAGCAGGCAATGCGAAGGCAATGCGAGGGAAACGCGAACCCGCCCGATGATCAGTTGAAGGCAACACGACGTCGTGACGCCTTCTCAATGCCATCATGTAGCCATCGTAGCATAGTATGATGACACAGAATTGTGTGGATTGGAAGAAAGAATTTAGTGTTTCCTCTTTGTTTCTTTGCCCCATCTATATCATTGTATATTGTTTCATTTTTAAAGTGTCATCTTTCCAATCTCATTTCTTTCGAGACCTGTAATAAAAATGAAATGGAAATTTGTAATTTCAAATCCTTTCTATCGAAGCTGAAGGCAAAATAATTTTCTCCCTAGAAAAGGCTTCATTTCATCCATCTTTGAGACTTTAACGTTAACTTGATAATAACAACATAATTATGACAATCATATTCATGATGATGCTGATGAAGGTGATGGTCATGATGGTGATGGCAGTTGTGGGATATATTGTTGATGGCGGAATCAAGATAATAATTGTTTTTATCTTAGTGGAGGATGGGGATTATTATGAAGTTGGTAGGGGTTGGTAGATTAACTGGTGATGATGATTATGATGACGATGATGATGGCGATGGTATGCAGGTGGTGGTTGTGATTATGCACGATGATAATGAAGATGACGAGGATAATTGTAAGGGTGGTGATCGTGAACAGCACCACCACCACCACCGCCATCATCATCATTAATATCATTGCCATTCGTTCTCATTATACCATGATTTAAGTTAAAGTCAAATTCTAAAATAAACATATTTTTTAAAACATATTTTCTCTAATCTGTCCAAAGTAACATTGACAAAATTGATTTTGACACAAAATTGTCAAATTTCATTTCTCTCTGAAAAAAGAAAACTAAGTAAATTGGTGACATTAAATGTCGGGAATACACTCAAAAATATTGTTCTGATAAAAAGAAGAAAACATGTGATTTAAAGAGAAGTTTAGAAAAACATTTATGAATCTAATGATGAACATAGATAATCAAAGAGATGTTGATGATGATACCAAAAAAGAATATGTAAGAGTAAAATGTAAACTAGAAGATATATATAAAAAAGAATGTAAAGGGGCAAGTGTTAGGTCCCGAATAAAATGGTTAGAGGAAGGTGAAAGAAATACGAAATATTTTATGGTCTAGAAAAGAAAAATGGTGAAGAAAATATAACAAGACTAAGAAAAGGTAATAAGATTATTGTGAAAAGAACTGATATTCAGCAAGATAGTTACATTCTATGAAAAGTTATATAAAAGTAAAAAAGTAACCAAAGAAATATTATACACTATTTTGAATTC
>CALNVZ010000174.1:45264032-45275063 GCA_940671915.1 Paracentrotus lividus | reverse complement strand
TCTCAAATCAGATAGTACGTTTCATTGAAATCTATTTGACTTTTACCAGATATGCATAGTAATACCAAGCTAATATCTATGAAGTTGAGCTAAACATTCAGCCTATTACATAGTGTACATTCATGTGTACAGGAGGCACAGACAGCGATTAACAAATGCTCTGATTTATTGCAAGTGTGTTTGAGTTATGAAAAAATATTCGAACATAAAAACAGATTCAATCGAGAGTTATTCTCCACATCAGAGGACGATAATAATTAGTAATTAGTGTATATTGCAAAACGACCCCCCCCCCCCTCGCCGCTTATCGCACGACCAGCGTGATGTTGAAATTTTTTGATGTCACTTTTGCTCGCCCCGGTATGACAAAAAAAAAAAATGTGGGGTGTCCCAAAATCTGAAATTTCAATTTTTGGGCCCCCTGTAATGAAATCCTGGATCCGCCACTACAGGAACGAATGTCGACATGCAAAATTTATAATATAGGCGAAAAAGACATCCTTCATTGATTCAAAATTCAGTACAAATACAAATATTTTAGGTATTAATTATTTCTAATATAAATGGTAAAAATACCTTTAATTTGAAGCCTCAGCAGCCATAGTTGAATAGTATTCATCCCTCAGGCTACATTTCTTCCTAGGATCGAAGATTTGCATGAGCAGATAGCTCTTGCGTAATAAGAGGATGCAGCAGGACCCAGACTAACCTCTTGGAAAATCGATCAGGTACATGCTTGAGCTCCTCAATCTAGTGATGTGAAACAGAGTACAAGCGAATAGAATTGTAACTTATGTGGTACATATGCAAGCCTGATAGTATGTTTCATTGAAATCTATTAACTTTTAAAGTGCAATGCATGATAATATTCAAGCCGATATTTTATGAAGTGAGCCATATATAATAGGCCTACATGTATATTACACAGTGTACATTCATAACATAGGCAATGATAGGAGGCAAAGATAGGGTTCAAGAATCACAATGTCCGATTTAATTGCAATGCGTGTTGTGTTATAAGATTAATATTCGAACATAAAACTGATTTAACAAATTATCTCCACATCAGAGGATTACAATGATTTCTGATCATAAGCCTATATATTTTAAATGCGTAATGAGAGGATGCTGCAGGACACAGATGAACCCCGTGAAAGGTTCATGTCATGATTGAGCTCCTCAATCCAGTGATGTAAAACAAGGTTCAAGCGAATAGAATTGTAACCTATAGTATTCAAACATGATAGTACGTTTCATTGAAATCTATTTGACTTTTTACAGTAATATGCATAGTAATACCAAGCTAATATTCTATGAAGTGAGCTAAACATCAGCTTATTACATAGTGTACATTCATGTGTAGGAGGCACAGACAGATAACAATGTCCGATTTATTGCAATGTGTGTTTTAGTTATGAAAAAATATTCGAACATAAAACAGATTCAATCGAGAGTTATCTCCACATCAGAGGACGATAATAATTAGTAATATGTGTTTTATATGCAAGAACGGCCCACCCCCCCCCCCCCTCGCCGCTTATCGCACGACCAGCGTGATGTGAAATTTTTTTGATGTACACTTTTGCTCGCCCCGGTATGGGGTCATTCCGTCTGGATTCACCCAATGGGTTGCACCCTACTGTCTCAGAATTTGCTCAAATTTGGTACACATAAAATTTAACATTACCTTTCCATGAAACAACAAAAATTAGCGTAAACGGTTCGTCGGTTTCCGAGCTACGGCCCGCCCTTTTTTATCTGTTTTGGCAAAAATGGGTGTGACCTTCCATTTCAACGGCACAATGCACCTGAACTGGTCGACCAATTTTTGTGAAACTGGTACCATTCAAAAGGAAATTCAACGAGGAATTCAAAAATGGTATCAAAAATATTATTGGAGCATTTTAAAGTGCTATGACCTTTGACCTTTCCTTTAACCTTGATTTTGACCCCCAGACGAATAATATTTTTACTTGATTTTTATATATGTTAAATGTCAGTATAATATTAACATAACATGTAAATATTTAGGATGATATTTTATTTCTTCACCTTTAAAAACTCTTTTAAATGTAATTTTCAAAGTTACTGTTACCCCCACATAGTGATATTTGTGTTGGTAATGTGTGTACAAGTCTCCATTATAGGCTTACTTGAATACTTCCAAACTGAAGTTAAATTACATTCAATTAAAACAGGATACTAAACTTTTCAGGTAATAAAGGAAACATTAAACACAATAATAATGTATACATGTACGTAGACGCCATTTGCTTATGAATAGAGATATTTGTTCAGCCCTTTTGATTGGGGTGCAATAGGTATACATACAAATTATCAGAAATCTGCGGTTTTGACAGAAACAAAATGCTTCCTACATGTAGTCAGCTCTACTGTCCCAAACTGGGTACATCCTTGAGATCTTTGAAGCATCAGAAACAGATATGGAATACTTTAATTGTATTTTATTGTAATGTTACTTCAGTTTGAAAGTATTCATGTATAATGGAGTCTTGTACACACATTACCAACACATATATCAGTATGTGGGGGTAACAGTAACTTTGAAAATTACATTTAAAAGAGTTTTTAAAGGTGAAGAAATAAAATATCATCCTAGATATTTACATGTTATGTTAATATTATACTGACAATTAACATACATAAAAATCAAGTAAAAATATTATTCGTCTGAGGGTCAAAATCAAGGTTAAAGGAAAGGTCAAAGGTCATAGCACCTAAAATTGCTCCAATAATATTTTTGATACCATTTTTGAATTCCTCTTTGAATTTCCTTTTGAATGGTACCAGTTTCACAAAAATTAGTCAACCAGTTCAGGCGCATTGTACCGTTGAAATGGAAGGTCACACCCACTTTTGCCAAAACAAATCAAAAAGGGCGGGCCATAGCTCGGAAACCGACGAACCGTTTACGCTATTTTTTTTTGTTTCATGGAAAGGTAATGTTAAATTTTATGTGTACCAAATTTGAGCAAATTCTGAGACGGAAGGGTGCAAAATTGCACTTTCATTGGGTGAATTGGCATGGAATGACCCTATGACAAAAAAAAAAAAATGTGGGTGTCCCAAAATCTGAAATTTCAATTTTGGGCCCCCCTGTAATGAAATCCTGGATCCGCCACTACAGGGAGACGAATGTCGACATGCAAATATAATATAGGTTTGCAGAAAAAGACATCCTTCATTGATTCAAAATTTAGTACAAATACAAATATTTAGGTATTAATTATTTTCTAATATAAATGGTAAAAATACCTTTGATCTTGAAGCTTTAGCAGCCATAGTTGAATAGTATTCATCGCTCAGGAGCACATTGTTCAGTTCCAATGATCGAAGATTTGGCATGGAGCAGATACCTCTTGCGTAATAAGAGGATGCAGCAGGACCCAGACTAACCATGGAATATAGATCATGTACATGCTTGAGCTCCTCAATCTAGTGATGTGAAACAAGAGTACAAGCGAATAGAATTGTAACTTACATGTGCGTAAATATGACAAGCCTGACATAGGTATGTTTCCATCTGCCCGAACTCCTATTAAAATTTAAAAAGTGCAAGTGCATAGATAATTATCAAGCCGATTTTTAATGAAAGTAGAAAACAACATATATAATAGGCCTACATGTATTCAACAGTGTAATTCATAAATAGGCAATGATAGGAGGCAAGATAGGGTTCAAAGAATCACAATGTCCGATTTATTGCAATGCGTGGTTGTGTTATAAAGATAATATTCGAACATAAAAACTGATTTAACCGAATTAATCTCCACATCAGAGGATTACAATGATTCTGAATCATAAGCCTATATAATTTTAAATTGCGTAATGAGAGGATGCTGCAGGACACAGATGAACCCCCGTGAAAGGTTCATGTGCATGATTGAGCTCACTAATCCAGTGATGTAAAACAAGGGTTCAAGCGAATAGAATTGTAACCTATAGTATTCAAACATGATAGTACGTTTCATTGAAATTATTTGACTTTACAGTAATATGCTGCATAGTAATACCAGCTAATATTCTATGAGTTGAGCTAACATCAGCTTATTACATAGTGTACATTCATGTGTAGGAGGCACAGACAGGATTAACAATGTCCGATTTATTGCAATGTGTGTTTGAGTTAATGAAAAATATTCGAACATAAAAACAGATTCAATCGAGTTATCTCCACATCAGAGGACGATAATAATTAGTAATATGTGTTATATTGCAAAAACGCCCCCCCCCCCCCCTGCCGCTTATCGCACGACCAGCGTGATGTGAAATTTTTTTGAATGTACACTTTGCCCCCCGGTATGACAAAAAAAAAAAAAATGTGGGTGTCCCAAAATCTGAAATTCAATTTTGGGCCCCCTGTAATGAAATCCTGGATCCGCCACTACAGGAGACGAATGTCGACATGCAAATATAATATAGGTTTGCAGAAAAAGACATCCTTCATTGATAAAATTCAGTAACAAATACAATATTAGGGATTAATTACTAATATAAATGGTAAAAATACCTTTGATCTTGAAGCTTCAGCAGCCATAGTTGAATAGTATTCATCGCTCAGGACTACATTCTGCAGTTCCAGTGATCGAAGATTTGGCATGGAGCAGATACCTCTTGCGTAATAAGAGGATGCAGCAGGACCCAGACCAACCTTGAAAAATCGATCAGGTACATGCTTGAGCTCCTCAATCTAGTGATGCGAAACAAGAGTACAAGCGAATAGAATTGTAACTTACAGTACATAGTATCCAATCATAATAGTATGTTTCATTAAATCTATTAGACTTTCACAGTACAATGCATAATAATATCAAACTGATTTTTAATGAAGAGTTGTGTAAGAGGGAAAATATTTGTTGAAAGTCCCAAGGTCCTATTGAAGAAAAAAAAATGTGTTTGTATTATAAAATATGTTCAAACGTAAACAGCAGATTTAACCGAATAAACAGGGGCTTGATGTAAAAAGGGGGACCATTATGTACCTTTAATATATAAAAAATATATATATATTCCCTGTTGTGTGAAGCGGATGCCAAGCGCGAACTGAGAATGTTCAATATACCTAAAATGTGGCATATACATGATATATCAGTCTCAGAGACATCTCCAACTTGCCATGAGACGGGTTCGAGACGTCTCCTGAGTTTCTGCGACATCTCATGAATCGCATGTTCATCTAGTTCACTTTTTCCATCGAGGAGACGTCTTTGCGAAGTGATATCCCACCGTAAGTCTCCTTTCTTTCTTTGAATCATTAAACGTCTTGGTAGCACTTTAAATCAGGATTAATATGCATGCCAACAATCAATACATAAATGGCATAACAATGAATCAAGTACCTTTGACTGAGAAGCTGCTTCGCAAATTCCTTTGTAGAAGTCAGCATCATCACGTTGATAGTCTATGAGCAACGATCGTAAGTTCTGCAGGGTGAAGAGACCTACTGCTGTTAGATACGATGATGAAACCTGGGTAGCACTCAAATTCCCATCGCCGGATAATCTGTTCCTCATCTGTTCACCAAAATTTAAAAAGGGGGTTTGGAATCTATTAAATATGAATTTATAATGCGCTCGCTCATATCTAAAATCTTTGGATCAAGGTTCAATAGGTTAAAAAACATAAAATTGAAAGATGAAAATAGCTTCAACATGATTAATATTTAAATTGATCTGGGGGGGGGGTCAAAGGCGTGATTTTTCTATCGGCAGTCAATGTCACCATTATTCAAATTACAGTCATAATAATAATACCTATTATCTATAATGCGCTTTTCCCATAGTGGCTCAAAGCGCTTTCCAGTATATTATTACCCCGATCACTGGATTTAACTCCATATTTTGTAGTCAGCCATTTATAGGCGCCTTATATGGAATTATCCTCCCGGGTACCCACTTGCACCTGGGTGGAGTGGACGTAAGTGCCGGTGCGGGAATCGAACCCACGACCTTTGCATTCCCAGTCGATTAATACGACCACTACAGGCGCGGATCCAGGATTTTCCAGAGGGGGGCCCGACTTTGAAAAAAAAAAAATCTTGCGAGCGGAGCGAGCAAACGAGCGCGAAGCGCGAGTTTAGAACTTTCCCCCACATAAAGGCCTATACTGACCTAAAAGGAGGAATTTAAACAATTTCATTTTTACTCCTATGAAAACAAAATAATAATATATACTAGCAACAAAAAGAAAAAAAAATCGGAATACTTTAAACAAAACTTTAGTGATTTGAATATGTATTTCAAATTGCCACCATGAATACGATTATTACCCCCATTATAATTACATCAGACGCTGCGAGCTCAAACTATGCCATTTAATTACTAGGAAGAACGGCAGTTTATGCCCAAGTTGTTATGAAAGAGGTGGTGGAACGAAGTTGAAAGTTGGGGGAGGGGTTGAGATGGAAAAGGGGGCAATTGAGACCAGAGGCATACAGAGAAATATATTCGGATGAATAGGGGTGTACCCCCCAAAATTGCATTTTAATTGATGATTTTAAAAATGTGTTTCATTGATGTAATAAAAACAAAGCGAGCGCGAATCGCGAGCCGAAAATTTTTAGCTATTATTTGAGATTATTATGCATTATAGACCTATTTAGTATCCACGAGCGCGAAGCGTGAGGTGAAAACTTTGAGATAAAATTTGAATTAATTTTGCATTATATACCCTACTGAATTTGTATCTGTGAGCGCGAAGCGCGAGCTGAAAATTTTGGGTTTTAAAAGATATATGGAATAAATAAAGGGGCATTTCTAGCATAAAAAATTGTAGCTAATTGTGTATGATAAACCCTATTTAGTATCCGCGAGCGCGAAACACGAGCTGAAAATTTTGAGTTAATTGTGCGTTATATGTCCTACTGAATTGGTATCTGCGAGCGCGAAGCGCGAGCCGAAAATTTTGAGCTAAAAATGGGAGTTATGTGTGCATTAATGTTTAGTATCCGCGAGCGCGAAGCACGAGCTGAAAAATTTGAGTTAATTGTGCATTATATACCCTCATGAATTGGTATCTGCGAGCCGAAAATTTTGAGCCAAAAATTTTGCATTATGGTTTAGTATCCCCGAGCGCGAAGCGCGAGCCGAAAATTTGGGGTTTTAAAAGATATATAGAATAAATAAAGGCGCACTTTCTAGTATTAAAAAATTGTAGATAGTTGTGCATTATATACCCTTCTGAATTGGTATCTGCGAGCGCGAAGCGCGAGCCGAAAATTTTGAAGTTTTAAAAGGTATATGGAATAAATAAAGGGGATTTTCTAGTATTAGAAAATGGTAGATAATTGTGTATCATTTATAGACCCTATTTAGTATCCGCGAGCGCAAAGCGCTAGCCGAAAATTTGGGGTTTCAAAAAATATTTTGAATAAATAAAGGGGCACTTCTAGTAAAACCCATGAGGCCGACTATATACACACGGCGCATCAGCGGGCATTATTATCTGCGCTAACGGTCAACGGCTCGCACCGTACGGTATATTTTTCGAGGTTCGAAAAAATAGGAATGAATTTTGATAATCGCAATATAATGACAAACATACACATTTGAGCTTGATCGTGTTGTCGGAAGATATAGTCATTGATATACTACTATATACTCTCAAAAACTAGAAATGTAATATTTTTGCCTGTAAAAGGCTGACACTACCTTTAAATATTTTCCTTATTTTCACTTTTCGTTAGTAATGTATTTCATTTTCTTTAAAAAGCCGTTTGAGCAATTATTGCAAAATATATGAGAAAAATCGGCCTCGTGGGCCCTCCCCATATTAAAGGCCTTAATTATGGTCATTTAGAACCAAATTAAAGCCTATTTCGCGCTTCTTATTGAATAAAGTTGGGCAAAGATTTTACAAGCATCGGGCCTTATTCCCTTCTCTTTCTTTCTTTTTCTTATATTCTTTCCCTTTTTCCTTCTTTCTCCCTTTTTCTTCCTCTTGTTTTTTTTGGGGGGGGGGGGCCTGGTCCGCGCTGCACTAGACTACGGCACTTCACGCCGTCATGAGGAATTATATGGGTGAGGTCGTCCATTTGGGTCGATCATCCATCCATGATAATGTAAAGCTAGGGCAGGTGGTCGCAATTAATCAGTAGCGGATTCAGGTTTTCATGGGGGGGGGGGGGGTGGGCAGAATTTGAATACCAGTTGGTACACCTAACTTTTTTCCCCGTCAACCGGGCCGCAGCAAAAAAGGTAATTCGCCTTCAGAAGGTCAATGACCAAAGGGGTAAGGTTCATTCTAGTCAGTCATCCATCCTACAATCCTTTTTTTAAAGTTTTTATTTTGGGGAGCCCCCCCCCCGTGAAATGGCACTCAAACCTTGAATGAAAATTTGTCCAGATTGTGCTTTCCTGTGACTCAATATGCCAATAGGCCTATTGCGTATTGTATGTTACGTACATCCTTTTGATAGTGATTGTCTGCTATAATTTGAGTCTGGTTATGTAATGCGTAACCATTTTCACGTTTTGTACACATTTTGTGTGTGTGTTTGGTTGTTGTGGTGTGTTGTGTGCTGTGTTGTGGCGTGTGTGTGGTTGTGCGTATCGTGCTGTGTGTGTGTGGTGTGTGTGTGTTGAAAAGTAGGGCTCTAAGCCCCCCCTGCTCATGACTTTGGGGCCGTGAAAGATAAAATATCTGTATGTACAACCATGACAACATAATTGATGATTGAAAATATTTAAATATTATAACCTCTTTTCCTAAACGTCTTCAGCTGTGAATAACCATTTATCCAGGTTGTAGGATGACACATCAAGAGTAGTCTTCGTATTCAATAGATCCCTGACAGAATCAATTGTGGATCCAGCATCGTTACATTCATAAGCCACGTCAATGATGAACTTTATATCATCCACTTTCTTGCAAAGGGCTTCCATTACCGACCTTCCTACCATTCTACCAAGTGCTGCAGTGAAGTACAAGACATACGTAAATTCCTTATAGTCTTTTAAGATATGCTCTGTAAGGATTCTGTCAAATGTTGAACGATCATCATTGAACAGTGATGCAAGGTATAAAGTCGATGCATATTCTTGCAGGAGCTTGTGAGGGAAAGAAAATTCATCAATGAATTGCTTTCCTAGACTTTCTCTGATTTCTATTGGTGCCAGCCTCTTCTCCTTGCTAAGAATCCCAACCTCACATGCAATAATTCCCTCCTCCGAACCGATTGCCTCTTCATCAAATATAAGCTGGTTAACTAGTAATCCATTTAATGCCACCCGACCAACCTCTTTCAAACATTCGGTAGCTTTCTTCATGTGGACTTCATAACCACGTTCCTCATCACTGTGTTTAGAACAATATTGCTCTTGGAGTGAAAATACAAGATGCCTGAAGAGTTGCGGCAATGTTCTCACTTCCAGTAGAGTGTCACGTCTTGATGGCTCTTTCCACATGTAACATAACATGCAGCAGAATATTGGGATTGGTGCCATGTGGTCTGCGACAAGTTTATTTGAATGTGCGAATCGTAGGAGAGAAGAGGCGGAGTCTTTATCCTCTTGGAAGAATTGTTTGATGTAGTTTGACATGTTTTCCCGTGTAAAGCCCTTTACTTTGATGAATTTATACTGTTCATGAATCTTCGTCACACTCTTTATTTGATCGACTCCGTAAGGACGTGAAGTGATGAGGACTGAGGTGCCAATAAATCGTTCCCTCCTTACCATCGACACTACAGAATTATTGCGATTTGATTCTTTAATGTCAATCTTTGCTTCGTCCAGTCCGTCCAGTAGGATAAGAACCTTCCTTTGATTTTGGCTAATGTAGTTATCGATTCGTTTCCCTTTTATGTCATTATCATCTGGGAAGTGGTTCATGACAATGTCCCCGAAGTATTTGCTCTCTTCAATTTCTCGAAATGATTCTAGAAAAAGGAGGTCGATTTCCTGAAGAATGTTACCTTCAGCCCAATCTAGAGCGATCTTAGCAAATAATGTTGATTTCCCTACACCAGCTTCTCCAATGAAAGCTAAACGCGTCGCGAAACCTTCTTCTGTTTCTGTTTTGATTAATTCAAACAAGCCATCGTAATCTATTGGCTTTTCCTGCTTCCATGCTAATCCCACCATCAAAATCAGACTGACAAAGATGTGCTGCAGCCATATCCGTGATCCAGGGTCAACAGGCGATGTATTGACCTTACTGTACATTTCGCGATATCTACTCTTCAACCGCTGTCTTAATTTCGATATGTCATCTAGCATGATGCCATGTTCACCTGAGGAAACGATGAGAAGGAAACTTATTATCATTAAAAATAAGAAAAGGTAATTTTCCGGGACCCCTAGTGTTTATATAATAGATTTTCATTGTAATATAGGATTTCCCAGTCAGTTTCAGAAGCTCGTCGCTCCATTTGATAATCGGTTCATTCAAGTTAGGACGATTTAGCTTTAAGTCGAATTTCCGGAGATCAGATTCCCTTTTCCAGCGATCAATTGCATGTTTCACTTGTTCAAATTCCGATTAAGTGCACACTATACAGGGTGTATCAATAAAAACGGGACAGATTTGAAAAGTCTGCCAAAATTTCATTTCAAATTATGATGTCTATAATTTGATGTTTATAGATGCTCTGAAGTCTTATCTTTCAAATGCAATTTGAAACAATAAGTTTCGTTCAAGCTTGAGCGCACACAGAACGTTTAGATGCTCTGAAGGTCTTATCTTTCAAATTAATTAAAAAAAATAAGTTTCGTTCATGCGTTGAGTGCAGCACAAAACTTTTTATTCGGGGGGCTCAAAAAAAGCGTTGCGCACAAAATGTGAAAACGAGAAAGTATGATCATCAGACTTCTTGCAATCAGCAGTCTTCTCTCAAACTTTTTCCTTTTTCTTGCAAATATTTCGAATTTGTTTTGTTCATTACACAAGCTTTTTATTGACTGTAATTGTTTTTTGTTTTTGTTCTTTTCTTTGTCATTTTCAAATATGTAATCTTTTTATGGCATAAGATATTTTCCCTTCAATATAACTAAAATGCCTTTTTGTCCACCC